>BSBM01000340.1:7265000-7612500 GCA_027924585.1 Larix kaempferi
AGATAAAGAAGCTCTCAGTTCGTGAGCTGGAACATATCGATCTTAGCAGGATTTATACAATCTTTGTTTTAGATGCGAGACAGAACGAGCCATAGAATGACGATCGTGGCTCTGATCGACGAATTGTCGAATCCATTGGATTCAGGATGTCGGGATAGTGCTAGGGGAGCTCCTCGCCTCTGGTCCCGTGGCCCGAGTGTCACCTTGTAGGTCCATCTTGGAAACTAGGGTTTTTCTCAGTTAGGGAGTGTGCAATTTTTGCACATTGGGGTCAAATTTGCAAAATCGTCCATTGGGCATTTCTGGCTAGCATTCCCAACCGGAACCTCCCTACACACACTTGCAGGACTCCCCGGAACCAGGTTTTGTTGCATGGTTGGAGTTCTATGCCCCTGACAATTATTCAACAGGTGTCCCTAAAGGCCTTTTGGATGTAAGACAGAACAAGCCATAGAATGACGATCGTCGCTTTGATCGACAAACCGTTGACTCCATTGGATTCAGGACGTTGGAATAGTGCTAGGGGTTCCCCTACCCTACGGTCCCATGGCCCGTGTGTCACCTTGTAGGTCCATATTGGAATATAGGGTTTCGCTCATTGAGGGAGTGTGCAATTTTTGCACATTGTGGTCAAATTTTCAAAATCATCCATCGAGCACTTATGGCTAGTGTTCCCAGCTGGAATCTCCCTAGACACACTTGCAAGACACCCCAAAAAATGGTTTTGTTGTACGGTTGGATTTCTATGCCCCCGACAGTTATCCAGCAGGTGTCCCTGAAGGCCTTTTGGATGCGAGACGGAATGAGCCATAGAATGACGACCGTGGCTCTGATCGATGAACTGTCGAATCCGTTGGATTCAGGACGTCAGGATAGTGCTAAGGGTGCCCCTCTCCTCTGGTCATGTGGCTCGGGTGTCACCTTCCAGGTAAATATTGGAATCTAGGGTTTTGCTCAGTGAGGGAGTGTGCAATATTTGCACACTCAGGTCAAATTTGCAAAATCGTCCATCGGGCACTTCTGGCTAGCGTTCCTAGCCATAACTTCCCTAGACACACTTGTAGGACTCCCTGGAATCAGGTTTTGCTGCACGGTTGGAGTTCTATGCCCCCGATAGGTATCCAGCAGGTGTCCCTGAAGGCCTTTTGGATGCAAGATAGAATGAGCCACAGAATGACGACCGTGCCTCCGATCGACGAACCGTCGACTCCGTTGGATTCAGGACATAGGGACAGTGCTAAGGGTTCCCCTCTCCATCAGTCCCATTGTTGGGCTGGTCCCAAGTGGGTTGGAAAAATATACAAGTTTGGAAAATCATGCGTAGCAAGCTGCAGCAGGAAGAAAAGGCAATTTTGATAATTGCGCATTGCGCGTTGCGGCAGTAAGAGGAAGCAGTTTTGGAAAGTGTGCATTGTGTGCAGTGACAAGCTACAGGAAGTTTTGAGAAATTGCGCATGTCGCGCGACAGCAATGTCTAAGGCACGATCTCGCAGGAGGACGATGCGCAAGGTAGCGCATGAGCTATTCTTGGTTCAGAACATGGGTAAAGGTCAGACGAGGAAATGACCTATTTTGGGTAAGGAACAAGTCGATGGCAGATGAAAGTGACCTATTCGAATGTGTGGCGACAAGCAGTTGAGAAGCTAGGCCACAACGCCGATGGCTACAGGCAGGTGAGGAAGTGGAAAGGGATAGGGCATGATGCAGTTGTAACAATTTTGAGGACTGTGGCTGTCAGAAGAGCATGTGAGCCACGAGTGGCCCAGCTGGAGCAGGCGAAGCAGGCTGTCGATGGCGATAGCTAGGTTGGCAGTTAGCCACGCCAATTTTGGAAACCTTAGGGTTTCGGCCTAATGATTGTAAAGACATGACCTATGGGCATGATCTATAAATAAGGCACAATTTTGTAAGGGAAGGGTTACTCTTCATTTTGGTTAAGAATTGATCATTGTAGAATCTTGAGCTAGAAATCCATTGTAAAGGCTCCGCAGCTGAGTGCGCAGAGACCTATCTGAGAGAGAAGAGAGTTTGTAGCTGAGTGCATAGACTAAGAGCGGTTGTACCCTTCCCATTAAGAGCAATATTAACAACCGTTCTTGTGGACTTAGCCTCCATCAGGGGGGTGAACCACGTTAAATTCTGTGTTATGTGATTAATGTGTGTCTGTGATTGCTCATTTGCTTGGTCTTAATGTCGATACTGCAACTATCTATTATGTGATTTCTTTTGTATGTATTCGCCACAGAGAAATGGGAATAATATGTTAAGTAATACATGTATGGATGACTGTTACGTATTTACCAAGTACAAGTCTGTGAACATATGAATCTACAAGTTAACCACATAAGTCAAACATTTAATTTAAGCATAGCGTTGGAGCGCATAGTAATTATATGTTTATTTAATCTCTGGAACTTAATGATAAGAACTTCAACGGATTGAAGGGATAAAGAAGGCTAGGTAGGATTGGTTGGAATATCCTGACAAGGACGCGCAGTCTTGTTGATGCGCCGAGTCATTGAAGGTTGCTGCAAGGTAAGCTGTTGATAGCTTACTTTCGTAATGCAAAGGTATCATGTATCGCACAGTCATTAGAGGTGCAAGTGTGCAAGCGGAATTGTGCGCCGAAGTACCCCCCCAGAACAGAAGGTTCGCACAGTTATCTATCCGTGTAACCCGCAAGGTGTTGCGCTGCTTATCAGCCTTTCCCCCCATCGCATCACCCAGTTGTGGAAACTTGATTCTGCAACCACCCCCTCAGCTTCGCCTGGGGTGAGACCTCAGGCTGCGCACAGCCTGTTGCCGAAAGGGCTGGTGAATAGGGTTTTTTTTGGTTGAACCACGAAGTACCTGGGTCTACATTGGAAACCTCTAGAAGGTTATTTACAGCCAACAAATGGTTCTGTTGCTCGGAAAATACCAGTGATGCAATAGAGTGTTGGAAAGTAATGTGTGAAGAAGAATACCAGTTCCCATTGGGTTCATACAATTGGAATCCCAAAAAGAAAGAGATATGAGATTGGTGTGACAAGATTGAAAGAGATTTTGCAAGAAAAGAGAACAAACACCCACATCTACCTAACGTAGAGTGGTTGAACAGATACTTGTGGAGAGAGATTCATGAGATCTTCTGGGCTACGCTTTTGAATGAGCTACATGTGTGGATATCGCGACTCGCAGAAAAGAAAACCTATTTTCAAGGAGTACCTACAGAGTGGACTACAGAGCTCACAATGCAGCTTAAAGTAATAGACATCCCATTGACACGAGCAGTCGACTTCTGGGTTGATATCATACTTGAGGGATTTGTGACCGATTTTGTTGTCGACACACTAAAGTCCTACAGTCAAGCTGAAGCATATTTTTTCGAAGGATTCAGAGGTAAGTTCCTGAACAATCTCAGTCTATACATTAAAATGCTTTTAGCTAAACAAGGCATCTTAAGAATGCAATAATATTTTGATTCTGTCATGGTCAATAGCATTTTTAGTGATTCTGACGAAGAAACCCATAATCTGAGAAGTGGAAAGAGATATAATTTTAATAAGGAAAAGCATCCCGGAGGCCCTAGACTCTATGTTGATGTTGAAATCCCATGTGACCTTAATAATAAGACCACGTCGTTATCAGCTACTATCCACTCTACTACACCTCAGAATCCGTCGGTTGCAGAAACCGTGCCACCCTTAGTTCAGAACCCACCCGTTGTGAGTGTCGCGTAGCCCATTTCGCAGAATCCCAGTAGTTCGAATATTCCCTTTATTTTATCTGTGTAGATAGTCAACACTACTCAGCGCAGTGCACAACCAGAAAGGAGAATGACAGATAACGATATAAAACTGCCGATATTCAAAGGAACGGGTCTAGAAGACCCTAATCAGCACAGGTTTCTATGTGAAGCCGTATGGAGTTTAAAGCAAATCCAGGATGATGCTCTGAAAAGAGCGCAGCTCATCACTACTTTCAAAGACTGCACGTTGGATTGGTTTATGAAATATTCTCAGGCACAACCAAGAACCCTAACAGAAATTCAGGCTACACTTGTCGCAAAATTTAAGAAGCCAAAGTCAGAATCATAGTGCATAACAGAATTAAAGGAAATCAAGCAAACACCTACCGAATCGGTTTGGGAATTTGACCAAAAATTTAAAGCATTATTAGATCAAGTGAGCTTTGTGATAGCTCTGTAATAGCACAAGGAATGGTTCATCGTTGTGCTATTGCCCCACATCAGACAACCATTGATGCAACAGAAGGTTGCGTCGCAGGCAGAGGCCTTATAGATTGCAATGAAGTTGGAGGCTTCACCGATTGGTGAGAGTAGTACTGGGATGTCACAGATTCAGAACCAACTGACTACCCTGACATTAGAATTAAAATGTATGAAGAACAGAAAAGAACAAAGATATGAACACAGACGTGAAGTTTGGTGCACCGGATGCAAAGGAGAAGGCCATACTAAAGAACATTTCCCTTTATTTCAAGATTATCTTGACAGTGGCACACCAAACCCAATCAATATGAATCACAATCAGGTGCCGTGGTGTGAAATCGGCAGAACTAGAGGACACAGGCCTGAAGATTGTTACCTAATACATAAATATGTAAGAACACCTAAGAGCTTGTATTGTAATTTCTGTAAATCAGTGGGACATGACGAATCCAACTGTCGTGCATATGATCTCATGAATGAAAGAAAGCGCGACATGGAAGCAATGCGAGGTGCTGGGATGTATGGCATCCAAGACGAAAATCAACCAAATCAAGAAAACACCCACTATGATCAAGGAGGATATAGAGGTCGTGGTGGTGAATACCACAAGAGAGGAAGAAATGCCGGCCTGGCGCAAGGAAGAGGCCGCGACCAGGTAATCTATTATAACTGTGGCCAACCAGGTCACGTTTCTAGAGATTATATCAACCCATGCACTATGTGCAATTATTGTAAATCATTTGAGCATGTTATTGAAGACTGCCCTGTGCTTGAGATAGAAATGCAGAAAAGAAGAAGGACAGAACCACCGAATCCCAATATTCAGTTAATTGCAACAGAGAGCAGAACTACGGATCCAAGTGTAAACGTGGTAACACGTATTGGTGCTGATACAGGAAGGGACGGAGGCGCAGAAGCTTCGACCTCCAGAACACACGAACCTAGGTAGAATCCGGGAGAGCAGATATGGATTAGGAAATCTCTTGGGAAAGTGTCGGGTCTGGATTTACAGAAAAATAAGGGAGGATTCGAGGAAGCGCGGGAGATGTTCAGAGCACCGCCACCTGGCTCTCTAAGAACATAGTTGCACAATGAAGTACCACAAATAGAGAACATGCCAACGACACAAGATCAGAAAAATGCTGCCATAGATATAGGGACCTCTTTTGCGCAGTTCTTACGCAGCTGCATGAAATTAATCAAGAGTGCAGATGCTTTTACAAAATTTGAAAAGCTACTAAGACAATATGATCCAAACAATGACAAGGGGGCTGCCAGTGGTGCAGTCCACAATATTAGGATTCCTAAAAGAACAGGAAGGGAAATGAGACTCATTGCATAGATTGGGACTATGAGATGGATGAGATCATCCTTGATTTGGGATCCAGAGTAAATGTCTTGACCAAGCAGATATAGCATCAGATGGGTAAACCCAAGTTATAGTGGTCACCTCTACAGTTGAGAATGGCTAATCAAGGGATAGTTATACCTTTGGGGAGATTACCCAACACCATTGTTGACATTGATGGAGTGCGCAACTATGCCGATTTTGAAGTAATTGAAATAGTGGATGACAACCATCCTTATCCGGTACTGCTGGGTATTGATTGGGAAATGACTAACTCCAACATTATTGACTTAAGGACTATGAAAATGATATTTGAAGGTAATGATATCAGGGTCATCATGCCATTGGACCTCGTTGGAATATTTAAGCCTTCCTACCATTTAATTATTTACATAATATTCTTTAATTAATCACTTGTGGTTAATTCTATGTAATAATTGAGGAAATTGCCATTGTGAGGCCCACAAGGAAACTTGGGAGGATAAGATTCCATCTGAGGTGTGTTCTACAAGTCTCATAGGCCACTTGGGTGCATTCCTAAACAATTCTGGATAAGATTTGTGAAGAAGGGCGCATTTGTGAAGAAAGCTACCGCTTTTACTGCTTTTTCCCCCCAAAGGAAAGAGCTAGTCAACCTAGGAAAGTGTTTTATTCACCAAAAACTTTCCTTAACACTATTTCCACCCAAATTTCATATTTGGCATTGATTTTACCTATATTTCACCTTCAGCTCACTAATTTAGCAATTTGTGAGCTTTTGAGCAGATTTGGAAATCCAACTTGCCACCTAGGGGGGATGGACAGTTTTAGAAAGTCTGATGGATGGAAGATTTATTTGGCATCTTTAGCCATTCGATTTATTGCTATAATTTTATTTAATAACAGCTTACAACATTCATATGTTGTCTGGTGTAATTATTATTCATGAGAAGTAATACAGAATTCCATTCTTGTGCATTATTTTTGTGTCTTTGAGCAGTTGTGTGAGATTTTTTATATGAGAGAGGTTAATTTCTTGCATAGTTCTTGGATGTGATCTGATTTTCACATGGTATCAGATCCATCAAGATATTCCTTTCATCTATTGATTGTCTTGCAGGATCCAACAGTCTCAGGAAGGGCGCATTGATCAATTCACCGAGTGAATTCTATTCTCTGTAGGGCACATTTTGGAATCCAGAAGTGTTCTAATTTCAGTCCAAAAGTTATATCAGTTGCAGCAATGGATCATACACAGTAGATCATCCTCACTCCTTTCAATTATTTTGATTGGAAAGCATAGATGGAGATTCTACTGAGGAGCAAAGGGCTCTACAGGGTGACCATGGCAACAGAAGCCGAGCCAACCTTAGCAGTGGAGAAATCTAAATGGAATAATCGAAGGGATGAATCATATGGCCTGTTATGTCTCACTACATCCAGAGAACTCTTATTTCATCTTGATGGCCTCACTTTACCCAATGAAGTATGGCTGAAACTTCAAGAATTGTTCTGTAAAACCGATGAATTGAGAGGCCACCAATTGGATAACGAGCTAGTCTCTTTGAGCCCACAGAATTTCGATAATCTACAAGACTTATTCTCCAAATTCAAGTCTCTTGTATTGCAGCTGAAGCAATGTGGAATTGACAAGAAAGGTGAGCAATTAGTTTTGGCCATTCTCTCCAAGCTTGGCCCGAACTATTGAATTTTTGTCTCCACCTTCCATTCCACCCGGAAAGCAATTAAAAATTGGAAGAGCCCGTCACTTTCAGAATTCATGGAGTCATTAACTCAAGAGCAAGACAAGTTGGTCTTAATGGGATCCATTAAAAATCCATCAAAAGACCATTGTCTAAGTGTTGGAGACTCAAAGAATTCGAAAGGCAACTTTAAGAAGCCCACCGGTGAGCGGAAAGACAAGCAGAATTTTAATGGAGAGCCATCAAACTCCAAGAAGAATAAGAGGACAAAGTGCACATATTTCTGCAAGGGATTTCATCCCGAAAGCTCTTGTATGAAGAAGATCATCGACCAATTAACTCAAGCATTGGAGAAAGCCAACATCCCTCTCCCAGAGAGTGCAAGAAGAAAAGATGGAGGATCAAATTCCGATGACAAAGAGAGAGTTCATGCACTGATGGCTGGCACTTCCCAATATTCATCATTCATCATTGATTCTAGTGCTTCAAGACACATGGTGTCTGCAAGTAAGTATTTTACTTCACTTGACTCTTCCAGTGGTCTGAATATTGTATTGGGAGACAATTCTGAAACCTCTAGCAAAGGCAAAGGTAGCATAGATCTCGAGTTTGGGTCATTTAATAATGTTTTATATGTCCCTGGACTTGCTGCAAACCTATTTTCAGTCTATCAGATGACCCATACAGGGCTTCCCAAGAGAGTCACCTTTATCCCCAATGATGTTGAAATAGTAGAAATTTCAACAAGAAAAATTATTGCATTTGGTACTGCTGACCATTGTTCTAGAATCTACAAGTTTTCTCATTTTGTGCCAAACTCCTCACCTTCTACTCTACTGACCCATGCCAATGAGTCCAGCAAGCTATGGCATGAAATATTTGGCCACCTAAACTACAAATACCTTTCCCAACTTCATGAGAAAGAGATGGTTATAGGGCTGCCCAATATCAAATTTTCCAAAGGTGTCTGTCAATCATGCATCCTAGGAAAACACCCTGAGCACAAGTATGGGAGATCTACCACTGAGAGAACCACTGCACCATTGGAACTTATACACACTGACATAGAAGGTCCATTCCCTCATGAGTCATTGAATTCAGCAAAATACATTCTCACATTCATAGATGATTTTAACAGGGACTGTTGGGTTTATTTCATCAAGCTTAAATCAGAAGTTTTTGGGTTTTTCAAGATATTCAAAGCCTTAGCTGAGAATCTGTCTGGTAGGCATATTAAAGTGTTAAGGTCTGATAATGGTGGTGTGTATGTGAAATCAGAGTTTCAGCAATTTTGTGCCTCATCGGGCATACAGATGCAACATACAGTTCCATATACACCTTAGCAGAATGGGGTTGCTGAGAGAAAGAACAGATCTCTTAAGGAGATGGCCACATGCATGATTGATGAAAAAGGTTTGTCTCCTAAGCTATGGGATGAAGCAATAAATTGTGCCACCTATATTCATAATAGAGTGCCACACAAATCTCTCAAAGGTATCACTCCTTTCGAGGCTTGGATAGGTAAAAAACCGGATATCTCTCATTTCAAGATTTTTGGCTCAAAGGCTTGGGCTAGGATTCCGATTGAGAAGAGGAGGGCTATGCATCCCCAAAGCCAACCATGTTTGTTTGTGGGATATTCAGAGGACTCCAAAGCATATAATTTGTTGAACATGACAACTCATAAAGCATTCATTGAAAGAAGTGTGCAGTTTGAGGAAGAGCCCTCTTAGAGTGCAGAAATTGGAGATTCATCTTCACCGCCGACTGAAGAAGAAGTAAGTGATGTTGTTGATATTTTTGATTCTGATATTTCTAATAATGAGGATAAATTTATTGCAGATGCAAACTCACCTACAAGGCCTAAGTGGGCTGCAAAAAATTTGCAAGCAGCAGGTGAACTAGCAGGTAACCCTCAGGACCAAATGAGGACTAGATCAAAGTTTGAGATTGCTCTCAATGTGAATGATCCTTATCTTTCTGAGAAGTGCTATATGATGATAGATTCTGATCCACAAACATATGAGGATGCCTCACATGATCCTAGATGGAAGATTGCTATGGATGAGGAGTTTCAGTCTTTGCAGAAGAATGAAACTTGGGAGCTCGTCAAGCTTCCCATAGGCAGAAAGTTGGTAAGATGCAAATGGATTTATAAGACTAAATGTGCAGCAGATGGTACAGCCATTAAGTACAAGGAAATTCTGGTAGCAAAGGGCTATTCTCAGGTCCAAGGACTTGATTATAATGAAACATTTGCACCGATAGCTCATAAAGACTCTATTAGACTAGTTTTGGCAGTGGCAGCTTCCAAGCGGTGGGAAGTACATCACATGGATGTGAAAAGTCCTTTCCTCCATGGGGAACTTGAGGAGGAGATATATATGCAGCAGCCACAGGGGTACACATCAGATCCAAACCTTGTTTGCAGGTTGAAAAAATATTTGTATGGACTCAAGCAAGCCTCCAGGGCTTGGTACGCAAAGATGGAAAGTTTTTTGTTGTCACAATCCTATGTTCGGTGTAAATCTGATCCAAATGTCTATATGAAGTTTGCTGATGATTTTATTATGTTAATAGTGTTGTATGTTGATGATTTGCTGATCACAGGTGATAGCATTGAACAAATAGCAGCTCTTAAGACCGCAATGCACCAAGAATTCTCCATGAGTGACTTGGGAATTCTCAAGCAATTTTTGCGGCTTGAAATTTCACAAACAAAAGAAGGTACAAAGGTATGTCAGTCAAAGTATGCTTCTAATCTATTGAAGAAGTTTAAGATGGCTGATTGCAAGCCTTCTAAGACTCCATTTCTTTTTGGAGTCAGAATGGAAGAAGCAGAATCTACACCGTGTTGGAGCCAAGGCCGCAGCTATGGTAAAAGCTGCGAATTTTGAGGAAAAAGCACGAGTATGGAAGAGAAAGTGCTAAGTTTTGAATAAGTGCCAATTTTGGGACAGAAGAAGATGGTGCGCAGTACGGTTCCAGATGGAGGAGCTCAGCGTAGATTACGGACCGGAAATTGCGGAGCTCGCGCGCACGTCAGAAGGGAATGAAGGTAGCAGAGTGGAAAGCCCAGCTACCATAATTAATGAAGCAATGGAATAGAGGGCTCAGCTACCCTCATTAAGGCTAAGTACAGAAGTTATGGTTGCTCGGATCAAGGAGGAGCAACGGACCAGCGCATTGAAGACGAAGGACGAGGCGCCCATACCCGTAGGCTGCGCCGGAATTCATGGAGCCTGCAGGAAGCGGCGACATGACTGCAAGCGGCGCCTACAGTACACCTAGCCATGTGCGTGGTTAGGGTTTTTGGGGATTACTGCTGGGAAAGGCCCACAGTTTTGTAAAGGTGCGACCGCCATGGCCACCTATATATATGTATAATTGTGAAGGGTAGATGTTAGTTGGTTAGTCAGTTGAGTAGTGAGTCAGTTAGCTAAGCCTGTGAGTGAGCTAGCTAAGATAGTGGACATTAGAGGTAAGAAGGATCGATCGATTTGATCATCCTCTGTTACGATCTTGTTGACTGTTTTCTACCGAGTTGCTAGGAAACAGGAGTTAGAACTGGTTAGCAGTGAAGCTAATCCTTGAGTTGCAGACAGTCAGAGTCGACGTCTGAACTATTGTAATCTCTGAAGAGGAAGAGACTAGATCGAGAGAAGGGCTCCCAGTTGTGTGCGTGGAGTTTCCTGGAAAGATCTAAGGCTGCAGCTGTGTGCGCAGCATATTGTATAAGTCTATCATTTTCTGGTTAATATAAGATACTCCCGTGGACGTGGATTTCCCCGTGGAGGTGGACTTCATAATTCTTCGTTGTTGTGATGTTGTGATTAAAGTGATTGCCTGTTTAGTTCTTAACTGTATATCCAGGAATGTTGCATTATCTTTATGAGTGTGTTGAGTAAGTTCTTGAAAAGTATTTGAGGATTATAATCGTTAAGGGTTGAAGGAATCGGTAAGACGCCATCGCCACAGCGATAGGAGAATGTGTTGTTGTGACAGGCGCGCAGGTGAGCGACGTATAGAATATCGGCGCAGAGGATAATTGGTCCTAGCACAGGAGTGGAAGTACCGCGCAGCTAGGCTTCCGAGCAGGAGCTTGAGCGCTGCCGCGCTCATAACTCTGAAGAGGGGTTAGACCTTTGCCTTAGAGGAATCGTCGAGAAAGAGAGCAGTCTCCGCGTCGCCTGGGTTAAGGAAACCTGATTCCTTAGCCCCCCCCCCATAGCCACTTCGGGTGATACCTCGAGCTGCTGCGCAGCTCGTTGCCGAGAGGGCCAGTGCGCCAAGGGGTTTTGTTGCTGCGCATCATTAAAACCCGGGTCTGTCCAAAGAGCAGCCAACAAATGGTTCCGTTGCCGCGTAAATGAGACTTGTTATTTCAGCGACACGCGAGATTGAGGCGAAACCCAGAAAGAAGGAGCCAACAAATGGTTCCGTTGCCGCGTGAATGAGACTTGTTATTTCAGCGACACGTGAGATTGAGGCGAAACCCAGAAAGAAGGAGCCAACAAATGGTTCTGTTGCCACGTGACTTGCTACTGTGAGACTTGCTATTTTTGCGACGTAGAAAATTGTTGCTGAAGCCAACAAATGGTTCCGTTGCTTTGAACCCTATTGTTGAGCCAACAAATGGTTCTGTTGCTTTGAGGCTTGCTCAGCTAACAAATGTGTTACTGGAATCCTACAGCTACAGAAATTCAGGAGTGGTTCGATTTAAAGGCTAAAGAGTTCGCTGAACAAGAAAATAGAAGCTCTAGACTCCAGCTAGAAGAATGGTTGCAGAAGTATATTTATACTGACCTTCACGAAATTTTCTTTGTCACATTTGCACTTGAGTTACATGCTTGGATAGCCAAGTTAGCAGATACTAGACCCACTGTGCATATTGATCGACCAGTCGCTTGGACGCCTGAGCTAGTCACTATTTTGAAGCGGGTAGAAAATTCTGTGTCCCGCGCAGTAGACTTTTGGTTGAATAGTCTGCTGGAAGGTTTCATCACTGAGTTTGCAGTGGATACAAGAAAGAGTTTCAGTGGAGCTGAGAGGAGTTTCTTTCAAGCACCTAGAGGTAAGTTCTTAAATTCTTTGAACTTATCGATTAAAATGCTTCTGTATGAAAAAGCAAAACTATGTCTAGCTTCAGATGAATAGCATAGACAAGTAATGTCCGTAGACTCTGATAGTGACCCTGAAGTTATTGGTTGCACTCGTAGTGGAAAACGGTATAAAGTAGTCCTTGACCAACATTCTTTTGAGTCGAGCCCAGAAGACAGTCAAGTTCCTAGAGCAAGTCACATAGAAAGACAAGGGAGTGTTCATATCCCTTATCACCCTTTTACACCGCAGAAGCCAGACAAAGCTCAGTATAATCCCGCAGTAACACCTTCTAGTAGCCCACACAGTACTTCTAGTACCTTTGTACCACCTTTGTTCAACCAGCCCAGAAGAACTGCTACAGCACCTACACCTCAACCTAGCACAAGAAAGATGGGTGATGACATGAAACTACCAACTTTTAGAGGAACAGGGATAGAAGACCCTGAGCAACACTGGTTCCTATGTGAAGCCATTTGGACAATTAAGCAAATTAATGATGATGCTGTTAAATTGGTTCAGTTAGCAACCACACTAAGAGAAAGAGCCTTAACTTGGTTCATGAAATACTCAGCAGCACAGAACAGGACGCTTGCTGATGTAAGAAATGCAATGATTAGAGAATTTAAGAAACCTAAATCAGAATCACAGTGCATAACAGAGCTCAAAGACATCAAGCAGTTACCTACAGAGTCAGTATGGGACTTTGACCAAAAGTTCAAAGCCTTGATAGATCAAGTAAGCTTTGAGTTTGCACCACAACAGCATAAGGAATGGTTCATTGCTGCGTTGCTTCCACACATTAGACTTCCTCTTATGCAACAGAATCTCACTACTTAGGAACAAGCTCTAGAGATGGCTATGAAACTAGAAGCTTCACCAATTGCTGGAACAAGCAACGATGTTGCGCAGTTGCAGAACCAATTAGCAAACTTAACCCTGCAAGTGCCTGATATTAAGAAAGGTAAGGATGCTAAGGAGGAGATATGGTGTACATAATGTAAAGCACAAGGTCATTCAAAGGACCACTGTCCCGTTTTCATAGAGTATATTGCAACTGGAGCACCTAATCCTTTGCCACAGCCACAGGGGCCTTGGTGTGAAATCTGTAGAACTAGAGGTCATAGACCTCAAGAATGTCACTTACTTCAGAATATGTACAAACTCCAAAGAATCTATATTGTAATTTCTGTAAATCGGTAGGCCATGATGAAAACAATTGCAGAGCATATGAACTTATGATGGAAAGGAAACACGATGTTTATAGAGTACAATCGGAAGCACAAGGACCCGTAGCAGGTCCACAGTATGACCAAACTCGCGACGGCCGAACAGGAAATTACAGAGGCCGCGGGCGTACAACAAATTTTGGCCGCGGAAGAGGCCAGATCACTTGTTATAATTGTGGAGCGCAAGGTCATTTTGCAAGAGATTTCCAAAACCCTACAACCCTTTGCAGATATTGTAAATCTTATGATCATATCATTGAAGAATGCCCTCAGTTGACGGCTAAGATGCAAGCAAAGACGCCACAGGTCAACCAGAATATTCAATTGATTGGAGCAGAAAAAATGGAACCAGACCGTACAGTTAATATTGTGACGCACAGTGGAACAACCACTGATGCGCCAGAGTCGGGAACTCGAAAGCAAGCGACGCAATGGGTGCGCCGCGCTAATATTAAACCAACCCCACTTAACCTGCAGAAGCAAAAAGAAGCATTCAAGCAAGCCCAAGAGTATTTCTCAGACACCAGAGGTTCAAGCTCTGTCGCAACTCCGCATAATGATATTAGATCGCAAGTGCTAAGACAAGACAATCTGGTACAAGAACAGGCCACTACATCCGGAAGGCCCGATGAAGAAAATGCACTAGGTACTGTCCATAATTTTCTAAGGAACTGCTTAAAGTTGTTGCGCAATGAAAAAGCAACTATGGAACTTCACCACCTATTGGATAAATGTCAACAATCTGCTTCGATGAACACGCCGCAGCGTGCTGTTCACCAGATTGGGAGTCACATTAGAACTAGAAAAGAGATGAGGCTCACAGCGCAGATTGGAGCATTTGAGATGGACGAAGTCATTCTAGATTTGGGCTCAGAAGTTAATGTTCTCACCATGCAGACATGGGAACAGATGGGAAGTCCTCAACTTACAAGATCCCCCATCCAGCTAAGACTTGCGAACCAGCAACGAGTCTCTCCATTGGGCAGATTACCTAATGTACCTATTGATATTGAGGGAGTAAGAAGTTCTGCAGACTTTGAAGTAATCAAAATCCTGGATGATAGTAGACCTTACCCAGCACTTTTAGGTATAGATTGGGCATTTGATAATTTGGCTGTCATCAATTTGAAGAAAAGACAGATGACCTTCGAGGACGACCAGATTAGGGTCATTGCACCGCTTGATCCTATTCAAGGACCAAGGTATATATAACCCATTCGGGCAGAAGAAATGGAAAGTTTGTATCAGATGACTGCTAGTCAGAGTGACTATGTTAATCCTACAGCAGATGGCCATATCAGCTGGCGATGCGATAGCTCGTGCACATCAGAATCAGATGTAGGATTGGAAAACTGGCAGAATCGCTTACATGAGGTTTCTACAAGACGTTGCGCCATGATGACTAAATCCATTCGATGGATTGGCACAGAATTGACTGACGCTCCAATTTTTGATGGTTTAACCAACGTAAGTGAATTCATACAGGCATATGAACAACAACTTCCAGAACAGCAGCGCATACAGGCATTAGATGTATCACTGCGTGCTACACCCGCAAGATGGTGGGGTGCGCATAAAGAGAATATTCATACATGGCAAGACTGTCGCAGATTGATACTGCGCAGATTCCAGGACACTACAGCAGAAGTGTCGCGCAAATACAAGGGACAGAGTGACCCCAGGTCACACATTGAAGCATGCATTCAGCAATGGTCGAATATTCCGGACGATGAGTGGGTTCACCTATTCATCCACACATTGGACACAGTTCCAAGGAACTGGTACACTGAAACAGAATTGCGCAGAGGCACTCTTACTTGGCCTCTTCTGATAGAAAGTTTTCAACTCACCTTCAGCTTTGAGTTAGAACATCCAAGTATTGATCAGGCTCTGAAGAGTATTAGAGAGAAGGTATTTGAACCATGTCTATTACCAGAATATTCCCAACCGGATTGGGCTGTTCAGATAGAACATGCCCTCGAATGCTATAATTTCACCGCTGGAGAAGAGGAGGACGATCCTCGCAACATCAATATCCCAGAATCAGAAGGGACGCGCAATGTTGAAGGTCCTCAGCTTGATATCCCTGCCATTACAGAGCACATCAAGCTCAAAAAGGTTAACATTGGTACAGAAGCTGAACCCAAGTTTGCTTCTATTGGAGACTATTGGGATGATGAAACTGTTGGGCATATTTCAGATTTATTACGTGACTACCAGGATATCTTTCCTACCAATTTTACAGAAATGAAAGGCATCCTAGGAGACTTAGGAGTGATGCGCATACATCTGAAACCAGATGCCAAGCCAGTAAAGCAGCGCCCATACAGGTTGAACCCGCTCTATAAAGAAAAATTCAAAGAAGAAATTGACAAGATGCTCGCAGCAGGTATTATTGAGCCAGTAGAAGAAAGCGATTGGATTAGCCCTATGGTTGTACAAGAGAAGAAGACAAAAGGTGAAATAAGAATTTACGTGGACTTGCGCAAACTCAATGACGCATCAGCGCATGATCCATTTCCTACACCCTTTACAGATGAAGTGCTTGATAATGTTGGAGGACAAGAGGCTTACTCCTTCACTGATGGATTTTCGGGATACCATCAAATCAGAATCCATCCAGACGACCGCCATAAGACTACTTTTGCGACTGAATGGGGCTCATTCCAGTACATGGTAATGCCCTTTGGTCTTAAGAACGCACCTGCTATCTTCTCTAGAGTCGTTGTTGCTGTTTTTAAAGAATTCATCCATAAGTTTTTAGAAGTCTATTTTGATGACTGGACTGTGTTTGGTTTACTAAAGAACCATATAGCGAACCTGCGAATGATGTTAGAAAAATGTAGACAGCATCAGATTTCCCTTAACTTGAAAAAATGTATCTTCTGTACTCCTTTTGGTATTTTGTTGGGTCATATTGTATGCAGACAAGGACTCCTGATGGATCCTGCGAAGGTTGCCATCATTGCTAATTTACCTGCGCCCAACTCATTCAAGCAATTGCGCACTACATTGGGACATACTGGATACTACAGAAAATTTATCAAAGGTTATGCAAAGATCACAGCACCTATGGAAAGATTGCTGAAAAAGGATTCAAAATTCCAATGGACAGAAGAATGCCAACAGAGCTTGGACACACTTAAAGACAAGATGATCACTGCGCCAATTCTAGTTTTCCCAGACTGGAATAAAACCTTTCATGTTCATGTCGATGCTTCTTCCATCGCATTGGGGGTCGTACTTACACAACCGGGAGAAGGAGGTATTGATCACCCCATTGCTTACTCTAGCCGGAAGCTGTCCACAGCCGAGAAGAACTACACTACTACAGAGAGAGAAGGACTAGCTATGGTTTACGCCCTACAGAAGTTCAGACACTACTTACTGGGAACACATTTTAAAATGTATACTGACCATTCTGCTTTGAAATACTTGGTCAATAAGCCAGTGTTAGGGGGAAGAATTTGCAGATGGCTACTGCTCTTTCAAGAATATGATTTTGAGGTTATTGTAAAGCCAGGAAGATTGAATGCAGGACCTGACCACTTATCTAGGATCGAGTCAGGAGAGGAACCTACAAATCTGGAGGACAATCTGCCTGACGCGCAGTTGTTCTCTATTCAGGCAGCAGATGAATATTATTCTGATATCCTTGAGTTTCTTACCACCGGACAAGCGCTAGTTGAGTTTACAATCCAGCAGAAGAAACAACTTGTCGTCAAAGCCGCAGACTTCACTTTGATAGCAGGCCAGCTTTATAAGTTGGGCCCCGATGAAGTCTTGCGCAGATGTATCCTACCGCATGAAAAGAACTCTATCATCGCAGAAGCGCACTCAGGCACCGCAGGAGGCCATTTCGCAGGAAAGCCGACTGCTCAGAAGATCTTAGCTGCAGGTATTTGGTGGTCGACATTGCATAAGGATACTAAGGAATTTTTCAAATGTTGCGATGTGTGCCAGCGAACAGGAAAACCTTCAAGAAGAGATGAAATGCCGCTAATACCTCAGATAACACTGCGTGCTTTTGATAAATGGGCCATCGATTTTGTAGGTCCTATCAACCCACCAGGAAAGAGAACCGGCGCAAGATACATCATCACAGCTACTGAATACCTCACCAGATGGGCTGAGGCTAAGCCAGTGAAGAACTGCGACGCTGCCACGGCCGCGCACTTCATTTTTGAGAATATTATCACTAGATTTGGATGTCCACTGATTCTAATGAGTGATCAGGGTACACATTTCCTCAATGAGACTATAGAAGCCCTTACTGAAGAATTCCAAATTAGTCACCATAAGAGTACACCCTACCACCCTCAAGCTAATGGCACGGTGGAGGCATTCAATAAAATTCTTGAGAATGCCCTGACGAAGATCTGTAATCAACAAAGAGATGATTGGGACCTTAGAGTCACAGCTGTATTATGGGCTTACAGAACCACCTGCAAGAAATTAACAAGCCACACACCTTTCAGTTTGGTGTATGGACAAGAAGCAGTTATGCCTATGGAATACATTATTCCCAGTCTCAGAATTGCGCAAATTACAGAAATGACAGATCCTGATACTATGAGCGCAAGACTGTCACAACTGCTTGCCTTAGAAGAAGACAGACTCTTAGCCGGATTCCATCAACAGGTACAGAAGGCAAGACAGAAAGCTTGGCACGACAGGCATATTAAGAATAAAGTCTTTCAGGAACGAGACTTGGTACTCCTCTATGATAGTAAATTCACCAAGTTTCCAGGCAAGTTTCGTGTACATTGGTTAGGCCCTTTTCAGGTAATAAAAATAACAGAAGGAGGAGCAGTTCAGCTTGCAAAGCTGAATGGAGAAGTACTGCCTACAAAGATCAACGGGAGTCGGCTCAAGCTTTACCGCAACGGCCACTCTGCCCTGTCGACTTAAATAACTGCTCAAATGAATGCAGATGTCCAGTGTAGTTGAAAGAGGCATCACATTATCAGTCTACATGGAAGTCGCGAGACCCTTAGTCTCTGGCTTCCCGTGCAGTTCTTTGAAACATCCGCGCATGTCTATAAAGTTTGTTTGGAGCGAACTTAATTGCGCTCTTGCGAAGTTATCTGGATGGTCTAACCATCGCTCTTGCGAAGTTCACTGTGTCAATTTGCCGCTTGAAGAGTTCTTGTTGTGGACCCCTATAGGCACAGTTACCTAAGTTGAAATGACCCGCCGAAAAATTTGAATTACAGCAGTTATGTAGCCGCGTCCGAGAAATAAATGAAGGATAAGCCCGCTCTTTAAGTCTAGCCGCTCTGACAGATTCGGCTTGATCTCCGTAAGATTTGCATTTAACCCATGCGCCGAAAGCATTAGCCTCTCCCGGAAGCCTGTCAGAGCCCGTCCATCACAATAAATGCACCGCAAACGCGAAGCGGATCGTAGGGTGTCAACTCATGCATAGCCGCCTATAGCTAGTAACCCCACTTGCCCGCATTTACTATCACCCTTTGGCTATAAATACTCCACACTTGTATAATTTCGGGTTACTTTTCTCGAGCTACATAGTCTTGTTTGAAAATCTAAGCCATTGTTTTCAGAGCCGAGTTGTGCAGAGTGCTTCCCTTGTTGTCAGTGTTCATATCCCACGCCAGTCCGCTGTTTCTGTCCAAGTTCTTGTTACCTATACCCGTTCGCGACGGAGAACTTGTCGACTGAAGAAGTTGTTCATCAATTCCTGCGCCGAGGCCTGGATTTCGGCATGACTACCCCCGTGACCGCTTCGACTTATGTACACCCTGGTTATCATGATCCCAGACAATCTCCGGCCACAAGAGCATCTCAGCCAAAGCCAGAAGAGCCCGTTCCAGAGCCGTTGGCCACTATGCTGAATTATATTCCGCCGCATCTAGAAGATGCACCAGAGGTGCATATTCCAAAGAATGCAAAGTATCCACTTCCGTTACCACCACTACTGGTTAGCGTGCGAATAGAAGGGTCCTTGCTCGGACACCTTCCACTGGTCAAGTTCTCTGATTTCAACCTAGGAGACTATAAAACATATCCGCAGTTCCAGCTAGACCGATATCTGACGGTAGTGCATAATCCCACCAGACAGGTTGACGAATTCATCCCGAAGGGATTTGCAGCAAATCTTGAGCACCCTGGACTCCTGAACCTGTTAAAGCTACCGCATTTTGGGCGTAGCAATGAAGTGAACGCAGTCGTTAAGACACTGCTATCCTGCGTTCATGGAGGTTACCTTTGGCTGGGGAGGCCAATCGATTTAAATGTCGATTTGATTCACCGTATTACCGGCCTATCTAAGGTTGGTAAGGATCCTAATATCCATTTTATGGGAAAGGAGAAGGATAGAAAACTGGCTGTAAAGCTGGTGCAGAAATACAACCTTACAAGAGGAGGTCGGGCTTATGACCTCACAATAGTAGAAGACGAAGCACTCAGATTTACAGGAAGTCTGCTCGCAGGCAGACTTCTCACGAAGTGCAGACCGAAGGAAGTTACTGGAGCTGTCGTGGAACTTGCCATCGCAGCTGCGGAGGGGAAGCAGTACAATTGGTGCCTCTTCCTCCTTAATTCTTTTTTGGAAGACTGTCGGAACGTTCAAGATAACCCCGGTCAGTCGTTCCATTTTTCTTGGCTTTTAATTTTATGTGCTCTCGTCGGGTGGAAGGAGCCCCCGAACACTCAGTTCCTTCCGCGCCGCGCAGGAGAACCTGCCGGAATTCGCTATGTAAACCTTTGGGAGTCTCCTAATCCCGCAAAGCGCAAGATGAACCGCGCTGTATTTTGTGAATACTACTATCTCCTCAGAGATACCATTCAGGAAATGCCAAGGCTGAGTGAGGAGACAGCGAAAATGTATGATGGAAAGTTGGCCTTTACTGCCGACTTACATCAACTTTACCTCCGTCCCTGCGGCATTCAAGAGGAATGGGCCATAGGCCTTTACAGGATGACCACTGAAGATGTCGAAGAAACGATCAAGTCTTGGTCGGACGAATGGAGAGAAGCCGCCGACATCGCATCCGCAATGCCACCTGCCGGTGCGCACGAGAAGGATAAGGGCAAGGAAGCCCCCGAGCAAAGAAGTGATGAAGGCTCGACAGAGCCAGCCACCAAGAAACAAAAGGTGTCGCATCCCTCTGAGGCCATTCCCTCAGGGATCAACCAGTATTTGAAAGAGCAATTTCGCGAGCTGCGGAACACGCACGCTCACATCAGAAGTGCTCTAGACCTGCAAATTGTGGAAATAAAAGGTCTCGCAGGAAGGATTGCGCAGACCCATGTGCCAGCATCTACTTCGCAGACGCCACAAGCAATTCCAAGTACTGAGCGAGTTGAAGAACTCATAGAAAGGCATACTGTCGTGCATATTCCGCCTACGAGCATGACACTTCCAGATCCGCTAGCTGCACTACAGGTAAGCGCAGTTGGGCCCGTCGAAATAAATTTGTCTTTAATTCCTATAGAGACTCTACAGCTAGTGCATGAGAAAGTTTCCCTTGAGTTGAGAGCTAGAGAGCTCTCTACATTCCAGGAAAATCAACGACTGTAATCGCAGGAGATAGAGCTGAAGGCAAGCCATAAGAATATCTCCGAGAAGCTCGCACTTTATGAAGCGCAAGACATTGGCATTAGAAACGCAGTGGATGAGATTGCCCATGAATTGCCGGCTTGCGAGATTCAACCAGACCTCCCTCTGGTTGAGAAAGTTCAAATCATTGGAGGAAGGGTAAAAACCCTGGAGCATGAAATAGTTGCTATGGCTGAGGGCCATAGAACCCAAATTGCTGAGCTAGAAGCTCGTGTTGCCGCGCAGTTTACAGATGATGCGCAGGAAAAATTCGAAGCGCTGAGCAGAGCTTCCACACAAATGAAAGACAGAATACAGGAAGCTGAGAACCTGATGAGCCAAGCTATGGAAGCTTGGACGGAGCTTGAGAAGCTCCCTTTTAAAGTTGGTCTTTTGGAACAGGTGCAAGCCGCAGAACAGTCCCTAACTGTTATGAATGAAGAAGCTAAGGCCTTAACAAGCTTACCAAAAATGAAGAAAATGAGTGAAGTACGCAGAATGCAACAGCAACTGCACAAGCTCAGAACTGAAGATGAGAAGCTCACCAACAGCATTCAGCCATTTATGGATGAGTATGCTGACATCGTTGGCCAAGTCGAGGCAAAAATCAAAGAAATTGCTGAATCTCAAGAGGTGATTGATGCCATAACTAAAGAAGAAGCCACTGCAGAAACGGTCCAGACAGCTGTGGAATGTGTTGATGAATTGGACTCCGCTATTGCGCAGTGGAAGAAAGCATTCGCGCAGACCCAAGCAAAAGCAGATGCGCAAATAAAGCGACCACACGCTAGTGCGAGTGGCTCGAGGGCGAGCCACAAGTAAGTGTTAGGGGCCTATTGGAGCCAAGGCCGCAGCTATGGTAAAAGCTGCGAATTTTGAGGAAAAAGCACGAGTATGGAAGAGAAAGTGCTAAGTTTTGAATAAGCGCCAATTTTGGGACAGAAGAAGACGGTGCGCAGTACGGTGCCAGATGGAGGAGCTCAGCGTAGATTACGGACCGAAAATCGCGGAGCTCGCGCGCACGTCAGAAGGGAATGAAGGTAGCTGAGTGGAAAGCCCAGCTACCATAATCAATGAAGCAATGGAATAGAGGGCTCAGCTACCCTCATTAAGGCTAAGTACAGAAGTTATGGTTGCTCGGATCAAGGAGGAGCAACGGACCAGAGCATTGAAGACGAAGGACGAGGCATCCATACCCGTAAGCTGCGCCGGAATTCATGGAGCCTGCAGGAAGCGGCGACATGACTGCAAGCGGCACCTACAGTACAGCTAGCCATGTGCGTGGTTAGGGTTTTTGGGGATTACTGCTGGGAAAGGCCCACAGTTTTGTAAAGGTGCGACCGCCATGGCCACCTATATATATGTATAATTGTGAAGGGTAGATGTTAGTTGGTTAGTCAGTTGAGTAGTGAGTCAGTTAGCTAAGCCTGTGAGTGAGCTAGCTAAGATAGTAGACATTAGAGGTAAGAAGGATCGATCGAGTTGATCATCCTCTGTTACGATCTTGTTGACTGTTTTCTACCGAGTTGCTAGGAAACAGGAGTTAGAACTGGTTAGCAGTGAAGCTAATCCTTGAGTTGCAGACAGTCAGAGTCGATGTCTGAACTATTGTAATCTCTGAAGAGGAAGAGACTAGATCGAGAGAAGGGCTCCCAGCTGTGTGCGTGGAGTTTCCTGGAAAGATCTAAGGCTGCAGCTATGTGCGCAGCATATTGTATAAGTCTATCATTTTCTGGTTAATATAAGATACTCCCATGGACGTGGATTTCCCCGTGGAGGTGGACTTCATAATTCTTCGTTGTTGTGATGTTGTGATTAAAGTGATTGCCTGTTTAGTTCTTAACTATATATCCAGGAATGTTGCATTATCTTTATGAGTGTGTTGAGTAAGTTCTTGAAAAGTCTTTGAGGATTATAATCGTTAAGGGTTGAAGGAATCGGTAAGACGCCATCGCCACAGCGATAGGAGAACATGTTGTGACGGGCGCGCAGGTGAGCGACGTATAGAATATCGGCGCAGAGGATAATTGGTCCTAGCGCAGGAGTGGAAGTACCGCGCAGCTAGGCTTCCGAGCAGGAGCTTGAGCGCTGCCGCGCTCATAACTCTGAAGAGGGGTTAGACCTTTGCCTTAGAGGAATCGTCGAGAAAGAGAGCAGTCTCCGCGTCGCCTGGGTTAAGGAAACCTGATTCCTTAGCCCCCCCCATAGCCACTTTGGGTGAGACCTCGAGCTGCTGCGCAACTCGTTGCCGAGAGGGCCAGTGTGCCAAGGGGTTTTATTGCTGCGCATCATTAAAACCCGGGTCTGTCCAAAGAGCAGCCAACACACCGCTTTTTTGCAGTACACTCTACAGACAGTTGATTGGCAGCTTACTCTACTTGACTCACACTCATCCCGATCTTGCATATGCTATGAGTGTGGAATCTAGATACATAGAGCAGCCACATGAGTTAAATTGGAGGGCTGCAAAAAGAATCCTTCATTATGTGCAGGGCACAAAGAGTGATGGGATTCACTATGTGGCAGATTCTAGCTTAGATCTCTTGGGTTTCACAGATTCGGATTGGGCTGGTGATAGCCTTGATAGGAAATCCACATCAAGATTTGTTTTCATGCTTAGAGGTGGCCCTGTTTGTTGGTCTAACAAGAAACATAATTCCATAGCACTATCTTCAGCGGAGGCAGAGTACAGAGGAGCAGTGAATGCTGCTACATAGTGTGTCTAGTTGCAGGGGATTTTGTTTGAGTTTGAGATTGCTTTCAATACTCCTACTGTCATTTATTGTGACAACCAGCGTGCCATTAGAGTTTCATGTGATCCAATACAGAGGCAGAGGACCAAGCACATAGATATTCATATGCGCTACATCAGAGGACTAGTGCATGACTAGATCATAGATTTGCAGTATTGCCCCACAGGTGAGCAAACTGCAGATATCTTCACCAAGGCTTTCACAGAGAAGACATTCAGCTATCTTAGATCACTGCTTGGGATGGTTAGACATGTGGTGGAGTGAAGGTTTGAAAAACCTTTCAATTTTGATATGTCCATGTTTTGAGGGAATTTTTTTCCCATGAGGTTTTCCTTCTATCCTTGTTTTGTGGACCGACAGTATTTTGTACGGGGTGACCAAGTCTTGTTACTGGGCCCTTAGCATTTTTATATATTCTGATTTTTTAGACCATTCAAGTCAGACTTAAGAGGGGGTGTTAGAATATTTAAGCCTTCCTACCATTTAATTATTTACATAAGATGCTTTAATTAATCACTTCTGGTTAATTCTATGTAATAATTGAGGAAATTGCCATTGTGAGGCCCATAAGGCAACTTGGGAGGATAAGATTCCATATGAGGTGTGTTATACAAATCTCCTAGGCCACTTGGGAACATTCCTAAACAATTATGGATAATATTTGTGAAGAAGGACGCATTTGTGCAGAAAGTTTCTGCTTTTACTGCTTTTCCCCCTAAAGGAAAGAGCTAGTCAACCTAGGAAAGTGTTTTATTCACCAAAAACTTTCCTTAACACTATTTCCACCCAAATTTCATATTTGGCATTGATTTTACCTATATTTCACCTTCATCTCACTAATTTAGCAATTCGTGAGCTTTTGAGCAGATTTGGAAAGCCAACTTGCCACCTAGGGGGGATGGGCAGTTTTAGAAAGTCTCATGGATGGAAGATTCTTTTGGCATCTTTAGCCATTCGAATTATTGCTATAATGTTATTTAATAACATCCTACAACATTCATATGTTGGTTGGTGTAATTATGATTCATGAGAAGTAATACAGAATTCCATTCTTGTGCATTATTTTTGTGTCTTTGAGCAGTTGTGTGAGATTTTTTATATGAGAGAGGTTAATTTCTTGCATAGTTCTTGGATGTGATCTGATTTTCACAGACCCTTCGCAAGGAAAGAGAGATGTTGAACCCATTCAAGGGGAATCTATAGATCACGACTTGGACCGTATCTACAAGATGACAACCAACACTGCTGACTATATTAATCCAACTGCGGATGGCACACTCAGTTGGCACTGTGACAGCTCTTGCGTTTCATATTTTGATGCAAGACTGGAGAACTGGAAAAGCAGTTTACGTGGGATCGGTGTAGAATTAAGATGCAAATCAGGTTTGTTGATAAGGTTAACCTATCCTTTGAGAAATATAATGGACAGACAGATCCACGAGAGCATATTCGAGTCTGTTCCGAAGCATGGAAGGAGAGGCCACAGACAGAATGGGTGCATCTGTTTATGCACACGCTAGAAGAACCGATTCCAAAGAAGTGGTACCTAGACCTGGAGTTGTGCAGAGGCACAGTGGACTGATCGAGCTTGAATGCAACCTTCCAACAGTATTTCAAGTTCGAAGATGAGCATCCAAGTATCAATGACACGTTGCAGGTCATTAAGAAAAAAATATTCAGTCCAGATTGTACACAAGGAAACCTGACACTAGAAGAATTCTTTGGCATAGAAAGCATACATGCGCGCCTACAACCTCAATGGGAGGAGCAGCTAGAGCATGCCCTGGACTATTATCACATCGATGGAGAAACCAAGGACACAACAGATAGTGATGAGGAGGACCCACGCAACATACGGATACCTGATTCAAAGGGATCGTGCGAGGTAGAAGGACCTCCACTGGAAATTCCAGATATGAGTGGACCTGTGAAAACAAGGAAAGTGAACATTGGCACCAGCAAAGAGCCAAGGTTTGCAACTATTGGAGATTATTGGGATGAAGATATAGTTGAGGAAGTCACGGGTATATTGCAGGAATATCAAGAACTATTCCCGACCAAGTTCATAGAGATGAAAGGTATCTTGGGAGACTTAGGAGTGCTGAAAATTCCTCTTAAGCCTGGTGCGAAGCCTGTGAAACAAAGACCATACAGACTGAACCCGCGCTACAAAGAATGAGTTAAGGAAGAACTCAATAAGATGCTCGATGCAGGGATCATTGATCCAGTCGAAGAATCTGAATGGATAAGCCAGATGGTTATCCAGGACAAGAAAACAAAGGGCGAAATCAGAATCTATGTGGATCTCAGAAAATTGAATGATGCTTCAATGCATGACCCATTTCCTACACCTTTTACAGATGAAGTCCTAGATATTGTTGGAGGGAATGAGGCCTATTCTTTTATTGATGGATTCTTGGTTACCATCAGATTAGAATTGATTGCGCAGATAGGCACAAGATGAATTTCTCTACAGAATGGGGGTCATTCCAATACACAGTGATGCCCTTTGGTCTGAAGAATGCACCTGCCATATTCTCTAGAGTGGTTGTCGTGGAATTTAAAGATTTTATACATAAGTTTTTAGAGGTATACTTTGATGATTGGACCATTTTGGGTTTATTGAAGAACCATGCGACGAACCTCCGGATGATGCTGGAAAAGTGTAGATAGCATCAAATTTCATTAAACTTGAAGAAGTGTATTTTCTATGTTCCCTATGGAGTCTTGCTGGGACACATTGTGTCCAAATAGGGCTTAATGGTAGACCCTGCTAAGATTGCAGTCATTGCAAATTTGCCTACACCCAACTCAGTTAAGCAGCTGCGCACTACACTAGGGCATACCGATTATTACAGGAAGTTCATAAAAGGGTATGCGCAGATAACTACAGCTATGGAAAATATGCTCAAGAAAGACGTACCATTCATTTGGAATGCGGATTGTGAGAAAGGATTCAACACATTGAAAGAGAAAATGGTCACCGCGCCAATCCTAGTTTTCCCAGACTAGGAGAAGCCATTTCACGTCCATGTCGATGCCTCATGCATAGCATTGGGCATTGTTCTTGTGCAACCAATAGAGGGAGGTATTGATCATCCCATTTCCTTTTCCAGTAGAAAGTTATCATCCACTGAGAAGAACTATACCACTACTGAAAGAGAAGGACTCTCTATGGTCTATGCACTGCAGAAATTCAGACATTACTTGCTGGGTGCACATTTCTCCATGTTCATTGATCATTCTGCCTTGAATGACTGGTCAATAAGCCAGTGTTAGGGGGGCGCATATGCAGATGGTTACTACTCTTTCAGGAGTACGATTTTGAGATTGTTTGTTAAGCCAGGTAGATTGAATTTGGGACCTGATCATCTGTCAAGAATTGAGTCAGGAGAAGAGCCTATGAATCTGGAGGTCAATCTGCCTGATGCGCAGTTGTTCTCCATACAAGTTGTAGATGAGTACTACTAGGACATCATTGATTTTTTGACCACTAGATTCACACCCATAGAGTTCACTATGCAGCAGAAGAAGCAACTAGTAGTGCGCGCTGCATACTTCACCATCATTGCAGGCCAGCTATACAAGTTGGGAGCAGACGAATTATTGCGTAGATGTGTACTAGAGCATGAAAAACCATTCATATTGGTTGATGCACACTGAAGAGTCGCAGGAGGCCACTACTAAGGAAGAGCTACTGCGCAGAAGATACTGCGCCCAGGGCTATGGTGGCCTACAATTCATAAAGAGTCGAAGGAACATTGCCAGAGATACGATGTCTGTCAGAGGACAGGGAAGCCATCACGCAGGGACGAAATGCCTTTAAATCTATAGCTAACATTGCAGGCCTTTGATAAGTGGGCTATTGATTTTGTGGGTCCTATTAACCCACCAGGGAAAAGATCTGGTGCGAGGTATATCATTACTGCTATAGATTACCTCACCAAATGGGCAGAAGCAAAGCCAGTAAAAGACTGTAGCGCAGCTATAGCTGCAGAGTTTATATATGAAAATATCCTCACAAGGTTTAGATGCCCGAAGATATTGATGAGTTATCAAGGCACTCATTTTCTGAATAATACCATTGCAGCTTTGACCGAAGAGTTTCACGTTCATCATCAGTGTAGCATGCCTTATCATTCATAGGCCAATGGGACTATCGAAGCATTTAACAAAGTATTAGAGAATGCACTAACCAAGATATGCAACGTCAATCGAGACGATTGGGACCTGCGCATTCCATCTGTGCTATGGGCATATAGGACTACTTGCAAGAAGCTAACTGGCCATACATCTTTTACATTGGCCTATGGGAAAGAAGCAATAATGTCGATGGAGTACATTGTTCCCAGCTTGAGAATATCAATGTTTACAGGCATGGCAGATCGCGTAGCACTTGAAGAAAGACTCCTACACTTGGTTGGGCTCAAGGAAGATCGCTTCGTCACAGGATTCGACCAACAAGTACAGAAAGAGCACAAAAAAGCATGGCATGATCGTCACATCAAGAACAAGAGCTTCCAGGTAGGTGATCTAGTCCTCCTGTATGATAGTAAATTCATGAAATTTCCTGGAAAGTTTAAGATGCACTGGCTTGGCCCATATACTGTAATGCATGTTACTAATGGTGGTGCAGTCCAGCTAGCTACATTAGCCGTTGATACCATGCCGAATTTGATAAACGGTAGCAGACTAAAGCTTTACCGTGATAGTCTGGTTGCGCACAGTCTAGATGATTCGGGGAAGTGTACCGCACAACACTGCTGAAGTTGCACATAAAAAAAAAGAGAGAAGAGCAGCGGTGCAGAGCACGTACAGCTACTGATCACGCAGAACAAGTCCAGATACTCATCACGCAGAACAGACAGAACAATAGTCATGCAGAAGACAACACCTAGTGCACGTCCTGAAGCAAACATCCTGTTAGACCGCCAGCACATTACGATGGAAACCATTACCACAACATTTGTCGGCTAGTTAGTGGGTTGTTAAACAAAGTGACGGCACTTGGAAACTCTAAATATTAAGGGCATATGTGACATTTTGGAACCCATTAAAGACCGATGTGACCAGTTAGCATTGAAATCCGTCTGGCAGGATAAGCCATTAGCATGGATCCAACAGAGTTGACAAACTGGCTTGGTAGGCACCCTTTTGGCATTTAAGGAAACAACATTCGCATCATGAGAAGGATCGGCTGACAGGCTCGAGATAATACACATGAATTGGCAATCAATATGGCTTTAAGGGCTTCGACAACTGTGGAAGGCCACGTAGAAAACTAGTAGCGGCTATAAATAGACCTCGCTCGGCCACTTAACCATTTTTACGAAGTGTTTGAACTAGTCGAGAGTCGAGTGACCAGAGCATTGTATGAGCAAACCGGTTGAGCTAGCAGATATTTCCTGGTTATTTGAGCAGGCAAGGATTCTAGCAGCAATGACGGCAATGAAAATAGGTGCATCTAGAAGTTCAGCACGATAGGTTGTAGGAAGTAGCAAGGGCAAAGAAACAGCTTCAGAGTAGGGGGGCTCCGAAGTTCCATTACAGCAAAAAGCCTCGGCTCAAATCCCATCGTTTTATCCTGTGCCCGACTACATTCCCCCAAGGAAGCTCGATGCCCCACAAGTCAACATAGAAAAGAACTTCAAATATGAAATCCCACTACCCACTATCTCTACTAGGGTGAAGATTGAGGAGAATTTGATGGGTGGTGTACGAGGTTCCAAGCTGAATGACCAAGACTTACTGGAGAATACACTCGTAATGCCAAAAAATTACCCACAATTTAGATCGGGCGCCTATATCAATTGGGTCAAGGATGCACAGACCGACACCGGCAGGCTGGAAGTTCAAGAATGGCTAAGGGCCATCCGGCCATCAGGCTTGTTAAATTTACTGCAAATGCCACACTTTACTAAGAGTCCTGAGTTTTCTGCGGTAGTGCAAACACTGATCACATGCATGCATGAAGGATTCCTATGGTTGGACATGCGCATTGACATCAGTATTGACCTGGTCCATCAGATGAATGGAATAAACAAGCGAGGAGAGGACCCTGCTAACCTCATCATAAAGAAGGCGCACGATAAAGCCCTTAGCGCTGAAATAGAAAAAGAGTTCAGCGTAGTGCGCAAGGGATGAGGGTTACCAACAGTCGACATCAATGATCGCGCAACACAGTTTACGACCCAGTTGCTTGCAGGCAAGCTGTTGGACAAGTGTAGACCACCTGAAGTACCTGCGGTCGCAATCAGGGTAACCGCTAATGTATTGCGCGGAAAAGCTTACAATTGGTGCCAGTTCTTATTGAACGAGTTTTTGGAGGATGTTCAAGATACCCAATGATGGAACACCGTTCCATTTTAGTTGGTTACTGTTGAAATATTGTAACTTCAAAGAATATTATATTTGTACTTTATTATTCCGGAGATGTTTCATTGCTCCGTAAAGATCTTATTGTATATATGGAGATGTTTATTCCTCTATCAGAATGTGGTAACTTGGGTTATTAGACTTCCCTAGTGGGGGTCGGCCCTGTATGTGTTATGTGGGTCAAAGGGTTGTTAGACCACCCTAGTGGGGTCGGCCCAGTCAGTTATAATAGGGTATTTAACCTAATGGTTAAATACGAGCCTACATGTACTTGTGTAAAAGATATGTCAGAGTAGTGTATAAATAGAGGACGTGTGTTCCTCATTAGACACACTCACTCACTTGAGAATGGCGCACTTGTGGAGGAGAGGTCTACTATGGAGAAGAAGGAGCTTATGCTCAGGGTTTTCATCTTTGTATATTGCTGGTCATCTATATTGAGGAAGCTTTACTGGGTTTTCTACCCCATGAGGGTTTCCCAGGATAAATCTGTGTCTCTTGTGTTTATGCTATGCTTGTTGTTTCTTCAGTGATCCTATATATGCTATTATTGTGAAATGGAATGTAATGCTGCTATTTTATGTCTTAGCATATTGAATCTTAACATGGTATCAGAGCTAAACTGAAGGAGGGCAAGGTATGGCACTTACGACACTTGCTTTACTTACGACAATTTGAAGGTTAGGGTTTTATATAGCAAAAACCAGTCATCGTGGAACTTTCACTATAAATACATTTTGGAAAAGGTTCAAGATCTAAAACCTTTACAGGTCGTAGATAACATCTCTAGGTATCTTGTGTCCAAAGGGAACCCTCAGATTCGTTGTACTTTGTAAGTTATGATCAGTACAAGTTAGGGTTTCTGCCTCTTCCATATCTCAGTCAAAATTAGGTGACCTAGGAAAAAAGGTCATAACTTGGGATAGGAAGCTCCAAATGAAATTTTGTAAAAAGTGACAGGTAGTACATAGACTGTACTATCTCAAGAAACTTTTTCACAGGCCGAAGCTGAGCCAGTGACACGTGCCACATCGTACAAGTTCGCTCTCCTGTTTTATCCCATAAACAAGTCACGTTGCGACACTTGGTATAAATCTCTCTCAGAGAGTCCAATTGAGGTCATACCTGTAAGGATGGAAAGATAGCAGGGAGAGATATCTCAAGAAACATTTTTAGAGGCCGAAGTTCAAACAGTGACACATGGTACGCCGTACAAGTTCGCTCTCTTGTATGATCCCAAAACAGGTCACGTTGAGACATTTGGCATAACTCTCTCTCAGAAAATCCAATTGAGGTCAGACCTGTCAGGATGGAAAGATGATAGGTCAGGCTACTGCAAAAAACGTTTTTAGACCCTGTGGAGTGAAAATTTTGGATTTATAGCAGAAAAAATCAGGTACATATTTATGTCAAAACAGAATTATTTTTGGAGCACCTTTATTCATGGCTTCCGAAATTTAGGGTTTTGGATAAAGTTAGAATTTTTGGAATCGGAATCCACGGCTGAATGCTACTCAGGAAAATCAAAATTTAGAGACCAAGATCGAATTTTTTGGTTGGGTAGAAGACTGGGCTTGATTAAACCCTAGCTTGGGATTTTGATCAGAAAGATGGAAAATTAGGGCTTCAGCAAAAGTTGGAATTTTTTAAGTCTGTAACCACGGCTGGAAGCTCCTCAGAAAAATAAGAGTTTAGAGCCTTGGATCAAACCTTTTGATTGAGCAGAAGGGTGGGCTTCATCAAACCCTAATTCGGGATCGTGTTTAGGAGATCCAGAAGTTTCAAAGGCAATTTTGAGGGGTCAAATTTTGGAGATTTCAAAATTGAAGTATGCTAGTTTGATCAGCTCAGCAAGACACATCCTTCCATTCATTCGGAAGTATGAAAGTTAAAGATTGAATTTTTAGGGTTTCTCTAGCAAACCCTAATCAAGCTCCAGATCAAGTTTCAGGGGGAGTTGAGGCTAAGGCCTTACATAAAAAGACTACAAGAAGTCTCAACAGGTATGACTCAAGGAGGTTCAGGTATGTCTTGAAATCTGATTCCTGATTAAAATCATAATGTGTTTGTCTTCATATTATTTGTTAGTACAATCTTGATTAATGCTAGACTTATCTTATCACCCCAGTAACAGTATGAATGCATGTGAATGACCGAAGACATTCATTGATTAGGGCTATATGATTGTACTAATGCATTATGGTGTTGTGTGAGGTTGATGTTGTCTGCTAACAAGATTCAGGTACATCACGAAAGACAAATCAAGTTCCACATGAAGACAAAGACTCATCCATAATATTTGTTCTACTTACAAGGTATGTATGACTTTGATATATTATGCTTAACCTATGAGACATGCAGGTTCTAGCTCAGGATCTCTAAATCATTGAAGAGATTGTTTAGGTATAGTGTACATAACTAAGCAGGTATACTAATCCAGGTATGTTTTCCTATGTCAAGTTAGAATCTTACCTTGTGTTAGGATCCCCTATATAAGTATACTTGGTATGATTGGTTATTCTAATCAAGGGTTTATGCACATTATGTCTCTTATCTTGATTGATGACTTAACTAACCAGAAGAGTACTATGATCAAACAAGAATATGCATGAGTAAAAGAAGACTTCCTTGAAACCCTGAATACTAATGATCATGGCTATACATATTCAAGATTATTTAGAATTATAATGTTTTGAGAATATACTAATGAATGTATGTTTGTGTATGAGATCATGAGGATGACACTAGTGCACACTTGAGCATGCACAGTTGTACAGAATGAATAGAAGTTCAAAAAGACATACAGAAGATCAAGTGGGAGGCAACCACACAAACATAAAAGATAAGTATTTGAGTTATTATTTGAAATAGTAAATGATATTTCCTATAATAGGTTGTATGCATAGAATATATGATGCTGAGTGTAAACATTCATAAAGCATTGAACAGTATACTACTAATATGCATATGATTGGTAAGTTGGACAAACATTCCATTGTTTCTTGTCTAGAATGAAACCTCTTTGCTGACATGCTGAGAGATGTGCACACTCTCGATAGTATGTTCTGGTAGAGATGGAAGGCATCTAGATAGCCACTGTATGCATACAGGATATGGGAAAGTGTTGTGCCAAAGTATTAGTAAAAATAAGTTGCATAGCTATGTAAATGATATCTGTATGCATAATAGGTTATCATGTCAATATGATTTGATGATTATGAAGTATTACTAATCATGTACTTAATTTTTGATTTGTAGGAAACATCATGATGAATGATGAACACTAAACAAGCGATGGATGTTCAACAAAAGGATTTACAAATCAAACACACTATAGAAGGCTCGCGGCTAGAAGATTCTCTTAGAAAGAGGAAGAGAATCATGACAAGATGTTTGCTCCAAGTGGCTAGATAAGACCATTCTCTTAATGGTGTAATTAAAGAAGAAATGTGAATCAGGTTCTGTATGGGTACCCAGGATCGATAATCAATTGATAAGTGTAATGATCACCATGGGTAATGTGGATCTCAACCTTTGCTACAAGGTTGAATATGGTTTCTAGACATAGATGGCATGGATGCAAGAAGAAACTCACCACAGAGTTCGAATGATATTGAGGCCCATATCAGTAGACCCATCTAACGAGAGATGGCACAGATAGATATGCAGAAGATCATTCAATGCAGAGTGTGAATGATGTTCAGTCACAAAGGGAGAATCGACAGTTTCTTGATAAGCCTGGGCTTTACCAAAAGTAAAGTTGTTCCTAACCTTTACCGTAAGGTTATGGATCATACTATTATTGTATGTAGATGATATCTTTCTGATAGGGAATGAGAATCAGATCATGAAAAGAAAGAAGAAGATGGTTGTAGAAATGAAAAATGAAAGATCTCAAATTGATGCATTCCTTCCTAGGTCTGGAAGTATGGCAAGGCTCAAAAGGAATCTTTCTCAAACAGGGAAAGTATGCTGAGAAATATTAAAAGGACTTGATGTGTTGGAATGGTCACTCTCATGAATTCCAACTTGAAGTTCTTAGCATATGACTCATTATAATTAGTGGATATAACTCTGTATAGACAAATTATTGAGTCATTGATGTGTCTAACGAATACTAGGTCAGATATATGCCTTGCTGTAAACACCTTGAGTCAGTATCTAGTGGAAACTAGAAGTGTTCACCTGTTAGTTGGAAAGCATGAGATGAGGTACCTAAAGGATACAATAGACTTTGATCTATGGAGATCATGAATTCAGATAGCTACACAGATATTGTTTGAGCAGAAAGTGTATCAGACAGGAAGAGCACATCGAGAAGATGTTATTGTCTGGGATCAGCCATGATCTTGTGGTTTAGTAGGAAGCAGTCTAGCACAAGCGGAATATATGGCTGCTTGCTCTGCTAATTGTGAAACAGCATGGTTTCAGAATTGTTTGACTTAGAGATGGACCCAACTGTGATACTATGTGACAAACAAAGTTGTACTAAAATGGCAAAGAATCTAGTGTTCCATGATAAGTCAAAAGCACATAGAGATCTGGCATTTCTATATACGAGATATGGTGCAGATAGGAATTAAAGTTCAAATTTGTAACAAGTTACCAATGTACTAACCAAACCTCTACCGATCCGATGTACTAACCAAATCTCTACCTCAAGTAAAGTTTTCTGAGACAAACTTAATATACTCCAGAAGGACCCTCCTCGAAAGGGGGAGTGATGTGATCACTTATGATGAGATTGCCTGCATTGACAGTAAGGTCAATGATGTGAATACCTATATTGGTGATGCCGACAGAGAGGTTGGTGGATGGTCCTTAGACAGGGTCTAAGGTGACAAGGGGATTGCATCATCCTTGAACACATGTTCTAAAAAGAGTCGTAGACGTATGTCTTCGAAAATGAAGTCCTTGGTGGACATATAGGATTGCATCATCCTCAAGAGAGCCGTAGACGTATGTCTTCGAAAATGAAGTCCTTGGTGGACATATAGGATTGCATCATCCTCAAGAGAGTTGTAGATGTATGTCTTCGAAAATGAAGTCCTTGGTGAAAATATAGGATTGCATCATCCTCAAGAGAGCCGTAGACGTATGTCTTCGAAAATGAAGTCCTTGGTGGACATATAGGATTGCATCATCCTCAAGACAGACGTAGACATATGTCTTCGAAAATGAAGGCCTTGGTGGACTTGAGGGGATTGGATCATCCCTGGACTTCAGTCCTAAAGAGAGTCGTAGACGGATGTCTTCGAGAATGAAGTCCTTGGTGGACTTGAGGGGATTGGATCATCCCTAGACTTCAGTCCTAAAGAGAGCCGTAGACATGATGTATCCGAGAACAAAAATCCTGAATGAACAGGTAAGGGGATTGGATCGTCCTCGGACTTTAGTCCTTTGAATTGAGCCGTAGACATGATGTCTCCGAAAAAAAAAATCCTGAATGAACAGGTAAGGGGATTGGATCATCCTCGGACTTTAGTCCTTTGAATTGAGTCGTAGACATGATGTCTCCGAGAACAAAATCCTGAATGAACAGGTAAGGGGATTGGATCATCCTCGGACTTTAGTCCTTTGAATTGAGCCGTAGACATGATGTCTCCGAGAACAAAAATCCTGAATGAACAGGTAAGGGGATTGGATTGTCCTCAGACTTTAGTCCTTTGAATTGAGCCGTAGACATGATGTCTCCGAGAACAAAATCCTGAATGAACAGGTAAGGGGATTGGATCGTCCTCGGACTTTAGTCCTTTGAATTGATCCATAGACATGATGTCTCCGAGAACAAAATCCTGAATGAACAGGTAAGGGGATTGGATCGTCCTCAGACTTTAGTCCTTTGAATTGAGCCGTAGACATGATGTCTCCGAGAACAAAATCCTGAATGAACAGGTAAGGGGATTGGATCGTCCTCGGACTTTAGTCCTTTGAATTGAGCCATAGACATGATGTCTCCGAGAACAAAAATCCTGAATGAACAGGTAAGGGGATTGGATCATCCTCGGACTTTAGTCCTTTGAATTGAGCCGTAGACATGATGTCTCCGAGAAAAAAATCCTGAATGAACAGGTAAGGGGATTGGATCATCCTCGGACTTTAGTCCTTTGAATTGAGCCGTAGACATGATGTCTCCGAGAACAAAATCTTGAATGAACAAGTAAGGGGATTGGATCGTCCTCGGACTTTAGTCCTTTGAATTGAGCTGTAGACATGATGTCTCCGAGAACAAAATCCTGAATGAACAGGTAAGGGGATTGGATCATCCTCGAACTTTAGTCCTTTGAATTGAGCCGTAGACATGAGGTCTCCGAGAATTGAATGATAGGACTGGATCGTCCCTGAGATTCGGTTCAAAAGGTACATGATAGGACTGGATCATCCCTGAGCTTCGGTTCAAAAGGTACATGATAGGACTGGGTCGTCCCTGAGCTTCGGTTCAAAAGGTACATGATAGGACTGGATCATCCCTGAGCTTCGGTTCAAAAGGTACATGATAGGACTGGATCGTCCCTGAGCTTCGGTTCAAAAGGTACATGATAGGACTGGATCATCCCTGGACTTCGGTTCAAAAGGTGCATGACTGGATTGCATCATCCATGGACCTATGTCCTAAAGAGAGCAGGATCGATCATCCTGTAATATGATTGTGTGTGTTGATGTGGTTACTTGTATCGGTATGGATACTCGTATTGATGATGTGGTTACTTGTATCGGTAGGATACTTGTATTGATGATGTGGTTACTTGTATCGGTAGGATACTTGTATTGATGATGTGGTTACTTGTATCGGTAGGATACTTGTATTGATGATGTGGTTACTTGTATCGGTAGGATACTTGTATTGATGATGTGGTTACTAGTATCGGTAGGATACTTGTATTGATGATGTGGATACTTATTGGTATGGATACTTGTATGATGACGATGCTGATGATTGTGTGAAGACGATGCTGATGATCGTGAGATGACGATACTGATGATCGTGAGGATCCAGATGTTGATGTTGTTGTAGCTGTTCGAGTGCTGCAGAAGATAAAGACTCAGTACTGAAGAAGTTGATGTTCTAGTATTGAAGATGTTCCAGTAACTGCTTGAGTTACTGATGATGTTGAGAAAGCTTCAAATGATTTATAGATGTATCATGTATGATGTTGATGACTCCTTGCTCGTGCAGATACTGTTATAATATCCTTCTCGTTAAGGGGGAGTGTTGAAATATTGTAACTTCAAAGAATATTATATTTGTACTTTATTATTCCGGAGATGTTTCATTCCTCCGTAAAGATCTTATTGTATATCTGGAGATGTTTATCTCTCTGTCGGAATGTGGTAACTTGGGTTATTAGACTTCCCTAGTGGGGGTCGGCCCTGTATGTGTTATGTGGGTCAAAGGGTTGTTAGACCACCCTAGTGGGTTCGTCCCAGTCAGTTATAATAGGGTATTTAACCTAATGGTTAAATACGAGCCTACATGTACTTGTGTAAAAGATATGTCAGAGTAGTGTATAAATAGAGGACGTGTGTTCCTCATTAGACACACTCACTCACTTGAGAATGGCGCACTTGTGGAGGAGAGGTCTGCTATGGAGAAGAAGGAGCTTATGCTCAGGGTTTGCATCTTTGTATATTGCTGGTCATCTATATTGAGGAAGCTTTATTGGGTTTTCTACCCCATGAGGGTTTCCCAGGATAAATCTGTGTCTCTTGTGTTTATGCTATGCTTGTTGTTTCTTCAGTGATCCTATATATGCTATTATTGTGAAATGGAATGTAATGCTGCTATTTTATGTCTTATCATATTGAATCTTAACAGTTACTAGTGTTGATAGACCTTGTAGGCTGGAGGGAGCCAGAGGGATATTAGGGAGCTACCACTTTAGTCGAACAAGGCCGAGGAACGCGCTTTGACAATCTATGGGCGAGCCCAAAGGCGTCTAGGTAGCGGCACAGGGCTGAAATATTCTATGTTTACTATCACCAGTTGCGCGAAGTGATTTTGGAAACACCACACATCTCCAAACCACTAACTGATGAATACACTTGCATCATGAGGTTTAGTGCGAAAAGGCGTCAATACTTCATTCAGCCAAGGGCTGACAGAGATGCGATGGAGTTATGGTATCTAGGGTTTTACCGACTGGATGAGGAGGTGATCGAGGGAATGATGGAGCGATGGGAACTAGAATGGAAATTTCCTGCTTCAACCGATGATGCATCAGAATACGAGTAGAACGTAGAACCTCTCTGGGAGAAGATCGAAGTAAAGGACACCGATGAAGAAAATACCAAAAAAAATCAGGAAGACAAGGGGGAAACACCAGCTAAGAAGGGAAAGAAGGGTGGACTACCAGCTGGAATGCCTATTAAGGAAGAAAAGGCTGACGTGTAGAGTCAAAATACAGCCACATCAGTAGGAAAGAGAAAGGCCAATGAAGGCCCCTTGCAATCACAAAGACGACGCACAAAGAGGAAGGCTGAAAAACCCAAGTTCGGGCCACAACTACATCCAGATGATTGCGAGATCATCGCAACAAAAGTTTAGGAAGCATGGGAAGAGACTTGCGCTGAGGAAGAAGCCAAGCAAGAACAACTGCAGTTGACCATAATCCAAGCTATGGAGGAGGTCAAGACACTGGTATCCCATATGGGATTGGGGCAGTCAGGTTTAGGTTTTGATGGGAAGTCAGGAGAGCCGAGTGCGCAAAGAGGACCACCTATTGCTGAAAGCAAATATCTGCACATCTTGCACCTTGAACCAGGCTACCTTATCTATCCAAATGAAATGGTCAAGGAAGCAGTAAAGACTGGGCGCCTCGACCTAAATATTGGGGCCTTGCCCCTGGAGGACCTAAATGAGTTGCACATCAGAGTTGCACAAGAAATTCATGAGAGAGGCCTTGCCTCATAGGATAAATGTGTGTAGTTAGCTAAAGACATCAATCAGTTAAGGCAGGAATCAGATAACACCAAGCAAGAATTGAGCGCAGCCAAGGAAAAGGGCCAGAAGCTGAAGGAAACCATTTCAGCTGTGTGCGCAAAGATAGAAGAATGTGAAGAAGAAGATGATATGGAGGACACAATATAGAAAATTGGGGCCAAGGTAGAGTCCCTTACCTCGGAGAAAATAGAAATGGAAGCCTTGTTGTGGCCACAACAGATCCCATGCTTACTTAAGCACGGGAGCCCCGATCTTAATAAACACTATGGTGTTTGGGTGAGTCATTTTGTAAATGTTAGAATTTTGATTTTACCTCTAATGTTCTTCACCCATGCCTTTGGTTTGTTTGTTTGCAACTATTGTTCATTTTTCCAAGGTGTTTCAGTCTAAAAGGAAAAGAAAGCTAAATTTTTTATTATTTTGTTGATTGTTATCATCATTCCGAAAATTAGCATTTGGAGTCTCCGAAACCCGCAACCTGACATTTGTGGGTTACGGGATTGTTGTTTGAAATTTTGGTATTTAGTGATCCCACAATCCGCAACCCGACATTTGTGGGTTACGGAACTGATCGGTAATAAGACCAAGGAATAATTACCTTGAAACCCAAACTTCGCAATGGCAGCATTCGGCTTTCAGGATGATCGTTTTTCGTTTATTTGTTGTGTGCTCCCGAAACCCGCAAACCGTAATTTCGGGATGTGGCTTTCGGGATGGATATTTTACGTCACATTTCAACGTTCTGAAGCTCGCCACCTGCACAGTAGGTTTTCAGCTTCCGGAAATCCTTTTTTTACTTTCATTTTTGTGAACCCACAATCCGCAAATCCGTACTTTCAGATTTCGGCTTGCGGAATCTTTGAATAAAAACTTCGTGAACGTAATTGAATTCAATTCCGTATCCCTCTCTAGCTAATCTCAGCCGTCCACTGTTATGAATTTCTGGCCACGTTGATTTTGGGTAATCAGTTAATTCAGGATGCGCTATTTTATCTATGGAAAGTTGGTTCTCCCAAATTATCAGTTTTTCTGTATAATTTGTAACAGTGGATACTACTACAAGATTATCAATTGCTTCATGTTGGATGGACACCATTGCTCTGCCTTGAGTTCGCCGTGTCTGGTCTCGAGTTTTGACATTTTGTCATTTTTGCTCCGCTTATTAATGATCATCTCTTTTCACTTTAAATATGATTTCAAAGCTTCTATCCTTCTCATCGAGGTTGGGTCAGATTGATCCGATTTGTTACGTGTGAAGAACCGATCACCCGTGTACTGGAACTCCTAATCGAGATTTTTTGCAGGTCAATTCTATCACCGCAGCCTCCGTTTCCATTATTAATTACCAGTTATAATTATCGAAGGGGAGTTGCCTATAACGATGTGATCGTAAAAGCAATTCAAAATCATGCAATCAGTAATTGAACCTGTACTTCGCACAAGCTTAAACTCAAATCTCGGTTTTTTTCATGACAGTTGAAGTAATTATAATGGGTTCGTTGAGTAAGTTTAATCATTGCAAATTGCCTCGCTCAATCAGCATCACCCTGCCTATTGGTCTTAAAGTAGCAAATAACGTGAAAATTCTACATTGCTCATTACTTTCTGTAATAGGAAACTTTCTGCGCAGCATTTTGGGCATCCTGTTATCTAAAGATTTATCTAGGATGAGTAATTTCCATGCAAGAGGTGAACCTTCTAATATTCATGTTGATAATGAGGAACTTTACCCCTTGTTGTATCAAGAAACATTGTCACCACCATTTGATGTAGGTATTCCTTATCTTAGCAGTGGTAGTAGTGAAGAGGACTTTGAAGCGTTATCTTATTATGTGCAAAATTCCATGGGGTAGAGCAAGGAAATTCTGGAAGAACCAACTAACCTTGATGATGATGTCATACAAGACTTTATAATCAATGGAGAACCTGACGTACCGGCCACTGTTTTTGAAGTAAATCCTTTAATGGATTTCTCTCTTTCTGACCATGAATTACCTGATCCTGAATTTCCTACAGTAGATGTTTCACAAACCATGCCACCTGTTGAAGATAATGAACAATCTGTTATTGAATTTTTATGGTGCCACAAGACCCTATCCGATTAAAGAGTGAGTCTTTGTAACATCTTTTTGGTAATAAGGTGGCAGAAAAATGCTTCAAGCTGGAAAGAAGCAAGTTTTATTGGATCGACGGTTGGAGCCGATTTTTGTAAGTTCTATTTTGTATAATTTCTCCTTTTGATATTTTGGGTAAAATTTAGTATTTAAGGAGGAATGTTTCCCTTAGCAAGGGGTTGGGAATTTTGGAATTAAGATTTAGCAAGAGTATGGATTGAAGATTCTCTGTCTATTCGAGCCATTTTAATTTTTGTACAAGACTTTTAGAAGCAGTAAAGTTATCTTTATCCACCTTCTTGTGTACTTCAAATTTCTTTGAGAATCGCTGAGTTAAATGTTTCAAATTGTCATCATCTATGCATTCAATCTATTGCAGATCACTTATTGATGTATATGGTGCTTCATGTTGATTTTTCTGTATGTCTTGACTCATGCTCTGAATTGTTCTATTAAATTTCTTTGATTGAACAGTTCTCACTTTTATATTTCTGCAAATGATTCGATGCAACTAAATATGTATAATCAGTTGTTAATTTTTCAATTGACACAATGATTACAGATCAGGTATTTGAATGGGCTTAAACACTTTGAAGAATTGTCACTTAATTTCTTAATTGATAAAGCTTTAATTAACAAGTGAAGAACCTGAAGACATTTTTGTTTAAGGTACTTAATCACTTGTCCATCTCACTTCAATTCTAATCTGCATGACATCAACTCTTCCTTTTAGGCTAGATCTGACTTAGAATAGGTTCTTACCTTAGGTAGGTTAAGTTAGATTTTGGTAACTAGTTTTCACTTTGTTTTCCTTGATAGGAAAACTGATCTTTCACGGTCAAATCTTTTACTCATAGAGTGCCAGCGGAGGCCAAATATCCGTGGGTGATCACCACACCAAACAGCTCAAGGATAGAATTGCCCTTGCGTAGGGTCTTTTGAAGCCTTTAGTTGGGTTTTCATCCCCTGTTGTGTGCCTTGGAACCCATTACAGCATTTCGCACTCACCCTGCACCCCCTAGGCATCAACAAACCTCTTATAAAGGAAAAATCGTAGAGCTGGAGGCTAGGCACCCTGTCATTCCACCAGATCGATGCGCGGATCCACCTGAGGACATCAAGGAAACCATGGATGGCATTTCGGCGGAAGTGACGAAATGCCAAGATTTACTTAAGACGATAACTACAGTGGTAACCGGGTTGAGTGAGGATCCTGCGCTACAGTAGGTAAGGGCAGAAGTAGAACAGAAGCAGCAGCAAGTAGATGATGCAAGTGTGCAGATGAGGAATGTGCCAGCAAGAGAGAAAGTGCAGATATTTAATGAGGTCAAGGACCTACAGAAAGAGTTAGCAACACTAAGGGAGAAAGAAGCTACTACATAGGTTAAGATGAAACCTATTGAGCAATAAGGCCACAAATTAATACAGCAATTCGACGCGAAGTTCATAGAACTTCAGGCAGCAGAAGGAACCATGCAGGAACAAGTGGCTCGGGAGAAGGTCTCGCAGGCAACTCTGGAGACGATGCAAGGGTTCGAATAAAAAGACAAGGAAATAGTTGCAGAGTTAGCAGGAACTCTGCAAAGATTTACATTAAAGCTTGGGACGATGGAAGATGTGGCACCAGTTTCCGCAAGTGAAAGTAGCTCAGGACGAGCCACAAGTGAGTTTTAGGGGCCTGTTGGGATGGGCCCAAGTGGGTTGGAAAAATATACAAGTATGGAAAATCACACGTAGTGTGCTGCAGCAGGAAGAAAAGGCAATTTTGATAATTGTGCATTGCGCACTACGGCAGGAAGAGGAAGCAGTTTTGGAAAGTGTGCATTGCGCGCGGCGACAAGCTATAGGCAGTTTTGAGAAATTGCGCATGTCGTGCGATGGAAATGGCTAAGGCACAGTCCTGCAGGAGGACAATGCGCAAGGTAGCGCATGGGCTATTTTTGGTTCAGAACATGGGTAAAGGTCAGACGAGGACATGACCTATTTTGGGTAAGGAATAGGTGGATGGCAGATGAAAGCGACCTGTTCGAACATGTGGTGACAAGCAGTTGAGAAGCTAGGCCACGACGTCGATGGCGACAGGCCGACAAAGGAGTGGAAAGGGACAGGCCATGATGCAATTGTAACCGTTTTGAGGACTGCGGCTGTCAAAAGAGCGTGTGAGCCACAAGTGGCCCAGCTGGAGCAGGCGAAGTAGGCTGTTGACGACGACAGCTAGGGTGGTAGTTAGCCACGCCAGTTTTGGAAACCTTAGTGTTTCATCCTGATGATTATAAAGACATGACCTATGGGCATGATCTATAAATAAGGCACAATTTTGTAAGGGAAGGGTTACTCTTCATTTTGGTTAAGAATTTATCATTGTAGAATCTTGAGCTAGAAAGCCATTGTAAAGGCTTTGCAGCTGAGTGCGCAAAGACCTATCTGAGAGAGGAGAGTCTGCAGTTGAGTGCGTAGACTAAGAGAGGTTGTACCATTCCCATTAAGTGAAATATTAACAACCGTTCTTGTGGATGTAGCTTCCATCCGAGGGTTAAACCATGTTAAATTCAGTGTTATGTGATTAATGTGTGTGTGTGATTGTTCATTTGCTTGGTATGAATCTCGATACTGCAGCTATCTATTATGTGATTGCTTTTGTATGTATTCACTGCAGAGAAATGGGAATAATATGTTAAGTAATACATGTATGGATGACTGTTACGTATTTACCAAGTATAAGTCTATGAATGTATGAATCTGCAAGTTAACCACATAAGTCGAACATTGAATTTAAGCACAGCATTGGAGCGCGTAGTAATTATATGTTTATTCAATCTCTGCAACTTAATGATAAGAACTTGAACGGATTGAAGGGATAAAGAAGGCTAGGTAGGATTTGTTGGAATATCCTGACAAGTACGCACAGTCTTGTTGATGCGCCAAGTCATTGAAGGTTGCTGCGAGGTAAGCTGTTGATAGCTTACTGTCGTAACGCAAAGATACCCTGTATCACACAGTCATTAGAGGTGCAAGTGCGCAAGAGCAGTTGCACACTGAAGTACCCCCCCCCAGAAATAGAAGGTTCGCGCAGTTATCTGTCCATGCAACCCGCAAGGTGTTGCGCTGCTTATCAACCTTTCCCCCCATCGCATCACCCGGTTGTGGAAACTTGATTCAGCAACCACCCCCTCAGCTTCACCTCGGGTGAGACCTCAGGCTGCGTGCAGCCTATTACTGAAAGGGCCGGTGAATAGGGGTTTTGTTGGTTCCTTGAACCATGAAGTACCTGGGTCTACACTGGGAACCTCCAGAAGGTTATTTACAGTCGACACCCATGGCCCATGTGTCATCTTGTAGGTGCATTCTGCAAACTAGGGTTTTTCTCAGTAAGGGATTGTTGGAGCATAGGCCGCAACTATGGCAAAGCTTCCAATTTTGGGGAAAAAGCACTAAGTTTTGAAGGAAAAGTGCTAATTTTGAGGAAAAGAACCATTTTTGGTGGAAAGGAACAGTGCGCGGTACGGTGCCAGATGGACGAGCTCACCGCAGAGTGCGGGCCAGAAATTGCGGAGCTCGCTCGCACAAGCCAAAGAAGAGTAAACGTGGCCGAGTAGAAAGCTCAACCACCACAGTAAATGAAGGAAGCGACGGAATAGAGGGCTCAGCTACCCTCATTTAAGGCTAAGTACAGAAGTTATGGTTGCTCGGACCAAGGAAGAGCAATGGGACGAAGCATTGAAGGCAAAGGAAACGGAGCAAAGAACGATGAAGCAGCGCCCATACCCGTGATCTGCGCCGGAAATCACGGAGCCTACAGGAAGCTGCGACGCGACTGCAAGAGGCGTCTAAAGTACACCTAGCCATCAGTGGTTAGGGTTTTTGGGGATCATTGTTGGGAAAGGCCCACAGTTTTGTAAAGGTGTGACCCTCAAGGCCACCTATATATATGTGTAATTGTAAAGGGAAAAAGGTTAGATGAGTTGGTCAGAAGGTAAGAGAGTTAGAATTGGATAGCTGTAGACCTAGTCACTGAGTTTACACAGTCGAAGTTGATGTCTGAGTCATTGTAATCTCTATAGAAGAAGAGAATAGACTTAAGAGAAGGGCTCCCAGCTGTGTGCGTGGAGTTTCCCAGAAAGATCTAAGGTTGCAGCTGTGTGCGCAGCGTAACTGTGTAATTCCCATTTTGAGCTAATATAAAATACAATTCCCATGGATGTGATTTCCCCGTGGAGGCGAACCACATGATTCTTGTTGTTATGGTGATGTTTACATGAATGCATGTCTATGTTTTACTATCTATGTTTACATGAATGTTTCGCTATCTTTATGAATGAATATGTAAAGTAAGTCCTTGAAGCTCCCGTAGAAGTTATACTCATGCAGTGTCGAAGGCGCCTGTAAGAATGCTATCGCCGCAGCGCTTGAGGAGTGTGTTACTGCGCTGTGGTGCAAGGCCAGAGATGATACAGTGTCGGACGTAGTGGGTAAACACCTCGTGCGCAGGTGCGGAGATACCGCGCAGCTAGGCTGGTAAGAGTGAGTTCCAGCGCTGTTGCGCTGAGAGGTTTGTGGAAGAGTAAGACATTCTGCTCCAAGGTATCCTCCTAGAAGAGAAGGGTGAAGATTAGTCTCCACCTCGCCTAGGTTAAGGAAACCTGATTCCTTAGCCCCCCCATAGCCACTTCGGGTGAGACCTCAGGCTGCTGCGCAGCCCGTTGCCAAAAGGGCCAGTGTGCCAAGGGGTGTTTGTTGCTGCGCCTCTTGAAAACCCGGGTCTGTCCAGAAAGCAGCCAACAAATGGTTTTGTTGCCTTGAGACTTGTTATTCCGGCGACGTGCGATATTGATGCGAAACCTAGAGAAAAGGGGAGCCAACGAATGGTTCCACCGCCGGCTTTAACCCTATTATTTTGAAGGCAATGTGGTGCTGGAATCCTACAGCTAAAGAAATTCAAGAGTGGTTTGATTCAAAGGCTAGAGAGTTCATTGAACGTGAAAATAGAAGCTCTAGGCTTCAGACAGGAGACTGGTTGCAGAAGCATATTTATACTGACCTTCACGAAATCTTCTTTGTAACATTTGCACTCGAGTTGTATGAGTGGGTATCCAAGCTAGTAGATACTCAACCCACTATGCATGTTCATCAACCTATCGTTTGGTCGCCTGAGCTAGTTAGCATTGTGAAGCGGGTCGATAATCCTGTATCCTATGCTGTAGACTTTTGGTTGAACAGTCTGCTGGAAGGCTTCATCACCGAGTTTGCAGTAGATATGAGAAAGCGAGGCTGAGAGGATCTTCTTCAAAGCATACAGGGGTAAGTTCTTAAATTCTCTGAACCTGTCGATTAAAATGCTCTTATATGAAAAAGGAAAACTATGCATAGCTTCCGATGAATAGCATAGACAAGTAATGTCCGCAGATTCTGATAGTGATTTTAAAGCTATTGGTTTCACTCATAGTGGAAAACGGTATAAAGTAGGCCTCGACCAACATTCTTTTGAGTCTATCCCAGAAGATAGTCGAGCTCGTAGAGCGAGCCATATAGAGAGACAAGGGATTGTTCATATCCCTTATCACCCTTTTACACTGCAAAAGCCAGACGGGGCTCAGCATAACCCCGCAGTAACACCCTCTAGTAGCCCGCACGGTACTTCTAGTACCTCAGCCCCACCTTTGTTTAACCATCCCGGAGGCAGTGCCACTGCACATCCACATCAACCAAGCACAAGAAGGATGGGTGATGACATGAAGCTACCAACTTTTAGAGGAACAGGGATAGAAGACCCTGAGCAGCACTGGTTTCTATGTGAAGCCATCTGGACGATTAAGCAAATTAATGATGATGCTGTTAAGCTGGTTCAGTTAGCAACCACACTAAGAGAGAGAGCCTTAACCTGGTTTATGAAATACTCAGCAACACAGAATAGGACGCTTGCTGATGTAAGAAATGCTATGATTAAAGAATTCAAGAAACCTAAATCAGAATCACAGTGCATAACAAAACTCAAAGACATAAAACAGTTACCTACAAAGTTAGTATGGTACTTTGACCAGAAGTTCAAAGCCCTGATAGATCAAGTAAGCTTTGAGTTTGCACCGCAGCAGCACAAGGAATGGTTCATTGCTGCGCTGCTTCCTCACATTAGACTTCCTCTTATGCAACAGAATCTCACTACACAAGAACAAGCTCTAGAGATGGCTATGAAACTAGAAGCTTCACCAATTGCCGGAACAAGCAACGATGTTGCGCAGTTGCAGAACCAAATAGCAAACCTAACTTTGCAAGTGCATGATATTAAGAAAGGAAAGGATGTTAAGGAAGAAATTTGGTGTACAAAGTGTAGAGCACAAGGACATTCAAAGGATCATTGTCCTGTTTTCATAGATTATATTGCAACTGGAGCACCTAACCCTTTACCACAGGCACAGGGGCCTTGGTGTGAAATTTGTAGAACTAGAGGCCACAAACCACAAGAGTGTCACTTGTTACAGAAATATGTACAAACTCCAAAGAATCTATATTGCAATTTCTGTAAATTAGCAGGCCATGATGAGAACAATTGCAGAGCATATGACCTTATGATAGAAAGAAAACATGATGTTTATAGAGTACAGTCAGAACCACAAGGACCCACAGCAGAGCCGCAGTATGACCCAGCTCGGGAAGGCAGAGGAGGAAATTACAGGGGCCGTGGACGCGCAGCAGGTTTTGGTCGAGGAAGAGGACAGATCACTTGTTATAACTGCGGAGCTCAAGGCCATTATGCAAGGGATTGCAAAAATCCTACAACCCTCTGCAGATACTGTAAATCTTATGATCATGTCATCGAAGAATGCCCTCGGTTGATGGCCAAGATGCAAGAAAAGAAGCCATAGGTTAACCAGAATATCCAGTTGATTGGAGCAGAAAAAAGAGAACCAGATCCCACAGTTAATATAGTGACACGCAGTGGAGCAACTACTGGTGCGCCAGAGTCGGGAACTGGAAATCCAGCGACGCAATGGGTGCGCCGCGCTAATATTAAACCAGCCCCGCTTGAACTACAAAAGCAAAACGAAGCATTCAGGCAAGCTCAAGATTTTTTCTCAGATCCGCGAGCTTCAAGCTCTGTCGCAATTCCACATAATGATATCAGACCGCATGTGCCACGTCAAGAGAACCTGGTGCGAGAGCAGGCCACTACATCCGGAAGGCCTGATGAGGAGGATGCACTAGGCAGTGTTCATGCTTTCCTGAGGAACTGCTTAAAGTTGTTGCGCAATGAAAAAGAAACTATGGAACTCCAACACCTGTTGGATCAGTGTCAACAATCTACTTCGATGAATACACCGCAGTGTGCTGTTCATCAGATTGGGAGTCATACTAGAACTAGAAGAGAGATGAGACTCACAGCAGAGATTGAAGCATTTGAAATGGACGAAGTCATTTTGGATTTAGGCTCAGAAGTTAATGTTCTCACTATGCAGACATGGGAACAGATGGGTAGCCCTCAGCTTACCAGATCTCCTATCCAGTTAAGACTTGCAAATCAGCAACGAGTTTCTCCATTGGGCAGATTACCCAATGTACCCATTGACATTGAGGGAGTAAGAAGTTCTGCAGACTTTGAAGTAATAAAAATTCTGGATGACAGTAGACCTTACCCAGCACTTTTAGGCATAGACTGGGCATTTGATAATTTGGCTGTCATTAATTTGAAGAAAAGACAGATGACCTTTGTGTTAACACCCAAAAAGTGCTCACTACCTCATCTACCACATTATATGGCTCATTTGTCCATTTTCCTACCATATTTCCCTTAAAATCCCAAAAAATCCCATTAAAAAGCCTCCAAAAGGCCTAAAATGCCTCCAAAAGGCCACAAAACCATCAAAATAGCCTCAAAAAGGCTAAAAAAAACCCCTTTTCCTCCAAAACTAGCAAAAATCCCCTAAAAAGGGAATAAAAAATATAAAATAATGAGGAAAAGGAGGAAAAAACCCTATACAGCTGCCCTAAACCATGGGTCAGCACTCCACCACCAAAAAACTATAAATAGGTGATGGAGATCCCTTATTCCATATCCACAATCAAGTATACCCTTACTCTGCCAAAATCTCTCTCGAAACCCTAGTTCACCATTGAACTACTTTCACCTTGAGAGCCTCTTTTGGCCCATTCCCACCATTGGAGAAAGAGAAGGAGCACATTGGAGCTTGGAGCAACCCTCTTGGACATTGCAAGGGCTTCATCAACCTCCACATTGGAGGTAATATCAATACAAAAACCCTTGTTTACAAATTGTTGTTTATTTTTCATGCACATGTTTTAGAGTAGTTTCTATTTCTGTTTTAGCTTAATAATTTACATTTACTGAACTGCTACTAAGGAGTCCATTCTCCTTAGTAGGTGCTCATTTGCACAAGCTAGGGGTAAAACCCTAGCTACAGTTTTGGCGACTCCCCTAGATTTTGAATTTCTGGTTTTCGTTTAAAAAAAAAAATTCGTTTCGGATGTCCCTTTCGGCCGCCGTATACCGCGTCTTTTTCCTCTGCAGTCACGTCCCGACCGCGTCTTTCAGGACCTTACCTGCGACCCGACCGCGGCTCTCAGACTGTTTCCGACGCCCTGTCAGCAGATTCAAGTCTGTTACCTGCGATCCGACAGCGGCTAATCATCCTGTTTGCTGCAATCTGACTGCGCCTGTCGGCCATTTTCCCGCGTCCCGACTGCGTCTGTTAGCCCTTTTTCCGCGACCCGACTGCGTCTTTTTCCCCATTTCCTGTGTCCCAACTGTGTCTGTTGGCCCGAAAGCCGCGACCTGACCGCGTCTGTTTCCCTCAAACCCGCGGTCTACCTGTTCTGATTCGCCACAGACCCGCGGTCTGATTTCTGCATTTTTACTGTTTTGAGCCCAGCCCCTTTTGCTGCAATCTTTTCTACATCTGAACAGCCCTCTGTCCTACCTGCAGTACCACTTCCTTACAGCCTTTTTGCAACATAATTTCTGTTCCCTTTACAGGATTCTTTTAAAATTTCAGTATTTTTAAATCAGAAAATTTTGCAAGTGAAAGTTTCAATTTCAGTATTATTGATAGTTGGAAGTTGCCCCCCTTGTGGCACTTCTATTTTGGGTTCACCACCTCACGAGCACACACTCTGTCACATAATTCAAGTGAGCCTTAAAAAGTACCTAACTAAACCAACATTCTAACCCCACTTGGGGAACACAAAAGAATCTTTGTAGTTAGGTAGGGTCGGGGGGATAGGCTTCCAATAACACCCCTCGGTCACTTACACTTGAGACATAGTTGTTGTCCAAATAGGGAACCAAAATCCCCTAGTACTTTTTGGCACGGTCACGACCAGTTTATCAGAGGGCCTCTCCCTTAGGAGGGTTGAAGTCGGGAGACTGGTTCCGGAGGCCTGAGTGGAATACCGCACTCCATTCAATAACCGAAGGTCTACCTTTCGCGGTTCGCGGGATATCCCTGTATAGGGGTATTGCGGTAAACGGACTAAACGGCAGATTCACCTTTCTGGACGTGTCATGAACGTGGTATCTTAGTTGCCATTCTTCTAGGATTGACTACCCGGTGTCCCTCCCGGTAGGGGGATATCATAGCCACTTGGCTTTCCTATTCATATTGTCTGACTTGGATTTCATCACCTTGCAGAGGATATGTCTAGTTGAGTCAGAATACTTTTAGTTAGGTGTTTACATGCTCCTTTACCTCCCTTTGGTCTAGTGAGTCCACCATTTTTTATTTTTAGGAAACCTGCTGCTTGTTGGTATTCTGACCATCTTTGTTGATACTCCACCTATTGTAGCACAGCTGTTGCAGTGGGTGTTTTGAGTTGGTTGTTGGCCTGAGTGCCTTGTTTTTTTCACTCTCCTTCTGCACACTCGGTTGCATTAGGGTTTTTGAGCTATTTTTTACTCACCTCAACCCACAGAGATTTGACACCATCAGTCACCATTGAGTCCCCGAGACATTCTCGGTGCCTCAGGGGCGAGCCCCCACAGCACGGTTCACTTGACACCACCCGTCATAGATTTCGATCATCCTCCGTTGATACCACTCATCACAGATCTAGAGCCTTGTCACTTGACTCCACTCGTCAGCGACATAGGACTCCGTCACCAGATATTGACGCTCCTTACTTTACCTCCGATTCTGATGAAGAGTCTAAGAACCCTATTTACACTGCCCCTACTAGCCCCATGGCCGGCACGACTTCCACTCCTTTTGTTATAGGGACCATTGGTGGCACATCCACCACTACACCAGTTACTACACCTGTTTTGGGTATGCCCTCCATGGTACCCCCATCTACCATTCCCCTCGCGGTACCTATTCCCGCAGCGGGAATCCCTATCCCCACTACATCAGTGGCTCACACTACCCATGGTGGTGCTGGAACATCCTCCACCACCTTAGTTCCCCCACTTGGAGGCACCATCCCAAATCCTGTCCCTCCACTTGGGGGCATTGGCCCCAACTTGGTCCAACCCACTACTGTGTCACATCCTTCTTCCAGTTTTCCATTCATGGCTAGCCTCAACCTACCTGACCTGGCCAGATTGACCAACGATCCTATTCGACACGACCCTACGTGGTCTCATATGCCTACCAAGCTCCCCTCTGACATCCCTAAGTTTGAGGGCAAGGTCGGTGAGGACCCACAAAACCATATCATGTCTTTCCACCTATGGTGTTCCTCCAACTCCATAGTGGACGACTCTGTTCGCCTCCGTCTCTTACAGCACACCTTCACTGGCTCTGCAGCCAAGTGGTATATCGAGCAACCTCATGGGACCCACGCCACCTTTGCTTCCCTTGCCTCGACCTTCCTGCAGTTCTTCCAGTTGCCTGTCCGCTATGACGCGGGCGTTGAGATCCTCCTATCTTGTAGACAAAACACGGCTACCCATATCACGGACCACATCCATGAGTGGTGTCGACGCCGTAGCTTATGCAAGATCAAACTAGACGACTGTATCTTCCTAGATTGGTTTCTCAAATCCCTTCTCCCTGTTATTGCTAAGGATGTGGCATCAAAAAGACCCCAGTCTGAAGAAGAGGCCATCCTTAAGGCCCAACAGTTCGACCTCATTTATGCCCAGTCAGGTTACCTTTATACCATTGTACCTAACGCCCCTCGCGGCGAGTCCTCCCAGCACGATGCACCGGGGGCATCCCACGCTGCAGACGGTATCATTAGCCGTGTTTCTTCTCATCCCCAACCATTTTCCATAGCACGTCCTACCCCTAGCCCCGACCTTTCGTGGGATACCTCACAGTCTGGAGCAACCAACTCGTATGCTCCCATGACACATCACCACCACCATGGACCCTCATGTCCTCCTCAATGCTTCGGTCATGCGACTCCCGCTTATGGCCCCCCAGTCGCACCTCAGCCTTACTACCATCAGCCTGCCGCCCCAGCTCCTGCGCCTTCACAAGCCCAACCCGCTTATTAACCACCACAGGCAGCCCCTGCGACAAACCCACAACCTGCTCCGCAGCCATATCAGCAACCTCCTCAAGTTGCTGCACCTGCTCAGCCTCCACCTACATATCATCCACCGCAGCCTGCTCCCGCACCTGCGCAACCTCAGAATCCACCTGCTGCCCAAGGGCAAGTTTACGCCCAACAAAACCCGCAGCAAAACCAAAACAACCAACGCAACCAGGGTCAACAAAACCGTGGCAAGGGCCGTAATCGGGGGAACAACCAACCTGCAGATCAAGCTGGTCAACCGGCGAATTCCCCCGACAATAATAATGTAGCCCCTGCTAACCAAAACCCTGATCGCCCGCCCAAGCAAGCTAAAAACCCCAATTTGTGAACAAACCATCCTTGTTCTATTTGTGGGGTATATGGCCACTATACACATGCTTTCCCACACTTGGAGCGAGCACGGCAACTCTGGGTTGACGATGCCCACCGCCAAGGGCAGGCAGCTCCTCAGGCGCCTCCTAACCCCCCTCAACCTCAGCAGCCACCTTTGGTGCTGCAAAACCCATTAACCCAAGGCGTCGTGAACACTCAGCCGTTGGCTCCCCCTCAAGCCAACGTGCAACCCCAACAGCAAATCACGTAAGCTGCTCTCGATCAACCCATGTTTGACTCGGGAACTCACCACTTGTTGATGATGTCATCCGCTGACGTCAACCTCCAGACTCGTCGGAACTAGTATGGTTCCACCACTGATGTACCTCCCACTGATAAACCTACTAACGCTCATCCCACCGATCAAGCGTTACGTATTCCTCCACCTCCTCTAGATGGGGCTCCCAAAGCCCCTCGTTTCCCACTTCGCCGTATCAACAATAACCCCAATGCACGCACTGCGTCAAACTACAACATTGTAGACGACCTAGCCCAATCTCCTGCAGCCATGTCTGCGTTAGAAGTCTTGAAGAATTGCCCTTCCTAGCGCAAGACTTTACTCTCCGCCATTGGGGGGATTGACCCAAATGATTCGAATTTGATGGCATTTGATTTAGACCAGTCTGAACCTCGCCTGCCTTCCACCCTAGCATTCCAAGTTTTTGTTTCCATTCGGAATCTTGTCATCCATTGATGCATCATCGATGAAGGTTCCTCCACATGCGTCATGTCTACATTCGTGTGGCAGAAGTTGGGATCCCCCACTCTCCAGCAGTCCACCACTACATTACGCGCCTACGATGGTCGTTCGGCTCAGCCCCAAGGCCTCCTAGCCAATGTCCCCGTCAATTTAGGTGGCAAAACTGTACTCATTGACATTGAGGTAATCAATTCCCAATTGGATTATAACCTTTTACTTGGCCGCAGCTACATGTATGCCATGCGGGCAGTTGCCTCTTCCGTCTTTCGCACCATGATGTTCCCCCATGAGGGACGCGTGGTTAAGGTTGACCAGCTCACCTACTATGATCCCAGTGCTCCCGCGGCACCTGAAAATGTTCTCCCCATGGTTGAACAACCTGTTTCTCGTGCCACCACCTCGTTTGTTTCCTCTACGGGGCCTGGAGTCTACTCAGACGCGCCGATGACCTCCACCTTTCAATCCATTCCTCCCCCGTCATCTACGCCCGAAGTGTCTGACTTATGTACCTTGTCCCACGACAACCAACCACCTAACCATCAACCACCCTTATTGCCTAAACCACCATTGGTACCTAGCCACATTGGTGTTACACCCATCCATACGATCCCCTTCCTAGTCCCTCCATCGGGAGTAGTAAGCGCCCCGGTCATGGCTACCCTTAGCCTCCCTGGGTTAACCTTGGGATTACCCGTATGGTATCTTTTGCCTCCCGTTCGCCCGCCGACACCAGATGTCGTCCTCCAACCGGTGCAACCCATGGCTACTACCACTCAGCCACCTCTCGGTGTCTCTACCCCTTCGTCCTCCATGACTCCCCCTCCTACTCCCAAACCCACTGGGGGCAGAGGTCCACAACCTTACACTGTTGTACCACCTCCCAAGACAGTCAAAAACCCTCCAGTGTTTCGTGCTCCTCCTAAATGCTCACTGTGCGATGAGTTGGGCCATGCGACTCACCAGTGTCCACAGTTACCAGCCCTACAGAAACACATGCAAATGCTCGATGATGACCCCAACATCCCAACTGTCGAACTAAACCCCACTCCCAAGCCTAAAGATAAGTCCCTGCGTACCAACCACCCCTGCGCCATATGCGGTATTTACGGGCATTACTCACATCATTGTCCTGATCTCCCGGATTACAGAGCGGCTCTCTATGAGATGAATAATTTGGATCTTGAGACGGCACCAACTACTATTGAAGAGATTCACCCCCCTATCTCACCCCCATCTGGGGAGGTCAACACCATTTACATGATCTCTTCCACTACCATTCCCTCGTCAACCGATTTGACGACGCCAACTTTCCGTACTGATGAGGATATTCTTGAGGCCCTTACTACCCCGGATTATCCCTGGGATGACATGCACCACCGTTCCTATTTCATCCCAGAAGAATCCTCCTCTAGCACAGCTACCCAATTCACGGTTGAGTCCAAAGACTTTCTCCCCACCAAGGTCGACTGGTTCAAGGACCCTATTCCTGCTCCTGACGCCTTCGAGGAGGGTAACATGGCCAACATCTCACCCGTCATCCACATAGATATCTCTGACCCCCCTAGCGTCAATGAATGCATTGCCTTAGGAGCCTCCTGCAGTGAACAAGAGATTGAGGAGTACCGAAAACTCTTCCGAGAATTCCATGATGTCTTTGCCTGATCCTATACTAAAATGCCTGGTCTTGACCCCGCCATTATCGAACACCACATTGACACATGGCCTGATGTACCCCCCATCCGTCAGAAGCAGCGACCCATTCATCCCTCAAAACTCCCAACTATTAAAGCCGAAATTGAGAAGCTGCGCAAGGCAGGGTTCATTTATCCTATTGCCTATACCACCTGGGTTTCAAACCCCGTTCCCGTTAACAAAAAAAAAGGCACCATTCGAGTATGCACTGACTTCCACGATTTAAACCACGCTTGTCCCAAGGACAATTTCCCCATGCCATTTATTGACCAGCTCATCGATGCGTGTGCGGGGCATGAAGTCCTCTCCTTCATGGATGGGTTTTCCGGATACAACCAGATTCAGATCCGTAAGGAAGACCAGTACAAAACTGCCTTTACTACCCCATGGTGCACCTTTGCCTAACGCGTCATGCCTTTCGGCCTCAAAAATGCTGGTGCCACTTTCTAGCGGGTCATGACCTATTGCTTTCACGACTTGGTCCATATCCTGTTAGTCTACCTTGCTGACCTTACAGCTCGTTCCCGAAAATGATCTGACCACCTTAACGACCTTCGGCAAGTATTTCTGCGTTGTCGCAAATATCAAATCCGCTTGAACCCACACAAGTGTGTTTTTTGTGTTCCTACAGGCTGATTGTTGGGTTTCATTGTTTCCCAGAAAGGAATTACTGTTGACCCTCTAAAAGTCCAAGCCATATTAGACCTTACCTCTCCTCGCACGCTCCGGCAGCTCCAAAGCTTGCAGGGGCGATCCAATTTCCTTCAACGTTTTATCCCTGATTACGCCACTACCGTTCACGGTTTCTTGCACCTGCTCCATACCCACATACCCTTCGTCTGGGATGAGCAAGCAGAAGCTGCATTCGAAGCCCTCAAGAAGGCTCTCACACAAACTCCTCTGATTTCCCCTCCGGATTTCACACAAGACTTCATCCTTTACGTTTCGGCATCCGAGCATGCCGTATCTGGAGTCTTGGTTCAAGAAGACGCTTCTCACCAGGAGCACGTCATTTACTACATCAGCCAGACCTTGTCTGGTCCACCCCTACGTTGCCCATATGAGGAGAGACTTTCCCTAGCAGTGGTCTTTTCCGTCCAAAAATTGCGACACTATATCTTAATGAGTCATACCACAGTCGTCGTCGACTCTAACCCCATGGTATATCTTCTAAACCGGTGGCTCCTGCAAGGTCGTGTTGCTAAATGGGTCATTATCCTCCAGGAATATGACCTTACCTTCCGAACACCTAAGAGCACCAAAGCCCTCTCGCTTGCCCAGCTCATTACTGATCTCCCTTCCCTTCTCCCGGCCAAACCAATCTCCTATGAGTTACCCGACAATCATTTGTTTACTATCTCGTCTGATGACCCATGGTACGGTGATATCTTGTTATACCTGCGTATGCAGAAGTTCAGACCCAAAGTCACCCATAATGGTCGCCGTCGTATCCGTCACCAGGCCTCTCGATATCTCCTCTTAGGCGATGTCCTTTACCGGCGAGCGGTTGACACCATTCTTCGTCGTTTCCTTACACACGCGGAAGCTGAACACGTCCTTAACGACTGTCATAGCGGTGCCTGCGGAGGCCATTTCTCAGGGATGACCACTGCCCAAAAGGTTGTCCGCGCCGGATACTTCTGGCCCACACTTTTCACCGACTGCATCACTGCGGTCAAGCATTGCCACAACTGTCAACTTTTTGCCCCCAAGGCCCGGACACCACCTGCTCCGTTACACCCGGTCATCACCGTTGGTCCCTTTTGTAAGTGGGCCATCGACTTCATGGAGTGCAGACCCTTGTCTGCCAACGGTCACAAGTATATCATTGTCGTTGTTGATTACTTCACCAAATGGGCGAAAGCCATGCCTACCTTCAATTGTACCACCGACACTGCTGCCCGCTTCTTTTTCAACCATGTCATCGCTCGATTCGGGGTTCCTAAGCAGTTAGTCTCTGACCATGGTTCTCACTTCGAAGATGCCGTCTGGCGTGAGTTATCCACCCTCCTCAAATTTGAACACCAATTTTCCTCTGCTTACTACCCCCAAGGGAACGGTCAAGTAGAGGCCATTAATAAAATTCTCAAAACCATCCTCCAACGAACAGTTGACAAGCATAAGTCCAATTGGCACCACATGTTGTTCCCTGCCTTATGGGCTTACCGTACTTCCACCAAGACCGCCACTGGTTTTACACCATTTCATCTAGTTCACGGTGTCGAGTCTGTCCTCCCCATCGAGTGTTAGATTCCTGCCTTACAGATCGCCGTTGAGCTTCTCCCTGACACTTCCCCCCTCGAGCAGCGTTTGCTGACACTCGAACAAGCCGATGAAGACCGTCGGGCCACTCTCCAGAACATCGAAGCTGCCAAGAACCGCTCCAAAGCCGGTTACGACAAACATGTTCACCCTCGAACTTTCCATGAAGGGGACCTCGTCCTCTCCTATGACCAAGCCCACGACAAAAATGGCAAAGGGAAGTTTGAATCCATGTGGCAAGGCCCTTACATCATGCAGACCTGCCTAGGCAAGGGGGCATACATCCTCGCCGACTCCAAAGGCCATCCTTTGCGCAACCCCCGTAATGGGTTGTATCTTAAGCGTTTTTACCCATAAATGACACCGTGACCTCGTTGGTCTGCATTGTACAGTTTGCTATCTTTTTGTTTTTCACTTTTTTACCATCATCTTACATTCATCATTTCTGCATGATTACAGATGGACCATCTTCCACCTTTTTACACTAGGCTTCGCTGATGGCGCAAGCCGCTGGTCTCCCAACCTGGCTTCTGCAGCATGGGTCTTGTACTCCCCTTCCAACGAGATGATTCACCTTGACGGAATATGTATAGGCGCTGCTACCAATAACCAGGCGGAGTATGATGCTGTGACCGGTCTCTTGACTGCCGCCCTCCAAATAGGCATATGTCACCTTCATGTGTTCCTTGACTCCCAGCTACTTGTCTCCCAGCTCAACAACTGCTACCAAGTGCGTGATCCCTGCCTTTTTAGAAAATTCCTGCGCGCAAAACAACTCAGCCGACAGTTTGAATCCATCACATTCACACATGTCCCCAGAGCCCGAAATAGTGTCGCAGACCAAATGGCCAACAACATCCTAGATTGGCATATCAATCACACCATGTAACATCATGCATCATCATCCCATAGCATCTCATAAAAATATATAAAAACCCAAAAAGATTGCATCGCATCCACATTTGCATCCATGTACATACACCACATTCATATCCATAGGGGCATCCACGTGCCTAAACATACATACATCATGTCGCATCACATAAACTACACAAGGGGCATCCACGTGCCTAACATCCTAACCTACTTGCATCCACGTGCAATGTAAACATATCACAACTCATAAAGCGCATCCACGTGCGTACAAATAAAACAAAATCATACAAAAAGGTGCATCCACGTGCATATATATATATATATCAAAAAATATAAATGTTCAGTGCTATACATGTCCTGAGTACCCCTATACTCAGCTATACAAAAAATGGCTATACATCCCTAACAGCCTCATCAACATACATGCCGTAGCTACAAAACTCGGGGGGAGTCCCCTGCACTCCCTAATGGGAGTCATATCCTGCATCACTGCCTACATCGGCTGCCTCTGAGTCCTCCCCTCGCTCTTCCTCTGGTAAGTCCTCATCTCCTCCGGCCTCCTGTGCCCGTACCCGGTCCACCAAGATCGCCACCCGGATCGCGATGGATCTGAACTCTCGGGGTGCCCTCATGCAATCCTGAACTACATCAGGATCGACATCCCACCATCCCTCGTCGGTCACCCCTATCAACAATCGATCTAGTAGTGCCCGCACCGACTCCAGGGTCCCCTCCGCATCGCGACGACGGACCTCTCCTCGCCCATGCAGAGCTGGAACGGCCACAATCCCCCTCCGTGCCACATGTCCTGGAGGCGGCCTCGGGCCCACATCTGCAAGATCACCCATATGTCAGTCACAGTATATCAATCTACTATCATATAACTAAAACTCGACATCCATAATATGCAAGCAAACACATACGTACCGTCAGGACCCCATGCCTGTCCTGGTGCTCGTGGCACCTCTGGATCTCCCGTGAAGTCAATGTCTCGATACGGGAAGTCGTCCAGTGTCAATGGTATCTGGAGCCACTGCAGGTACAACTCCTGCGTAAAATACCTACCCACGTCGCCGCCACCACGGCGGTGCATCATCTCGCTCCACCTCACCATCCGCGGCTCCCTCATACCTCCTGCCCTGATCGGCACCCGTGGCCGCAGTGTGGGTACCCTCTCCATAAAGAAGGCACACAAGAAAGAACCAAAACAAAAGCCCTTGCCAGCTTCCTTCGCAACCGTCAGCTGCCGTTGAACGCAGGTCAGGAACATCTGGCCCCACGCGTAGTACACCCCGTCCAGTACGCGCTCTATCATCTGCATCTGGCCCCCAGACACCTTTTCAGGTGACTGGGAACCCAATACCCGCACCACACATGCCACCATGGCCTGCACTGCCGGCTACTGTAGGTCCCTCACCAGGAGTGCATTCCTATGCACCCTCGCCTCAGGACCGCAGTATCTCTCCAACATGTCCTCCATGTCAACGTCTGCGGCAACCCGCGGCTGTGTGTCTGCTACCTTGCCTAGACAGGGCAACCCCGTCAGAAAATATACATCGGTCAGGGTGAGGTCCACCCTCTCACCCTGTACCCGGAAAGCCTGTATGTCCGGCTCCCAGAAGCTAATCAGCCGGTTCAGCAGCAATGCTGCTGACCGTATCATGGGTATCTGTGCGAACTTCAGTAGTCCGCACAGTCCCAATACAGATCGCACATGACGATCCCCCTGGATCACAGCCACAATCTCATCGGGGATCTCCCGCTCTCTCCAGAGCACCTGCAGCATCCTGTCAATCACACAAAGTAGACTCATCAAACTCATGTCAAATAAATAAGTTCTTTTCCCTCTCCTGGAAGACCCTAATAGCTCGGCCCAAAACCGCGGCTTTCAGGCTTCCTGCCACGATTTCCGACCGCGGCTGTTAGGCCTATAGCCGCGGTGCTTAACCGTGCCTGTCAGCCCTAACCCCGCGGTTTGGCACCGCGTGTTCCTCCTTGGAACTCGCGATACTAGACCGCGTATCCATCCAGGAAACACACGGTCGCCAACTGCGTGGTTCAACCCGCAACTCACGGTCGCCAACCGCGGTTTCGACCCCCTAACCTGCGGTCCACCCCACGTGGACCGTACAAATAAGCCCTGGGACCACTACCCAACCCCCGACCCTAAAAAACATGCAGGTATGAGTTTGACGGAATACCTGTATCTCCCGGATCTGAAATCAGCCGGTCAGATCATCCAGAAATGCCACCTAAGCCCTGGTCCACTCTGATCACAAGTCAAAGTCAAACCGTACAAATGACACATGTCATGTTGGACCCACCACTATTTATAGTCCGTTGACTTTTCTTGTTTTGGCCATTCTGACCCCATACGGAGTCCATTTTTCGAACCGTTTCCACCACTGGAATCAGCGCGATGAGACCGTCATGTTGGTCACCTCGTTGCATTATTTTTGCTCCGTCATTTTTTGCCCATTTTTCAGACATCACTAGTCACCTCGGTTTGCGTGCCACATCGACCGTTCTCCGTTTTTCACACATTTTACATCATCGGATTCATTTTTCTGAGCTGGTGATGATGCTTGAGGTCATTTCTCGCTCTCACCCCCAGATTTTTTGGGTATTTTTCCAAAACGCCCCCGTCGCCTCGGTGTACATGCCACAACGGTCGTTACCCATTTTCGACACTTTTTATATCGCCGGATTCATTTTTTCGAGCCCGTGATGATACTCGAGATCATTTCTCGCTCTCACCTGGTACAATTTCAACATTGTGTCCCGACACCTTGCTGCCTCGATTTGCGCACCACATCGGCCGCCATCGGATTGTTCCACACTTTTACATGAGCCATTCACTCTTGTCATACTGCAAATGTTTCATTATTTTTCCACCATTTCATCCACCCTACAAGGAGGCCCACCAGTGTTCCCCCCCTACCCTTGTTCTTGGTCATCATTACTGGTCCTTGATTGAACACTTCCTCCTTGCCTGGCCATTCCTTTTGTTCGATATAATTTTATCCCTTTTTCGGGCCGGACAAGTCCTTTACGAAAAAGGCACTTAGGGAGTTTTCGTTAAGCTCTTTTCTGACTCCTAAAAGAATGAAAAGATCGTCGAGCAATCTTGCTTCCTTTCATGCTCGTTAAAGTACCTGAAAGGGCGTCTATCTAGTATAAGTTTAACCCTTTTCCGGACCTGGTAGACTAATTACGAAAAAGGAATACTCTAGTCAAACCGGCTAGAAGAGTTCTTCATTGCATCCTTTTATGCTTCTTTGGGCCTTGGAGACTAAATCTACGAAAAAGCAACCCCCTGGAGTCTTCTTATTTGCTTTCAGACTCTCTAAAATTGAAAGCAACCACAAGCATGAACTGTCCTGGGCTCGTAAATCCACACGACAGTACCATTCCATCATTTCAGAGTCTTCTTATCGCTTTCAGACTCCTTAAAACTGAAAGCAACCACGAGCATGAACTGTCCTGGGCTCGTAAAATCCACACGACAGTATCATTTTACACACACTTCTTCTAGTCCCTTAACCCATGAAGAAGTCTCCTCCCATGCCTCCTAGCACTATGATCGATCATCTCGGCAGCACCCCCAATCAGGTCGCCTTTGTTCAGAGTATTCTGCAGTCTCCTGCCATTTTATCGCCGCTTGAGTCTCCCTCAGACCAGTCACCCTCCCAGATCCAATACAGCTATGATCCCTTTCCCCGCAGTCAGTTTCATATGCTGCCAGATCATTCCCATTATCATACTCTGAACAAAGGAAGTTTGAGTCCACCCACTCTACTTGCCCAGTTGTCCCCCCACAGTTTGGTCAGTCCTGCCATCAGTACTATCACATTTCGGTTCTCCACCTCACGCTCCTGTCAAGGAAACATCATTGCCTTGATAGTTGCAGGTCTCCCTCTGTCGACGACAGCACCTCTATTCCAGAGGATAGGCCCAGAGGTCCCTACGCCTTGGACTTATCACCATCTGTGGTAAGTTCCTACGGATCATTCTGAGAGGAGTCAACATTGCCTCTCCAAGTGGTTGTTTCTCACATGCTCGACTTCAGCACCTTGATCGCATCGTCGAGAATCGCGTAGGGTTATATCCCATCAGTTTTTAGTCGAAGACCCCGGATTTCCCCCGACTCTAGCACATTGGTGAGTCACTTCGGAACGCCCAGTTGTATGTTCCCGTGGATGTCCAGGCTGCGTTGGCGATTGTATTCGGAAGCCATCCAGTTCTATGCTTCCTTGAGTACCCATTTCAGTTCCAGCTCAGTGTACCATCGAGGTGATGGCTCCCAGTCATTATGATCCAGCAGCTCATCAGTTCCTCTGGTACCCCCGTCAGTTGCACTGTTGATGTTCCAGTGCACCAGTTCTTCAGTTACCACATGATCAGCTCAGCAGTATGTCCCAGATTTTGTGTCCCCTCTGGACTCTTATGATGTACACAGTGACTATGTATCTTACAGGTCCCCCTTTTCGGGCCTCACAGTTCTGTTTATGTATCTTGATACGAGCATGGGTATGCCCGCCTCGTCCATATATTGAGATTATGTTCTTGCAGTTGTTTGGGATCATTGTTCCGGGCTTCAGTTTGTTTCTTCTCTTCTCTCCACACCCCAGGAAAACCATTCATGACTTATGATGTCCATCGGCCATACGATGAGATCCTGCCCTCGCACACCAGGGGGCAATTTGTTAACACCCAAAAAGTGCTCACTACCTCATCTACCACATTATATGGCTCATTTGTCCATTTTCCTACCATATTTCCCTTAAAATCCCAAAAAATCCCATTAAAAAGCCTCCAAAAGGCCTAAAATGCCTCCAAAAGGCCACAAAACCATCAAAATAGCCTCAAAAAGGCTAAAAAAACCCCCTTTTCCTCCAAAAATAGCAAAAATCCCCTAAAAAGGGAATAAAAAATATAAAATAATGAGGAAAAGGAGGAAAAAACCCTATACAGCTGCCCTAAACCATGTGTTTCCTAAAACCATGGGTCAGCACTCCACCACCAAAAAACTATAAATAGGTGATGGAGATCCCTTATTCCATATCCACAATCAAGTATACCCTTACTCTGCCAAAATCTCTCTCGAAACCCTAGTTCACCATTGAACTACTTTCACCTTGAGAGCCTCTTTTGGCCCATTCCCACCATTGGAGAAAAAGAAGGAGCACATTGGAGCTTGGAGCAACCCTCTTGGACATTGCAAGGGCTTCATCAACCTCCACATTGGAGGTAATATCAATACAAAAACCCTTGTTTACAAATTGTTGTTTATTTTTCATGCACATGTTTTAGAGTAGTTTCTATTTCTGTTTTAGCTTAATAATTTACATTTACTGAACTGCTACTAAGGAGTCCATTCTCCTTAGTAGGTGCTCATTTGCACAAGCTAGGGGTAAAACCCTAGCTACAGTTTTGACCTTTGAGGATGAGCAGACCAAAGTCATTGCACCGCTCGATCCCCTTCAAGGACCACGGTATATTGAACCCATTCGCGCAGAAGAAGAAGTGCGCCACATGGAAAGTTTGTACCAGATGACTGCTAGTCATAATGATTATGTCAATCCCACAGCGGACGGCCATATCAGCTGGCGATGCGATAGCTCGTGTGCATCAGATTCAGAAGCAGGATTGGAAAATTGGCAGAATCGCTTACATGAAGTTTCTGCAAGGCGTTGCGCCATGATGACTAAATCAATTCGATGGATTGGCATAGAATTGAATAACATTCCAATCTTTGATGGTTTAACTGGAATAAGTGAATTCATACATGCATATGAACAAGAAATCCCAGATGAGCAGCGCATACAAGCATTGGATGTAGCACTGAGCGCTACACCTGCAAGATGGTGGGGTGCGCATAAAGAAAATATCGACACATGGCAAGACTGTCGCAGGTTGATACTGCACAGATTTCAAGAGACTACAGTAGGAGTTTTGCGCAAATATGATGGACAGAGTGACCCCAGGACACATGTGAAAGCATGTATTCAGCAATGGTCAGATATTCCAGAGGATGAGTGGACTCACCTATTCATCCACACATTGGATATAGTTCCAAGGAACTAGTACACTGAAGCATAATTGCGCAGAGGCACTATCACTTGGCCTCTCATGATTGAAAGTTTTCAACTCACTTTCAGCTTTGAGTCAGAACATCCAAGCATCGATCAGGCTTTAAAGTGTATTAAAAAGAAGGTATTTGAACAATGTCCGTTACAAGAGTATTCTCAACCAGATTGGGCTGTCCAGATGGAACATGCCCTAGAATGCTATAATTTTGCCGCTGGAGAAGAGGATGATGATCCTCGCAACATCAATATTCCAGAGTCAGAAGGGACGCACAAAGTCGTAGGCCCTCAGCTTGATATCCTTGCCATTACAGAACACATCAAGCTCAAGAAGATCAACATTGGTATAGAAGCCGAACCCAAGGATGTCTCTATAGGAGATTGTTGGGATGATGAAACTGTTGACCATATTGCAGATTTACTACATGAGTACCAGGATATCTTCCCTACCAAGTTTACAGAAATGAAAGGCATCCTAGGAGATTTAGGAGTTATGCGCATACCTTTGAAAGTGGATGCTAAGCCAGTAAAACAGCGCCCGTACAGGTTGAACCCGCGATATAAAGAAAAGGTCAGAGAAGAAATTGATAAGATGCTCACCACTGGTATCATTGAACCAGTAGAGGAAAGTGACTGGATTAGTCCGATGGTGGTACAAGAGAAAAAGGCAAAAGGTGAAATAAGAAACTGCGTGGACCTGCGCAAGCTCAACGATGCATCAGCGCATGATCCATTTCCTATGCCCTTTACAAATGAAGTGCTTGATAATGTTGGAGGATAAGAGGCTTACTCCTTCATTGATGGATTTTCAGGATACCATCAGATCAGAATCCATCCAGAGGACTGCCATAAGACCACTTTTGCGACTGAATGGGGCTCATTCCAGTATACGGTAATGCCCTTTGGTCTTAAGAACGCTCCTGCTATCTTCTCTAGAGTCATTGTTGCTGTTTTTAAAGAGTTTATCCATAAGTTTCTAGAAGTCTATTTTGATGACTGGACTGTGTTTGGTTTACTAAAGAACCATATAGGGAACCTAAGGATGATGCTAGAAAAATGTAGACAGTATCAGATCTCCCTGAACTTGAAAAAATGTATCTTTTGTGCTCCTTTTGGTATCTTGTTGGGTCACATTGTGTGTAGACAAGGACTCGTGATGGATCCCACGAAGATTGCCATCATTGCTAACTTGCCTGCGCCCAATTCAGTCAAGCAATTGCGCACTACCTTGGGACACACAGGATACTACAGGAAATTTATCAAAGGTTATGCAAAGATTACTGCGCCTATGGAAAGACTGCTGAAAAAGGATTCGAAATTCCAATGGACAGAAGAATGCCAACAGGGCTTGGACACACTTAAAGAAGAGATGATCACAGCGCCTATTCTAGTTTTCCCAGACTGGAGAAAACCCTTTCATGTTCATGTAGATGCTTCTTCCATAGCATTGGGAGTTGTACTTACACAACCGGGAGAAGGAGGTATTGACCACCCCATTGCTTACTCTAGCAGAAAGCTGTCTACAGCTGATAAGAACTACACCACTATAGAAAGAGAAGGACTAGCTATGGTGTATGCCTTACAGAAGTTCAGACACTATCTATTGGGTACTCATTTTAAAATGTATACTGACCATTCTGCTTTGAAGTACTTGGTCAATAAGCCAGTGTTAGGGGGAAGAATTTGCAGATGGCTACTCCTCTTCCAGGAGTATGATTTTGAGATTATTGTGAAGCCAGGTAGATTGAATTCAGGACCTGACCATTTATCTAGGATAGAGTCAGGGGAGGAACCTACGAATTTGGAGGACAATCTTCCTGATGCGCAGCTGTTCTCTATTCAAGCAGCAGATGGATATTATTCTGATATCCTTGAGTTTCTCACTACCGGGCAAGCGCCAGTTGAGTTCACAATACAGCATAAGCAACAACTTGTTGTCAAAGCCGCAGACTTCACTTTGATAGCAGGCCAGCTCTATAAGTTGGGCCCTAATGAAGTCTTGCGCAGATGCATTTTACCGCATGAGAAGAACTCCATAATTGCAGAAGAGCACTCAGGAACCGCAGGAGGCCATTTCGCAGGAAAGCCGACTGTGCAGAAGATCTTAGCCGCAGGTCTTTGGTGGCCAACATTGCACAAGGATACTGAGGAATTCTGCAAGTGTTGCAATGTGTGCCAGGGAACAGGAAAACCTTCAAGAAGAGATGAAATGCCGCTAAGACCCAGATAACAGTGCGTGCTTTTGATAAGTGGGCTATTGATTTTGTGGGACCTATCAACCCACCAGGAAAGAGAACCGGCACAAGATACATCATCATAGCTACTGAATACCTCACCAGATGGGCTGAGGCGGAGCCAGTTAAGAATTGCGACGCTGCCACTGCCGCGTAGTTCATTTTTTAGAATATTGTCACTAGATTTGGATGTCCACTGATTCTAATGAGTGATCAAGGCACACATTTCTTGAACAAGACTATAGAGGCCCTTACTGAAGAATTCCACATTAGTCACCATAAGAGTACACCCTACCACCCTCAAGCTAATGGTACAGTGGAGGCATTCAATAAGATTTTGAAGAATGCCGTGACCAAGGTCTGTAACCAACAAAGAGATGATTGGGACCTTAGAGTCACAGCTGTGTTATGGGCTTATAGAACCACGTGCAAGAAACTAAAAGGTCACACACCTTTCAGTTTGGCGTATGGACAAGAAGCAGTTATGCCCATGGAATACATTATTCCCAGTCTCAGAATTGCTCAAATTACAGAAATGGTAGATACTGATAATATGAGTGAAAGATTGTCACAATTGGTTGCCTTAGAAGAAGACAGGCTTTTAGCTGGATTCCATCAACAAGTGCAGAAGGCGAGACAGAAGGCTTGGCATGACAGGCATATTAAGAATAAAGTCTTTCAGGAAGGAGACTTGGTACTCCTCTATGATAGTAAATTCATCAAGTTTCCAGGCAAGTTTTGTGTACATTGGTTAGGCCCTTTTCAAGTGATGAAGATAACCGAAGGTGGAGCAGTTAAGCTTGTGAAGCTTAACGGAGAATTGCTGCCCACAATGATCAACGGGAGTCGGCTCAAGCTTTATCGAGACGGCCACTCCACCCTGTCGACCTAATCAATTGCTAAAGTCGTGCAGATGTCCAGTGTAGTTGAAAGAGGCATCACACTTACCACAGTCTACATGGAAGTCGCGAGACATTTTCAGTCTCTAGCTTCCCGCGCAGTCCCCCGAAGCATCCGCTCAGTCAACAAAACCTGTTCTGAGCGAGCCTATTGTCGCTCTTGCGAAATCCCCCGTGTTGTCAAACTTTCACTCTTGCGGAGTTCCCTGTTGTCTAATAGTGTTTGTTCTTACGGAGTCCTCGTTGTGGACCCCTCTATATGCACAGTTACCCACGCTGAAGTTACCCGCCGAAAATTTGAAAATTTGAATTATGAAAGTTCTGTAGCCATGTCTGAGTCTTAATGAAGGATGAGACCGCCATTTAATTGTATTTGCTCTGACAGATTCGGCTTGATTTCCCTAAGATCCGCATTTAATTAAGGAGCCGAAGGCCTTAGCTTATCTTCCGAAAGGCTGTCAGAGCCCGTCCATCGCATTTAATGCACCACAGAGGCGCGGGGGTAGGGGGGTTGTCAACTCATATGCATAGGCTCCTACAGTTATTAGTGCCACTTGTCCACATACACTACCGCCTTTAGCTATAAATACCCCTCATTCGTATATGTTTGGGTTACTTTTCCTTGCTAGTGCGTTCTATAGTTGTCTTGTTTGAGAGTCTAAGTCATTGTTTTCAGAGCCGTGTCGAGCAGACTGCTTCCTCGTTTTCAGAGTTCGTATCCTATTTTGTTTCGCCCTTGTATTTTCAGTGTTAAGTCGTGTATGTAAGTTCATGACGGAGAACCTGTCAACTGAAGAATTTGTTCGTCAGTTTAGACGCAGAGGCTTAGATTTCGGAATGGGTACCCCGATCAAGATTGTCAAGCTTCCTGAACCCAGACAGTCCCTAGGCACGCGGGCATCTCAATAGCACCAGCAGCAACAGCAGCAGCTGGAGGAACCCGCTCCAGAGCCCTTGGCCACTCTAGTTAACTACATTCCTCCGCAACCAGATGATGCACCCGAGGTGCATATTCCCAAGAATGCCAAGTATTCGATTCCGCTGCCACCAATGGCAGAAATCGTGCACGAAGAAGGACCCCTGCTTGGACATCTCCCGCTCATTAGTTTTTCTGAATACAACTTGGGAGATTATAGAATGTATCCACAGTTCACGTCGGATCACTATCTGACAGTGGTCCATAACCCTGCTAAGAAAGTTGACGAATTCGTCCCGCAACAATTTGCAGTAAATCTGGAGAGGCCTGGACTGTTGAACCTGTTGAAGCTACCGCACTTCGGGCGTAGCAATGAAGTTAATGTAGTTGTTAAGGTCCTGTTATCCTGTGTTAATGGTGGTTATCTTTGGCTAGGGAGGCCAATTGATTTGAATGTGGACCTGATTCATCAAATTACCGGCCTATCTAAGGTTGGTAAGGACCCCAACGTCCATTTTGTTGGTAAAGACAGGGACCGAAAGCTTGCTGCACAGGTGGTGTAGAAATACAAATTGTCGAGAGGAGGTCGGGCCTATGACCTCACTATAGTTGAAGATGAAGCACTCAGATTCACAGGCAGTCTACTCGTAGGCAGACTTTTAACGAAGTGCCGACCCAAAGAAGTCCCTGGAGCTATTGTAGAGCTCATAGTCGCAGCTGCGGAAGGAGAGCAGTATAACTGGTCTCTCTTCCTCCTGAATACATTTTTGGATGACTGCCACAACGTTCAGGACACCGCCAATCAGCTGTTCCATTTTTCTTGGCTCCTGATCTTGTGTGCTTTTGTTGGGTGGAAGGAACCGCCTAACACTCAGTTTCTTCTGCGCCGTTCAGGAGAGGTTACAGGGATGCGTTATGTCAACATCTGGGATTCTAATAATCCCGTGAAGCGCAAGATGAACCACGCCATATTCTTTGAGTACTACAATATCCTCAGGGATACCATCCTACAGATGCTGAGGCTTACTGAGGAGATGACAGAAATCTATGGAGTGAAGTTGGTCTTTTCTGCCAACTTGCATGAAATCTATTTCCGCCCTCGCGGAATTCAGTCGAAAGAATGGGCCGTAAGGCTCTACCAAATGACTACCCAGGATGTGGAGGACACTATGAAGTCCTGGCCAGATGAATGGAAGCAGGCCGCTGACATTGTTGCCGCGATGCCACCCCCTGCAGCGCCAGAAAAAGATAAGGGAAAGGAAAAGGCCGCACAGAAGAATGATGAAGGTCCGTCAGGACCGCCTCCCAAGAAGCAGAAGCTGTCGCACCCCACAGAAGCGACAGGAGATCCCTCTGAGACGCTTGTCGTGGGGTTCGACCAGTACTTGAAGGAGAAATTTTGTGAGCTGCATACCTCTCAAGCCAAGATCAAAAGTGCTCTGGACCTGCAGCTCATGGAGTTGAAAGATCTCACAGGATGAGTTGCGCAGACCCATGTGCCAGCATCTAGCTCGTAGGTGCCACAAGCAGCTACAAGCACTGAGCGGGTTGAAGTACTCATAGAGAGGCACATTGTTGTCCACATCCCGCCTGCAAGTATGCCACTCCCGGATCCTTTGGCTGCACTACAGGTAAGCACGGTGAGCCCTGTTGAAATAAATTTGTCACTTATTCCATTGGAAACTCTCCATTTGGTTCAGGAGCAGGTTTCTACTGAGCTGAGAGCTAGGGAGCTCTCCACATTCCATGCCAATCAAAGACTGCAGACGTAGGAAATAGAGCTAAGGGCAGGCTACAAGGAGATCTCTGTGCAGCTTGAACTTCACGAAGCACAAGATACTGGGTTAAGGAATGCCGTAGATGAAATCGCCCAAGAGCTGCCAGCCTGCCAGATTCAACCAGACCTTCCATTAGTTGAGAAAGTGCAATGCATTGGTAGAAGGGCGCAAGCCCTAGAACAGCAAGTAGTTGCTATGGCTGAGGACCATAGAAAGCAGCTCGCCGAGTTGGAAGCTCGTGTCGCAGCGCCTCCTGTAGATGAGACGCAAGAGCGACTGGAAGCACTACGCATAGCTTCCATCCAGATGCAGCACAAAATAGATGAAGCCCAGCAGTTAATGACGCAAGCTATGGAGGCTTGGGCTGAGCTTGAGAAGCTCCCTTCTAAAGTTGCCCTTGTAGAACAGGTGGAAGCGGTAGAACAGTCCCTAATTGTTCTGAACGAAGAAGCCAAGTCCTTGGAAGGCTTAGCCAAAATGAGGAAGATGAGCGAAGTACGCAAAGTCTAGGAAGAACTGTACAGGCTCAGAAACAAAGATGCTACTCTCGCCAACAGCATTCAGCCGTTTATGGATGAGTATGCTGAACTTGCTGCCCAAGCAGAGGCCAAGGTCAAAGCATTTGTTGAGTCTCAAGAGTTGGTCGATGCTGGAGAAGGAGAAGAAGCTACTGTAGACATGGTGCAGACAGCTGCGAAGTGCGTCGAAGACATGGACTCCGCTATTGCGCAGTGGAAGCAAGACTTCGCTGCGACCCAAGCCAAGTCAGATGCACAACTAAAACCACCACCAGCTAGTGCGGGTGGCTCGGGGACGAGCCACAAGTAAGTGTTAGGGGCCTGTTGGAGCATAGGCCGCAGCTATGGCAAAGCTTCCAATTTTGGGGAAAAAGCACTAATTTTTGAAGGAAAAGTGCTAATTTTGAGGAAAAGCACCATTTTTGGCGGAAAGGAACAGTGCGCGGTACAGTGCCAAATGGACGAGCTCACCGCAGAGTGCAGGCCAGAAATCATGGAGCTCACGTGCATAAGCCAAAGAAGAGTAAATGTGGCCGAGTAGAAAGCTCAACCACCACAGTAAATGAAGGAAGTGATGGAATAGAGGGCTCATCTACCCTCATTTAAGGCTAAGTACAGAAGTTATGGTTGCTTGGACCAAGGAAGAGCAATGGGACGAAGCATTGAAGGCAAAGGACATGGAGCAAAGAACGATGAAGTGGCGCCCATACCCGCGATCTGCGCCGAAAATCATGGAGCCTGCAGGAAGCTGCGACGCGACTACAAGGGGCGTCTAAAGTACACCTAGCCGTCAGTGGTTAGGTTTTTGGGGATCACTGTTGGGAAAGGCCCATAGTTTTGTAAAGGTGCGAGCCTCAGGGCCACCTATATATATGTGTAATTGTAAAGGGAAAAAGGTTAGATGAGTTGGTCAGAAGGTAAGAGATTTAGAATTGGATAACTGTAGAGCTAGTCACTGAGTTTACACAGTCGAAGTTGATGTCTGAGTCATTGTAATCTCTGTAGAGGAAGAGAATAGACTTAAGAGAAGGGCTCCCAGCTGTGTGCTTGGAGTTTCCCAGAAAGATCTAAGGTTGCAGCTGTGTGTGCAGCATAACTGTGTAATTTCCATTTCGAGCTAATATAAAATACAGTTCCCGTGGATGTGATTTCCCCATGGAGGCGAACCACATGATTCTTGTTATTATGGTGATGTCTACGTGAATGCATGTCTATGTTTTACTATCTATGTTTACATGAATGTTTCGCTATCTTTATGAATGAATATGTAAAGTAAGTCCTTGAAGCTCCCGTAGAAGTTATACTCGTGCAGTGTTGAAGGAGCCTGTAAGAACGCTATCGCCGTAGCGCTTGAGAAGTGTGTTACTGCGCTGTGGCGCAAGGCCAGAGACGATACAATGTTGGACGTAGTGGGTAAACGCCTCGTGCACAGGTGTGGAGATACCGCGCAGCTAGGCTGGTAAGAGTGAGTTCCAGCATTGTTGCACTAAGAGGTCTATGGAAGAGTAAGATGTTCTGCTCCAAGGTATCCTCCCGGAAGGGAAGGGAGAAGATTAGTCTCCACCTCGCCTAGGTTAAGGAAACTTGATTCCTTAGCCCCCCCATAGCCACTTCGGGTGAGACCTCGGGCTGCTGCGCAACCCGTTGCCGAAAGGGCCAGTGTGCCAAGGGGTGTTTGTTGCTGCGCCTCCTGAAAACCTGGGTCTGTCCATAAAGTAGCCAACAGGGACTGTGCAATTTTTTCCCACGGTGGTCATCTTTGCAAAATCATCCACCAGGCACTTATGGATAGCATTCCCAGTTGACACACCTGCATGTCTCCCCGGAACCTAGTTTTGTTGCACAGTTGGGATTCTATGGCCCTGGTAGGCATCTAGTAGGTGTCCCTAAGGCCTTTTGGATGCAGGACGGAATGAGCCATAGAATGAAGATCGTGGCTCGGATCGACAAACCGTTGACGCTGTTGGATTCACGACGTCGGGACAGTGGTAGGGGTGCCCCTCTGCACCGGTCCCATGTCCTACGTGTCATCTTGTAGGTGCATTTGAGCGTTCGTGTTTGGGTAAAACAGTGCGTAAAACAGTGCCGCGGTCTGCGACACTGTTTTTTTTTGTTATATTAACTAGAACGCACAAGTGTTATGGTGAAACATAATGCATGAGCATTATGCATGACCATAACGCTTGTGCATTTTGTAATCCTATCCTACATGTTAAATGACATGGCAGGTTCGGAGCCCACCATTCCTAGTTTTACATAACGCGCGAGTGTTGTGCATTTACACAATTCTCGTGTGTTTTTCATTTACCCAATTCCATCTAAAGGGTCCCTCAACTTCATGTGAGGGCGCACATATTCCGAGCCGCGCAGTCCTTTGGATTCCTTATTGTACAAGTGTTAGCTACGAAGAAGGTGAACTTCGCGTAGTCCCCAGTTTGCAGCGCGAGTCCTATAACGCACTGCTCGCTAGTCTGTTAAGCACTCATCACCCGGTTGTGGAAACCTGATTCCGCAACCTCCCCATTAACTTTTCCTCGGGTGATACCTTAGTCTATTCCCATGTTGTTGCCAAAAGGGTCGATGAAAAGGGGTTTTGTTGGTACTTCGAACCGTGCAAAACCTGGGTCTTTCTAGAAAACCTCAAGAATAGTATAATCAGCCAACACTTTCCAAGAGGTTTAGATACATATCCCCTAAGGATAGATAAAATTCAACTTTGACAATTCTCCAAGTCCAATCAAGGACTAGTCAGGGCCGAAAGGTTATTCATGGATTTTCAAGGAAACATCATTGTAGTATACCTAGGAAAAAGAACTAATTACCAAGCATAAATGAAATCCCCTATAATGGGCAGCTTGGAAGCCTTAAAACCCGGTTTCAAGAAACTATTTATAGAGGGGACTCCAAAGCGGTTATAATTCATCTCAAGGGAAAAACTCATCAATATTCATGGGAAATGTGTAGTCAGTCCTCTTGGATTATGAAAGCTATTGTTTGTTTTGAACTATGCAAGTTTGAACATGTTAGGATATTTTCTATAACCAAAAGACCATAACAGGGTATTCAACAAGCTATCCATATCATTAGTATTTTTATTCCAGTAAGCCTAGGTAGCAGAAGGGGGATGAAACTCAACTTTTTATATATGGATATATTTCCTTAACCAGGAGGAAAGAAATAAAAAACAAATGAAAAGTCTCTGTAGGGATTTATGAGACTAGAATGAGGCTTCGATAACTGAGAATGAATTGGTGGAAAATAAATAAGATATTCCAGGATGATCTCAATTTTGTTGAAACTTTCATTCATTCGATGTCTAAAGAGGTCGGTTGTTGGTTAAAGAATATAAATAAAAAGTAAATAGAGAAGAAATATCCCAATATAAAACTTTCAGGTTATGGAGCATACATTTAATGCAATAAGCCTTCATGCCTTACTAGGATGCCCTTTTTATGAGGATTATGTACTAGTATTTATACCTTAGGCAGCACCCACTTTCTTTAAATCATTGTGCACTTCCTCTTTCATTTTAAGATAAATTGCGAAATGGGAGGGGCGAAATTAGTATAAGAGGATCCAGTTATTGCTAAAAAAATGTCAATCTCATTACAACAGTTCATTGAATACCAATAGAGTAAGTAATGATGGAAGGTGGGATGAGGGAAACATAATCAAGTGAACTGAAACGTTGGACCAATTGAGAACCACATAGCTGGGAACAACACATAAGATCAACAACGCTCCAACATAATAGGAAGATGTAATGACTGCAAAAAGGCACTTGAAATAGATAAATAGCATTATTTTATGATAAATTGCAAACGTAAAAATTGTCAATCGATTCATCTCTTTTTTTTAAATTTTGTGCAAAGAGAAAAAATTCGGTTAGACCAGCACACATAAATATGTCGTAAAGACACCCAAACGTGGTTGGTCAGAAAGGAAAATTGCAAATAAGAGAGTTCCAAGCACGACCACCTGAAAAAATAAAGGAAAAGTAAACCATCCTAGATCCAAATCCTAGGCTCTATCAAGCGCCGAGAGGGATCAAATCTCCCTAGGTGCAAACCTCTCCTTGAATAGCTCCTTGAGTGCAATACCTGAGCCACCTAATCCTAAACTATAAAGGCTCTAGTTTAACTCTCATATTTACTTTTTACTTTGTATTACTCTTTTTTGTTTATGGCCACATAATATTTATTACTTTTTACTTTGTATATTCTTTTTTGTTTACTTTGTATTTTTTTGTTACTCGACAAACACTGGACAAACTCAACAAACACTCTAAAGCCTCTATTTACTTTTTACTTTGTATTATTCTTTTTTGTTTATGGATAACATAATATTTACCACCTAATCCTAAGCTCTAAAGTCTCTAGTTTAAGTCTCATATTTACATTTTACTTTACGTTATTCTTTTTTGTTTATAGCCGACATAATATTTATTACTTTTAACTTTGTATTATTCTTTTTACTTTGTATTTATTACTTTTTACTTTGTATTATTTTGTTACTTCACAAACACACACATGTTACAAGATCTCTCTCATACTGGGATGTAGAGCGCCTCTCGCCGCAACTAGTTTCCATAACTGAAAACTAACAAAAGTATTATTATAACTAGATTAGCCATGGGAAATGTATACAATCCACAAAACTCAAAACCTAGAGATCTAAAGAAAAGATGTAGAGAATTCATTGAAAAAAATAGCAAAAACCCTCAAGTTAAGGGTAGCCATTTGGTTTCGAGATCCAAACCCATAGATGCTATTAAAGATATCATTATTTTTGCTAAAATGAAATGGTGGGTATTGAGGAGCATACTTTGTGAGGCATGCACAACCAATATGAATGTAATCTCAGGAATGTTATTCAGCCGAATCATGACAATGTTAAAACCAAGCTGCAAAAACCACATGCTACTGCGTAATACCTCGATTTTACACTTGGTATTCCTGAGTCTAGCACACTTGGTATTCCAAGAGGCACACAGTTGCAAAAAGGTTTAAATGCAAAGTTGCAAACCTGTCAACCTGTAAACCTTGATGCTTGTCAACCCATCTGTATGGTATGCTTAATTGTCATCCTATCCACTAGAAACAAAATATTCAGATGTTAACATTTGTAAGTTCAAAGTAGTGTTCTATTTTCATTTTATTTTTCTTAACCGGTGACAATGATAAAAATTGTCTTTTCAAGCAATTTCCACCAATAAAACTTACAGACTTATTAAAATATTTTATTAAATAAATACAAATAGATAAATAAAAATTTTCAACATTATAGTTTTAAACTATAGAAATGTTTTAGAAATATTTATTTACGAAATAAATTAATAATAAAATAATCTCTTCCTACGGAAGACACTAATAAAATATTAACCCCTAAACAAAACACTAACATAAAAATAAAAGTGAAAATGTTACAATCCATAGAATGCCTAAACATGCCACTAGCAAATAGCCATATAACCCTATGTTATTGTTGCCACTTAACCCTTGATTGTGATGTCATTTATAACGTGAATCATTAAGAAAAATATTTATACATATAAATGACATATCACATATAGTATGGTTAAATACTATCCATGGTCCCTTGTTGACAAGCATAGGCTAAAATGAGCCAAAATGCCTCATTTTTACATGTTGTTGCTGGATTTTAAATGTTACAATATCACCACCTCGAAAAATATGGCCACTTCAACAATGTGATAATATCTTTATGAAATCTATGCATCGAACATTCAAATCAAAGATTCTGTATTGCATTTGCATAGTTTTGAATGGAAGTGTTAATACTTAAGTTTTTTTACATTGGCATAAGCTTTGAATGGGATGGCTAATACATTGCATACCTTTATCTTCAATAAAATTACACAACGACCTTTATCTTCAATAAAATTACACAGATAAAATTACACAACGACCAAACGAAGGAGGCAAGCATTAGGAATCAAACATGTACTGCACAAAGTATACCGCAAAAATTAGAAAAACACTCAACAAACATCTCACCTTTGCATACATAATCTCTAAGGAACCATTGCTTTGCCGTGCTATTAATAAAAAGAGATGCCAATGCTTGAGGATATCATCGCTTCAATAAACATAGGCAAAGGATCGCTTTAAAGCACATAAGCAAAGGACCATATAGGATTTATTGACTACTGAATAAAAAAAGGAGGTTCCCATGTAGGACTCATTGTGTGAATAAAAATGAGGGTTAGTTCGCCCGAACCCCAAGTAGGCAGGGTTCACTTTCTCATATAACATTACTTCAAAGAAAACAACTAGCTGCAGCTTTTGTTTGTTGTATCAATAGTTTTAGTTTTTAGGATTTCAGTTTATGTTGGTGCAGCAGACTCCAAGCCGAAAAATTCCAGCCAAAGAATGGAAATGCATTCAGACATGGTAGTGAAAATTGTAGATCTTCATCATGCATCAATTTCATGCTCCAACACCACCGTTGACAACACCAAGGGCGGCTGGTTGGACGCATCTGCCTCCGCTTCCATGGGTCATCATCGCCAATATAGGACATTGAGCGTGTCCTTAAAACAACAGCAATAGCAGGTTTTTATCATATTTTCCTACTACTTACTGCTGAGCACCATTTTTATCCTTATCTCAAGCTTTTCAATGCTCTATTCACAAATGGCGTCAGCAACGCACGAGGGCGAGAATGGCTTAGGGTAGCATTCAGGAGGAGGGCAGTTCAGTTCGAGCGACAACACTACGGTCGGCCAGAACCGAGGTCCGGCGGAAGTCGAGCCCGGGGACACTCCGGCCGAGAAGAAATGGCCGTATGGCCCGGCGAGACCGTGTTTAGGTTGATTGTTCAATTGCAGAAGGTAGGGAGTCTCGCTGGGCAGAAAGAGGAGCTTGTGAAGAAAATGTACGAGGAGACCAAGGCCATACTTGTTTAGGCTCATGTATTATACTTGTTTTCTTCGATTCGAATTTGAAATAAAGTTCCATGAGAGTTAAGATTTTTCTGTAAGTGAAAGTAGCAGTGCAATGTACATAAAAATGAAAGTTTTATTCTATTATTTACATGGAACGGTGCACTGTACAAACATTGTTTAGCAATAGCAACGGAAAGCATTTAAGACTGTCACCTTGATGCAATAAAATCTGTCTCTCTTCCGTTATCAGTGTACTGGAGCGCCTACTTGCTCTGATTGTATTCTGCAAAGCAACCTTTGACTGTAGCAGTTGGATCAATAACTTAACTTCACATTCTCCGAGGCTCCCTGTGCTCTGCAAAATAAAGGGATGACCAGAAACATTGTAGACATCCCATGGAGGCGATTAGGTAATAGGATATATGATGCATATAGGGAGAGTAGGTGTGGTACCTCTATGCCCGGAGCTGGATTAATATCGACCAACTGGACTAATACTTGTAATAACGATGATAAAAGAAATAGGAAATAAGATTTGGATGACGGTGGAAGGCACATCACTGGCGCTCAATTCCTGTTCTGGTTTCCAAGCCATGTGAATTGGCGTAAGCTTTGGCTACGATGGAAGGCGCATCATTGGAGCTCAATTCTTTTCTGGTTTCCAACCCATGTGAACTGGCGTGGCTCAGTCGAGAAGCCGTGGTAAAATCTGTGTATTCTGCATGATAAGAAGCTAAATACTTGCAAGCATATTCAAGCGGTGCAGAAAATTGAAGGCGGTGTAGGAAGGCGGTGCAGTCTACGAAGGTGCCGAAGAGGTGCAGAAAATTGAAGGCAGTGTAGGAAGGCGGTGCAGCAATATCTACGCGGTGCAGGAAGTCTGCACAACAATATCGAGAGCATTTAGTATCTTTGCAACAAGCACGCAATAAGACCTCGAGCTATTAAAACTTTAGCATAAAGAAGCACGTCTCCGGCCATAAGACATTTAATCCAATAGCCAATAACATGTCAGATAAATGAATCCATAAAAATGGATAAAAATAAAAAAATTAATCTCGAAAGTAAAAGTTAGAAAAAGCCACATAAATGTTTAGTCAAAGCAAGAACTAATAGCATTGAATCCAATAGCCAATAACATGTCAGATAAATGAATCCATAAAAATGGATAAAAATAAAAAAAATTAATCTCAAAGTAAAAGTTAGAAAAAGCCACATAAATTTTTAGTCAAAGCAAGAACTAATAGCGTTTGACTGAAAATTGAATATAATATATATATATGGCCTTCGGCAGGTATAATAAAAATGATTGAAAATCGAATACAATATATACGGTCTTCCATAGGTATAATAAAAATGGTTGAAAAAAGATTGGTTGGAAACCATTCATATAAATATAGGTCAACTTAAAAAAATAATAAAATCTATATTTATAAAATTATATTTATAAATCTATATTTATAAAATTATATTTATAAATTTATATTTATAAATTTATATTTATAAATTTATATTTATAAATATTATTTTTTTTTTTTAAATTATAATTTTATTATTAAAAATATAATTACATTCTTCAAATACTTCATAAAAAAACTCATAAACATATTTAGCTAAATATCAGTGACAATATAAGAATATTAGTTACATTATTTATACATTTTATAAATATATCTAACTAAATATCAGTGACAATATAAGAATATTAATTACATTATTTATACATTAACTAAATATTAGTGACAGTATAAAAATATTAATTACATTATTTATACATTTACCTTTTAACTTTCATTATTATTATTAGAGGACATATCATCTAAATGTATTTACGAATCTTTCTTAATTATATATATGTAATAGATTATAAGAAATGTCAATGGTGGGAAGAAAACATGGTTTTGGAATTTTTTTTAAGTTATTCAACTTAGCTTATTGTTGATCATGCTGCCATGTAACATTATAATCGTTTAGTTGTAAAATTTGAATGATTTGTAGGAATATAGTTTTTATATAAAAGGTTTAAGTGGTGATTTTTTTTAGTTATATAATATTATTGTAAAATTGAATAATTTAATTGGATATGATTTTAATGTGTGGAATTAATTTTATTTCATTCTTTTTAATGTTATCATTTTCATTTAATGTTAAATATGTAGAGAATTTATGTTTTTTAATTAAATTGAATAATCTAATTGAACATAATTTTAATGTGCATAATTGATTTTATTTCTTTTTTCTGAATGTCATCATTTTCATTTAATATTTAGCATGGAGAAAGTTTATGTTTTTTAATTAAATATCAATTTATTGTTGTAATGTCAAATAGCATATATGAATTGTGTGGTTTGGTGTAGATTTTATACACCATTTTGAACATACATTTAGCATATTTTATAATTTAGATTCCAAAATAACTTATTGCTTAGCCATTATTTGAAAAATGATTACATCATATGAAATTATAAAGGTTTAGTTGTAAAGTTTGAATGATTTATTAGAACATAATTTTTACATAAATATTTAAGTGGTTATTTTTTTTAGTTAGATAATATTATTATAAAATTAAATAACCTAATTAGACATGATTTTAATGTGTGAAATTGATTTTATTCCATTAAAAAAAGTTTAATGGTGTCATTTTCATTTAATATTAAACATGTAAAGAGTTTATGTTTTTTGAATTAAATATCAATATTGTTTGATGTGAAATGGATTATAGTGGAATTGTGGTTTGTTGTAGATTTTTTATGTTTTTTAACGTATATCTAGTATTCTATATTATAATTTAGCTATATAGGTTTTATAAATAGCAAAATTTATGAACATTTTTTTAATTATACATTTATATTGTTTTTCTTTGAATTAATTTTTCATTATATATTTTATAATTTTATAATTTTCTTTCCATTTTATTTATTAACTATATATATAATTGGAAATAAATATAATTAAGAAAAAGAAAGGTAATTTATGAAGTTTTATGATTTTTTAGTATTGAAGATAGTATTAACAAGGTAAAAAATTTATTATGACTTAAAAACTAGCACAATCAACCACTTAGTTTTGTGGAGATGGTTGGTTGTTAAACAAAGGTTAAACATTAAAATAATTAATATAAATATTAAAGTAAATGAATCCCCACTATACACTTGTTACACTTAGGTTAATCTTGTTGATCCACTTAAGGAAGTCCATAAACATACCCTACTATTTAATAAACATACCCCTTTTCTTAATCAAGATGCATTTGAGCATAACAACATAGGATGAGCATGAAATGAATCCCCACTCTACATGACTTGAGGAAGTGCAAAATCTATAATATCTAAACATATATCGATGTAATAATTGTAAATTAATAAATCATTAATTTTGAAATACAAAAAAAATATTCATTATAATTAAACTTTTGCAATTTTTATTATTTAACCTAAATTGTAGGATTATACTATTATGTATTACCTCATCTTATAATGATTGAAGAATGTTTTTCTTAAAACTTTTAAATATATAATTTTTTTTTAATGATTTATAATCTTTTAAGACGTACTAAACTACCACAAAATAATAACAACAAACTTCTTAATTATTTATAAAATTTCCAATTCATAAAGTGTTTTTAAAATTAATATCATTATATTAATCTCTAATATCAATAATTTATATAATATTTGTTGACTCATACATATTTGAATTATAAAATACTTTTAAAAAATAAGAAATTTAAAATATTTAATCAATTGATTCACATTTAAATTATAAAAACTATAAATTATAAATTATAAATATTTAAATGTAAGATGCTAAAACAAGTTACAAAAACATAAATACTAAAACAAATTAGAAATCTAAAATATTTTAATATATTACACATAAATATTTTTAGTTTAATAATATGCTTAATCTCATTTATGCTGAAAACACAAAGTTTCTTTTTATATACATTACTAAAATATGAATCACTTCATATACACAAAATTACAATACAAAGTTTCCACATATCTGTTTAGATTTGCTTTGACAATTATCTATACTAAAAATGACAACACAAAGTTTCCATTTGCTTTGACAATGATCTATACTAAAAATGACAAGTTTGGATAGAGTCATATGGATCTTGATTATGAGTAAAGGTTCCATTACAAACATCTTCATAGGAAATTCTCTACACAATAAATTTTCAGAATACTCAACGACATACATTAAATTAGTATAACATTTCTTTTCATTTTTTTAAAATAAAATAATTATAAAAATTATAAAAATAAACATTAGAAAAATAAAAAAGAAGTAACCATATGGTAGAATTGGAGTCAGGTGGTGAACATTTATAATTAAATGAGTATTCATTAATCAACATTAATTAAATCAAGTAACATAAGTAACATACATTTGACTCTTAATACCTGTAAGGAATTTATGCTATCAAATCTTCACTGAAAACGATTGAATATTTCTCATTATAAAATCAAAACCACTTAATTCATAAATACAATTAAAAACATGCAACCCCAGTACATGTACTTATTTCATATTGAAATAAATACACTTATCGAGGTAATAACCTTACCTAGACTATGTAGCTACATCGACGTTATCCGTCCCAGATCTTTAATGACAAGATTGGAGACCGACTTCTTGTTTTCACATTAACGATGCAGAGAAAGCTGGGACATAACTGACAAGAAGCAGAATATAGGAATGTTACATCTTCATAAAATATACAGCGTTCAATCGCAATACTTATTACAGACACAGTTTCCGTGCTTCGCAAGACGAATGAGCTGGTTGCGTCGAACGGAGCATCCTCAGTTGCGCCGCGTTTGCAGATCTCATGTATTAATTCGCCTGGAGTGTAGCCTCACCTTGAACCCGCCTTTCATGTAAAGGGTTACTCCAAGCTTGGATTTCACGCTTTCAATACTATCAGCTCCTCTAACTTTAAAGCAATACAACACGGATGCCGCTACGTATTTCATTTGCAAATAAGCAAAATCTTTTCCCAAGCATAGGCGGGGACCTCCATTGAAGACAGCGAACTTAAGGCTAGAGTGACTCAGAAAAACGCCATTATTAAGCCATCTCTCCGGCCTGAACTCCATACAGTCGTTGCCCCACATACTTTCCATCCGTCCCATGGCATAAATGATGTAAAATATGACAGTACCTTTCTTAATTGGCGTGCCATCAGGCAAGACCACGTTCTCCGAGACTTGTTTCCTGTCAATGGGCAGAGGAGGGTAAAGCCTCATCGTCTCGGACAGACATGCATGCAGATAATGCATCTGTTTCAATTCCTCTTTACTGAAACGAACTGGATCTTGATTAACTTCTTGTTGCAGCTTCTCATGATTCGGTCGTGCTTCTAAAATGCTGTAAATTTCCTCCATTATCTTATCTTCAACGTCCGGGTGTTGAAGAAGGAGCCAGAAAAACCACGAGAGTGCTACAGACGTTGTGTCACGGCCCGCAAGGATGAAATTTACGCAAACATCTCGCAAGAATGTTTCAGAATACAAGAGCCCATGCTCGTCTCGGGATTTCATGAACACAGACAGCAAGTCGTCGGGCAGCTTGTAATCAGAACCGGCAGTTATAAATTGTTTCCTCCGTGAGGAAATGATCTCCATAGCAAACTCGTCAATAATCTTCAACGCAGCTTCGAGTTTGACATCGATTCCCACTCCTAAACGTTTCATGAATCTCCGCACAAACTTGGGAGTCACGAATCGAAGCGCAGTTGCCTCCGCCGCTACCTCTATCGCCTCGGCAAAGGGAACGGTTGGAAGGCTTGGACTCAAGCAACTGGGCTCCACACCAAATGCCCTGTTACAAATATTATCAAAAGTAAAACGCATGAATACGTCTTGAAGATCAATGATTCTGCAGCCGGAACAGGCATCGTCCAGTATCGGTATTAACCGCCCAGGTACGGACTCTTGCAGGGATTCGATCGCGTGACCGAGACTGGTTGAAGAATTGAATTCCGACACGGCCGTTTTCCTTTGCAAGGCCCAAAGATGCCCGTCGGCGTTTAAGATTCCGTCACCCAAAAAATCTCTGAACGCCCTTGTGAATGTCGGGCCCTTCGGAAAACTGGAAAACTTTGTTTTCAGTATGTATTCCACGTTTGCGGGGTCGCTGGTTACGACTGCGGACCATTTATCGTTTGGGCCTCTGAACACCAAAGTTCCTCCGCATTTGTTCAGAATTCTTGAAAGCCAATCATAGGTGTCGTTGAGAATGAGATGGATAAACAAGGATGGAGCCATTCCTACGATAGGCCAATGAATGGGAAATCCCTGCCTTCTGCGATTGATGAAAAATAACAATACACAGCAAATAAATGCTGCAATACCCAACAAGCTGGAAGCCCAGCTGCCAGAGGCGAACTTTATTATTCTCACTCTGTGCAAGAAGCCGAACAGATCCATCTTCTAAACTAGCTGAGTTCTAGAAAACTAAAACTCCATACGAGAACGCGTAGTGCAGGAATGTAGCGAAACGAATGAGTATTTAACACAGGGTGGCCTTCGCCTTAGCCTTGACGTTTAATTAATTTTTCTGGTTACTTCTACGTCATTTAATAACCGCCGAACGACTGTAGAGTAATTTATAGTTCTCCTTTTACGTGTGTGTTTTGGTGTTTTACGTGTGTGTCTTCAAAGATTTGATCCCTCCCTCTTTCGGTGCTTGGTAAATATTTTTTAAAATAGATCTATGTTAGTATTTTACAATTTCGGGTATTTTAGATCCTTTTATACTATCAAAATATATTTTATACTATCAAAATATATTTTATGATGTAGTTCTAAACTATTATAAAAGAAGAAATATAAAAAAATATCAACTGGTGATACTTAATTTATGGTCTATCAACTTTCACTGGCTACAAGTTAAACAATTATAAAAAATATATATATCAAAATTAGTCCTCTTCAAAATTTATTTTATTAGCTTAATTCTAAATTTGAAATAAACAATTATAATATATATATTTTATCAACCTTCTTTACTGGTTACAAGTTAAATAATTATAAAAAATATATATATCAAAATTAGTCCTCTTCAAAATTTATTTTATTCATTTGAAATAAACAATTATAAAAAATGAAATATATAGTTTTTACCAATTTACATGTGATAACTAGTAACACTTGTGACCTATAACCTTCATAAGCTACAAATTAATTATGCTAATAAAATATTAAAAGAAATAATCTATTCACAAATTAACTAAATTTTCATTTATTATTCACATGTCGATTTCAAATCATACGGACAAATTCAAAGACCCAGCAGTGTGGTTGGTGAATTGCAATTTATAGCCGAGGGGATTTTCACATTCAAATTGTTCTCCATATAGGGAACCCTAAAAGAGGTATAGTTGTGCATGTTTGTGACATTACTCCACAAAATTACATCATTCAAATTCATTATAAAATATTTTTATAATTTTTTTCAAACTATAATATATACAAAATTTTAGATTAGATATTTGTTTTCTAATTTCTCAAATTAATTTAAAAATATAATTAATTTTATTAACTACATTTAATTTAATTATGACTGCAGCTACTATAACCATAAACTATTTATGGTAATTGTGATTCATAAAACTACGAATTTGAGATTCCCTATTTTACATCAAATTCAAAAAAAATTGTTAGATACTTAAGTTAGTGGCATAGCGCATCTGAGTAATTAATGTATTTCGCAAATTACGGAACGTTAGATACTTGGGTTGGTGGCATCGACAATCCTAAGTAAATGCAGTGAATTGCGACTATTTGATCGGTGCTCTATATACATTATTAAATAGCCTCATTATATTGGTTGGAATTTGGCAACCTAATAATTATCTAAATTGATTTTTTTGTTTATTTGGATCGTTTATGGTTGTTTACAGATTTCCTTTTTGGTTGCAGTGGCTTTAATACAGATGTGCATTGACATTGGCTGAGAAGACTCGTCCATCCATCGAAATTAAGTATTTGTACATAATCTTACGGTTAAAGTGTCATCAGAATCGTATACCAATTACTTTGAGTGTTTATAAATTTATCCAAAATTTCATTAAGAATTTATAAGTATTACAAATTTAAACCTCTAACTTAAATTTATATTAGTATTTTAACATATGACAAATTTAAATTTATAACTTATTCAAAACTAAACTAAAATTTTCCAAACCATTTTTATGGTTTAGATAAATCATACTACTTACGTTGACCTAGTCGTCAAGCATTATACATTTAAATACAAGATATGAGTGTTTGAAAAATCGGGCATAATTTTTTTAAAAATTTGGTTACAATTATTAAACTTTGAAATTTTGATTGTTCAATGAATTTTTGATGATGTTAAATCTGTTTCTATCATCAAAATTCCATGAAAACATTGTTAAATTCAAATTTTACAAACCAAAAAGACAATAAAAAACTCATCCAAATTTAATAGTCCAATTTTTAAACAACTCCAAAAATATATTAAGAGTTATTAATATGAAAACTGAAACGGTGTAAATCCAATATATATATATTGCTGGACGGTACTGGTCAGATTATATCCGACAGAAAACGACATGGGTAATAAATAATACTGAGGATGTCATTAAGTATTAGTGGTCAGATGTCTTACAAAGCAAACCTCGGAATTTATATACACTCTAAGAGTAGTTTTTATAATGAATGCGTATAAAATTATAATCAAAGTTGTCACCAAATTCTTTGGTCTTTCATAAATGTTCTTTATGATCCGAGCAGATTTTATAACTAATACGTACAAAAATGCAATCGAAGTTATATTACCAAACTGTTTACTCATTTATTTGAGGCAGATGTTGCATTCAAAGTCATCACCAAACTTTTCAATTTATTTTCAATTTAAGTAATGTTAGGAAGTGAGATAGAATGAACACAATTAAAGCTCGTCCTATCTGACTTACTGGATTAAGTTTTTAAAGAACTAGGAGTGGAAGATAATAAGTTAATTAAGGCATTTCCAAATAATCTTAATCTTACGTTAGAAAATGATCACAATTAGAGCTAGTTCTATGATTTATGATTTTTTATGACTTAGGTGTACAGTAAGATATTAAAGAATTAGCCGTGAAAGATGTTGCAAGTTAATTAAATCATTTTCACTACTGACAAAAACAATTTTTCACTATTTAAAGCTAGTTTTCTGATTTTTACTATTTAAAAGTAGAGTAAGATTTTAAAGAATTAGGAGTGGAAGATAGAGTAAGTTCATTAAAACATTTCCAAATAATATTACTAACCATAACAAATAAAAGCATTTTCATTATTGACAATAACAAATAATTAAAGCATACAGGGGAGGCAGGTGCGGGGATTATCTTTGATCCCAGAGGAAAAATTGTAAGCTCCTTTGCATGGGGATTGGGGAAAAAATCGTATAACGTATCTGAATGGTTAGCCCTTCTTCTTAGCCTAGAAACTTTTGCTAAATTAAATGTTGGTAATCTAATGGTTTATGGAGATTTGAGACAAGTTATTCAAAAAATGAGAGATGGCTATGTGAAAGGAAATCCCCGGTGTAAAAGAATATATTGTAACTTCCCCCTCACCCAATCCGACCATCGGGAGAGGACATTGGCCAACTACTGGGCTTGAATATTTCGCCTCAATACATAATGCAATTTTTAACAATAAACAGAATGTGTGTAGAAATGTATTAAACATGCACAACGGAAATAAAGATCTATCCACACACATCTACCATTCAAATACACAAGCATAACATTACAGGCATGAAAAAAAAACGCTTTAGAATCAAATGCATAAGATTACTTATCTTTATCCAATGCAAATCCAAGCAACTCGCTGTGTAAGAGTGCTTTTCCACCCAACCATAGGCACTCAGTCCAGCATATACTCTTTCTGCTGCTGAGGCCACCCCCAAGCTGGGATGTAAGGCCACTAGGGCGAAGGAAACACCTACAGGCTTCTATCTCTCAGCCCACAACCCATTCTACTCTTTGTGCTTAGTCAAATGCTCATACAGAGCTCTATAAGGGTCTCACTCAACCTTCACAGCCTTGGCTTCCACAATTCCTGCCCCACACAACATCCTTCTACCTCAGGCATCCCCCTTCACTGATCCACGGTTCTCTTAGGTGATCCATCTTGCTGGGTGCTTCTAGTGTGTGCATAGAAGAAGTCCAACCTGATATGGCTGCTATAGAACTAGTTGTAGCCTTGATTTGTGACTTCTCAAGCACCTATAAGCAACAGAACTCCATGGGTAAGGTTCCTAGCTTGCCCAACCTCTCTACTCATGTACAACCAATGATTTTCCCTTCCAAAAACGCAGCTCTGTCTTCTAATTCGAAATTATGGGTTTAACACACAGTCCAGTGATGGATATGAACAACAATGGTAACTCTACGTAGTGTAGCAGCTTGCATGCATGAAAATGAGAATGGAATAATCAAAAGAGTGTTGACTCCAAGGATATGAGGTGAGGGTGAAGAGACAGCTGACATGGCTTCTGACCATAGAAGAAATAGGGTTGCTGACATAATTGTCACAACCCCCATGCTTCAATAACTACAAGAAGTGACTTTTCCCACCAACCTCACATGTGCAATTAATGATTGGGAAAGTGGTCAAAAGGAGATAATTGGCTTATTCCCATCACATGATAGAATTTTGGGTGAGTTCTAAGGTTGACACATGGCATCATAGGATTGGATTTCCCATAAGCCCCCTTCCTCTTCCCCTCTGGTGGAATCATAACCCCTTTGGTGCTCTTTACACAACCATTGTTGGACCATTTTATTAATTTTCAGCATAATATTTACATACATTTCGAGTTAGGCATACATGCCGACCAAACAATCCAAATAAAAATATAACATCATACATGCCTATCTATTCACTAGTCGAGCCTTGGCCTTGATCTCCGCAGTAGGAATTCACACTAGCATATTTACATCATTCACATAATATTGGATAAATACATTCCAAGTCAAAACTAGGGGTATTACATATATAATCGAATCTCTCATCTAAACATTCCTCAAGAGGTCAACTACTTCCTTTTTTAAGAGAAAATAATAAGATGGCTGATGAACTAGCTAATAATAGAGTCAATATTGGTCTAAGAGTTGTGAAATATGGGAATGATAAACAAAGCTTCATATTTATCCCCTAAACTGGTTAGCTTCTCTTGCTTACATCTGAATTGGAGATATTGGAATTATGCGTTGTCCTCAACCAAGCTACTTGAGAGGGCGCGTGGGCATGAGCAAGTTGGCGTCCGTCCCATTGCTGGCAGAAGACACACTGCAACATTAAATGAGAGCCACGCCCAAGGCTCTAAGCCTCTTGGAATTTGCTCCGGCATTATGTCTCGCACTCTGTCTTTTTCATGGGTAGAAGGGAAGGTTTCTGGAGAAGGCTTGCAGGGGTTGTAGGATTATCTAGACGGTCTCTCCCTACATTCTATGGCTTGCGCTGGAAGTATCTCCGAGAGACCAGAGCATAGGATCTCTCTTCCCACCCCATCTTATTTCACTACTTATGTTGATTGTGCCCATCCCTTTGTAAATTCATCAGTATTCATGGACAATATGGATGATTTAATGACCAGTATAGAAGATCTCAAGCAACATCTCAGGAAGGTTTATGAAGTGGTCTGTGCCGGCCTCAAGGAAAATCGTGATTCTGCAGAAGATATGGAATACATCTCACAACAACTCACCTGGAAGGACTCTCGCATTGATGATTTAGAGAGGAACATTACTGAACTCATGGGAACTATGGACATTATCAAAGACAAAATTTTAAAGATGGCAAAGATGACACGGTGTAGTCATTGTCAGGAGAATCCAAGTGAAGATATGTTGCCTATGGATGAAGCCTCTATCCAACAACACGTATAGGGTCTGCTTGGTTACTAGGAATGATACTCTTGCCTCCTTTGTTTGAATGTTTTTTTGTAAATTGCTAAATTTTCAGTTTGTAAGGGTTTACCCCTTCTCGGTTATGGAAACACAAAGGAAGCATAACTGAAAATTCTTTAGATCGGGAACAAAGAAAATTTGATGGCTTCTCTACATAACATTTCTAAGCTCAAGTTTAAGCTTCCATTTTGTATTGAATGGTTGTGCACATCCTTTTTATAATATACACCCTCTTTCTAGTTTCTGTTAAAAAAAACAAATAATTAAAGCATAATCTTGAAAAAGAATAATGACTACCGTTGTAGTTAACAAACACGCTACATGATGCCCCGGGAACGTCAGTGAAAAAAGATTAAAAAAACAAAATTTCTTGAATCCATAAATTAAGTGGATCTTATTATGATGTATAGATTACCATAGAAGTGATGTTGGCAGCTATATTTCATTTAATGATATTTTATTTTTATATTTAATTAAAAACTTTTGTTTATATAAAAATAACAATTTCTATTCATAAATAAGAATGAAAAATTCATTCTTAGGTGTGTAATACCCTAATTTTGACTCTTGGATGTATTAAATCAAATTATGTAAATAATGTAAATATGTTAGTAAGAATTCTTTGTTCGAAGCTAATTCCCATTCCTTTGACTTATCCATCCAATCATTGAATGGTTATGTGAGGTTGGTGGGAAAGTCCTCTCATGTAGTTATGGAATTACAAGATGACTATAGGTTTATAATAATTGTAAGAAGATCATCGATTCTATGGTTACAATTAATGTCAATTGTCCTCTCACCAATCCTTTGATCTCCAATTAACTCTATCACTCATTTTCCATTCATAGTTCATACGCTAAGTAGTTTTTCATGATGTTCTCCATATTGCCAATTACCAAACTGAGAAATTAACTAGAAATTAACACTATTAAGAGGATGTTCTAGACATTAGACTCAAGAGGACAGTTATAGGTGAGCATAGAAGCTAGGAAATATAGGAAACCTTTACCCACTTTTTTACTCCGTGGATGCTTGAGAAGCCATGAATTGATTTTACAAGTAATTCTATAAAAGCATGCATTTGGTTGGACTACTTTTGCACATTGAAGAGCATTGTAATGGTTGGGTACTTGGAGGGACTACTTAGCAAAGAAATAGTAAACCTTCCTTATGTTGTGTAGGGTAGTGGAAGAGAGATCCGTGGATGGGATGATCAAATGAGATTCTTGTAGTGCTTTATGGTGAGTAGGTTGGCTAAGCATGCGAGTAAATGGTTGGGATGAGAGATAATGAAGCATGTAGTTATTTCATTTTCCCTAGTGATCTCATAGCCTAGCTTGGGTGTGGTATCTGCAGTTGATATCTACAATTTGATGGAAAATCACTTTGACATAGCCAATTGCTTGTATATTCTTCAATTAAAAGATATAAAAAATTGTTGTTTATGATTATGGGTGTGTGCAAGAAGATGAGGGTCACTTTAGATGCAATGCTACTTTTTTCAAATCTCGTTCCTGATACCTAAAACATAACGCGTTTCTGATATTTACCATCTGCCATGGTAAGACCCGAGCCTAACATGTCATTGGACATGTAGGCTAGGTAACAATAACGTGTACGCGTTATGTAGTTAAAAACGCGTACGCGTTATGTATTTACAAATCGCGTACGCGATATGTAAAACTAAAAATCAATTTAAAAACACAGTCGGCCGATTGCCGACCACCCGCGACACTCACGCATCAGAAACGCGAATAGAGGCGAAATTGACCCTGGACGAGGACGCTTTGTGGCCCACTCAACTATCCGTGTTGCTCGATTTCGCTGGAGGGGAGACAAATTCACCGGTGCATTCTCATCTAGTCAGGTAATTTATTCACCCAAATCATTTTTTTGTGATTTTTTAATCCAAATTACAATTTTTTTATTGTTTAACCTAGTTTTGTAATATTGATCAAATTGGGAATAACCCAATTTGTAATTAAATTCACACCTCAAAATGAAACCCTTTTAAAAAAACTCAAAACTTCATAATCAAACCAAAAATTGAAAAAATTAAAACTCCCCCCTTTCTACAATGTATTCATCTAAGTCACCCGACACGAGGACACGGGACATGAGTGTCCCCACCAGGCTTCAAATTTGAAGCCTTCAGGCCACTTCAAATTTTACCCACACGTCATAGAAGGCCACTTCAAATTTTACCATGCAAAAAAAATTTAATTTCATGGTAAGCCCTTCAATAATTAAATTAACCACTACTGTTTAAAATTGCAACAGAAGGGTAGCTTCAAATTTCACCCATCAACAATTTTTAGTGGGAAATTGGGAATGCGGCTACTAGCTAGGTGACTTGGGAGTGGGACTCGCTTGCTCTCCAATATCCACGTGTTCGATCATCCATGGATCATGGACCATTGGGCCTCTAATAATATCATTGAGCAACTTACGTGGACGGGCTTACACTGAGTAGCCCATGGCTTGAACGCTTCGAAGTTCTCGTGTTTGTAGCGAGCGCTTACGTGTTTAACACATTTAATGGCATCAACAAAATTATTAAACCTGGAAGGTGGCTCATACGTGTTGTTGCTAGCGGGATTACCAAGTTACAAGTTATCACATACCAATTCGTGAATGCTGACTCCGTGAGTTAATTGAGTATTCAATGTATAATATATTATGTTAATATGCCCCCGCGAATTTGGCATTTCAGACAAAATCCACAATCCATAAACTTCTTGTAATGTTGCAGGTTGTTGCTCCTGCCCGTGGCCCCTACCTATAGACCTGTGTTTTCTTTGTTGTATCAAGTTAATCCTACCATCTACGGCTCCCAGCCTCACACCCTGTGTTTTCTTTGTTGTATCAAGTCAATCCTGCAGCTCCCAAGTTCCACCTTTTGTTTTCTTTGTTGTATCAAGTCAATGCTGGAATTCCATGCTTCCATGGCTCCGACCATATTGCATGAATAGAAACAAGCTTTTTCTTATACCCCTATTCCACTGTGGATGAGCTACTTCCAAGTTCCACCTACCCTATCTCCTCCAGTCCTCCAGGATAGTTTGCGGAGCGAAGCTGGCAATGCCAGCCTGCCATAAACATATTTAAAGAAATTCGTTTTCTTTGAGGAGCTCAACTTCAAGGCTGACTAGATTTTTGACATCCTATGAATTTACAGGTCTGCTATATCCACTGAAAAATAAAGCCTCTCAACTTTACTACGTTAGTAAACATTGAAATTTTGATGTACTATTACATTTTCAAATGAAAAGAATAACTTATTATTAATAAAAAAATCAAATCATATTAATATATTAATGAATTTGAATTTAGCTTCCCAATTATATTAAAATAAATTATACATTTTAAATGATCCACAACCAAATATTATACTGAGAAGGAAATGGAAAAAAAGGAATTTCCTCAACACAACATGCTATTTCCTTATGATGATGCTTTTACGTTTATGATTACCAACCTTGGAATCAGGTTTGGTTATCCGAAGGTGTAATATCTTCTAAGCTAAGTCAATAGGTAGGAATGTTGGTATTGATATAATTATGACAAAGTTTTATAAAGGATTAGGAACAATTCCGTTGGCTTGTAGATGACATATTTATGGATAAAAAGCTTGTTGTTATGAGATAATGACATCATGCCTCAAAAACATGTCCCATACAATCTAATGTTAATGGGCGCTCTACATAGAAATTGGAATGTCAACATTTGTGAGTACAATAAATATGTGGATGATTTTGGCCTACTACAACTTTAATATATTGAGTGGATTGATAACCTTCACAATTATATAAGAGATTGTAGCTATGACTAGGAGGAGAGTTAACAATGCAACAAAATCAAGTAATCGAATTTTGTGCATAAAATGAACATAAGACTCCCACCAAATTTCACTGAATCTACGTCTTAACAAAAGAACTCATCGTTTCACGGGATTCCACCCCATCAATCCTTTTAACAGTAATGGCCATAACAGTTGCTACAACCCTAGCGCGAGAAAAATCAATCGAGCTACGCATGACAATACTTGAAACCAGACTTTTTGAACTCCCTATTACGTCATAGGAATCAATACTACTTTCTCCACAACATGTGGCACCCTCAATATCTTCCATCACTGCAATTTACATTTGATAAAAAACTTGTTCCCAAATAGTAATTACCCCATTCTTTGCTCTAAAAAGGCCTCGGTTAACCTAGAATCCAATCCATACAACATGAACACATCCATATATACACATAGAATAAATATTAATAAATTTCTCATAGCCCTTCAATAGTGTTCAATATCTCATAGCCCTTCATAGTGAAATGGGACCCCACCCTTCAAATTTGATCCCTGGTCCCCACTAGACACGGTGACCCCCGGAATTATGACACGTAGGACACGGTGACCCCCGGAATTAATATATTTTTAAAATATATTAAAATTTAAAAATATAGACATATAGATCATCCAATAAAATTTAACATTTACAATTACAAATATTCAATAGAAATTACATTTACAATTACAAATATGAAATATTCAATAGAAATTAGATCATTCACAAATCACAACACATTTGTCATTCACAATCACAAAACACAATGAGACATTGAGACACATAGATGCAAACTCATCACTGCCTTGATCCTCCTCCTCCATGCCTGAATCAACAAACTCATCACTGCCTTGATCCTCCTCCTCCTCCTCTCTGCCAATCTGACTAACTTACTTTTTAATTGTCAAATGTTTAATTTTAAGTTTTAAATGTATGTAAGTAAATGCCATTAAATTGCTTATGTGAGTTTGATTTAATACATGTTCAATTTTGAAGAGACGTCATTATATACCATGTATATGTTTCTAATGATTTTCGTATTAATGTCTTTATTGCAGTTGCGGCTATGGATGCCAATGCCGAAATATTGATTGAGCTTGCCCAATTGAGGGGCATAAGTGAAGCTTTTAGTGGTGGCGACAGGATTCGCCGTTCACTTGCATCAACCTTGGATGCAATTGTGGACACAATTACACACTCTACGAATGTCCTGTATGATATTGCATCTTACAGAGAAAGAAAAAGACAACAATATGCTGATGGACTAGATTACAATGCAGTAAAAAAGCTAAAAATATCCAAAGAGGTTATATTTGCATTGTTTAGGGACCCTCGGACGGGGGAAATCCCTAATGCAAGCAAGCCGCATATCTCCATTGAGTGGTGCACGTTTCAACCATTTGTTGATAACTGGATGGACAGATGGTACATGGTTTTTGATATGCCACCACACAACAACAGGGAAATTCCCTTATATTTCCTTCGAAAGATGTATGCAGAGTTCGTGTTGCATAAACACGTTAACTATTTTGACATCTTACAGTTCCAGGGGATCGGTGGGGGGATGCCCCAAAACCGACCCAATGCCAGGCTTCGAGACCAGGATCGCCCTATCCCTGCACCTCGCAGGCAGTTGCCTGGGCCAGATGTCCCACCAGCACATCGCATTATTCCGCAGACACGGGATGCATTTTTGAGTTTGGCACGGACGGTTGTTCGCCATGGCAGGATGGTTCAACATATGGGTGAGGAAGGGACATCTGTCCCTGGTGTGGTACATACACCAGCTCGTCACCATGCAGGACCATCAGCTAGTGCAGGACCATCAGGACCATCCACTACTGCAGGACCATCAGGACCATCCACTAGTGGAGGACCATCAGCTATTCCCCATCCTAGTACTGATCCTCACGAGTGCACGTCATGTGGTCGTCCCTGCTATGGTATTGCATCAGATGTTGCCTTCAGTGGCTTTTTGAGAGAGGTATCTTGATGGTTAATTGTAATAAATTCTTCATTTATTTTCGTCTTTGTACACATATATATAGTTTGAGCTAATATATTAATTTTGTGAACTTGCAGTTGATGATGATTACCGGCAGTGACGCCCCAGAGCCGGATGTTCCAGACTCGGCAGGCCCATCTTATATACCACCTATTGCCGTATCTCACACCGAGGTAAACATTTTAAAATTTCAGTTTTTTAATACTTGTTAATTTGTTAATTTCCACATACTTTACATTTTAGTTCATTAATGCTATATACGGTCTAATATTTACAATTATTAAACTTGCAGATGGCAGATCCTTCACAGGGGCAAGGTAATGTGGAGGTAGTGCCCATGGTCATACCGTCCCCTGAAACGTCTGGGCTCCAGGTAAACAATTAAAAATGACATTTTTTAAATACATGTTTGTTTGTTGAATCATGCATGTCTAACTACATGAACACTTGCTGACTGTAGGCACCATCCGACACATCTGGCCCATTGCCTGGATTTGCATCTCCCTCCAGGCCATTCGTGAACAAGGGTCGTGTGTATGTGATGCGTTCTACTCCGAGAAAGACTCCAGCTGCCCACGACCATGGGCTTACTCACACCACGGTAATGTATATCCTTCGATGATATTTGTTGTTTAACTTGAAATCCAGTGCATAAATCGTTTTTGTTAATGTTTGAATTGCATGTTTACTGCAACAGGAACCCGAGTTGTCTGCTGAGAACCTTGCATCGATGGTTGATGCAGCAGTTAGTGCCGCATCTGCAGTGGCGACTGATCACACACAGGTATGTAACTATTTCAACATTATCTTTACATAGTTTATTATTGTTGGACCTATTGTTTATTCATGCATTTCTAACTATTTCAACATTTTTTCATTGTAGCCACCACCAGCAGGAGCAGTGCCTGGCCCCCCTGGTTCAACCATCCTGGATGTTCAACCGACGGCTCCATCTGCTACACAAGCAACACAATCTCCTTTGTCAGTTGAGGTGAGATGTCCTTCAGTGACCAAGTGTTTCATGCACTTTCCATGCACCAGTTGATAATTGTTGAGATAATGTATTAGTGTACATAGTTAGTTGAATTTAACAATTGATATTTAATTTGCAGGATCCAGGGATGCACATTGATCCTAGGGATGTGCCTAGAGGATCAACGTCGGGAAAGAACAAGAGAAAGCTTGAGTTTTGATAGTTTTGGATAGTTTTGGATAGTTTGTTTTTGTTGCTCCTCAATTACAAGCTCTTCAATAATAAGCAAATGGAAGTTCTTCCTTGTTGGTCTTGAAGCTTGATATCTTACCTTGTGTGCTCCTCAAATATAGGCAAAATGAATCTTTCAAAGGCCTTATCTTTGGTGTTCTTCAATTGGAGATTCTTCAAGCTTGCTAATTATTTTCTTCAAATATGGCCATATAACCCAACACCAAAGTGAGCAACCATGAAAGATGTCCTCAATGCTGCACCTGCATAAAAAAAAATGATGGAGTTGGTGTAGAATGTGAAAATTTTCAGACGCGGGCTCGTGCTGTTCGAAAAATCGCGGGATTGTTGCTTTCGTTCGGACAGAGTGAAGTTGCTCTCGGACAGCAACAGTCCATTATTTCTGGAGTTACAAAACGCGTACGCGTTATATAAATATAAAACGCGTGCGCGATATGTAGTGACAAAACGCGAACGCGATATAGTCAAGCACAATAAATAGGTTAGGTGCACGGCTAGGGCAACGAACAAAATCAAAGAAAAGTAATAATTTATATGATTGCATACAAAACAAATGTTTTGTATGGTTTAATACCCCCTAGCTCTCTCCCAATAATCCCTAGATACCCCCTATCTCTTTCTAAATATCTGTCCCTCATTCTCCCTACATGTTTATTTCATGTTTCTTTCTCTCCCTTCAGCCATGTCTCTACCACCCCACTCTCCATCTCTCCACCTTCTCTTTATCTTCGTCATTATCCCTCCCTATAGCACTCTCTCCCTTCTTCTCCCTTAATCACTAACCCTCTACGCCTTTATCCCTCCCCCCTGCCCTCTCTGTCTTACCTTGTTCCTAGAGCCCCTCCCCCATAAAGGCCTTTAGACCCTCTTCTAAATATTAATCCCTAAGTGCATAAGTGCACAAGATGATGAGGAGGAGGAGGGTGATGACAATGAAGATGATCATGATGTAAATGAAGATGATAAAGATGATGAGGAGGAGGAGGGTGATGACAATGAAGATGATCATGATGCAGATGAAGATGATAAAGATGATAATGTTGATGAAGATGATGGTGATGATGATGAAGATGTTGATGATGATGGTGATGAAGATGGTGATGAAGATGATGGTGACATGATGGAGATGTTGATCTGATGAGGAAGATGATGATGATGATGGTGATGATGGTGATGATGATGAAGATGTTGATGAGGACGATGATGGAGATGAAGATGATGATGATGAAGAAGATGATGATGATGGAGATGTTGTGTTGATGGGGAACCTAGAGATGACAATGATGATGAAGATGGTGATGGTGATGGTGATGGTGATGGTGATGACGATGAAGATTTTGATGATGATGCTGATGGCGATGATGATGAAGATGTTGACGATGATGGTGATGGTGATGTTGAGATGATGATCATGATGATGTTCAGAAGATCATGATGGTGATGATGGTGATGATGATGGAGAAAATGACAATGATGGATATGTTGATGAGGAACCTGCAGATGCCAATGATGATGATGATGGAGATGTTGATGAGGAACCTACAGATGCCAATGATGATGGTGATGACGATGAAGATGTTGATGATGATGGTGCTGGTAATGATGATGATGATGATGATGACGAAGATGATGGTGACATGATGGAGATGTTGATCTGATGAGGAAGATGATGATGATGATGATGGTGATGATGATGAAGATGTTGATGACGATGATGATGGTGATGAAGATGATGATGATGAAGAAGATGATGATGATGGAGATGTGTTGATGGGGAACCTAGAGATGACAATGATGATGAAGATGTTGATGATGAAGAAGATGATGACGATGATGATGGTGATGAAGATGATGATGATGAAGAAGATGATGATGATGGAGATGTGTTGATGGGGAACCTAGAGATGACAATGATGATGAAGATGGTGACGGTGATGACGATGAAGATTTTGATGATGATGCTGATGGCGATGATGATGAAGATGTTGACGATGATGGTGATGGTGATGTTTAGATGATGATCATGATGATGTTCAGAAGATCATGATGGTGATGATGGTGATGATGATGGAGAAAATGACGATGATGGATATGTTGATGAGGAACCTGCAGATGCCAATGATGACGATGATGGAGATGTTGATGAGGAACCTACAGATGCCAATGATGATGGTGATGACGATGAAGATGTTGATGATGATGGTGTTGGTAATGATGATGATGATGATGATGATGATGATGAAGATGAAGATGATGGTGACATGATGGAGATGTTGATCTGATGAGGAAGATGATGATGATGATGATGGTGATGATGATGAAGATGTTGATGACGATGATGATGGTGATGAAGATGATGATGATGAAGAAGATGACGATGATGATGGTGATGAAGATGATGATGATGAAGAAGATGACGATGATGGAGATGTGTTGATGGGGAACCTAGAGATGACAATGATGATGAAGATGGTGATGGTGATGACGATGAAGATTTTGATGATGATGCTGATGCTGATGATGATGCTGATGATGATGATGATGATGATGAAGATGTTGACGATGATGGTGATGGTGATGTTCAGATGGTGATGATGATGATGATGATGATGGTGAAGATGATGAAGAAGATGATGATGATGGAGATGTTGACCTGATGACGATGAAGATGATGATTATGGTGATGATGATGAAGATGTTGATGCTGATGATGATGGTGATGAAGATGATGATGATGGAGAAGATGATAATGATGGAGATGTTGATGAGGAACCTACAAATGCCAATGATGATGATGATGATGATGGTGATGACAATGAAGATGTTGATGATGATGGTGATGGTAATGATGATGAAGATGATGATGATGATGGTGATGGTGATGGTGATGTTTAGATGATGATGTTCAGAAGATGATGGTGACATGATGGATATGTTGATCTGATTCAAGGAAGATAATGATGATGATGATGATGGTGATGATGATGAAGATGTTGATGATGATGATGATGGTGATGAAGATGATGATGATGAAGAAGATGATGATGATGGAGATGTTGATGTTGATGGGGAACCTAGAGATGACAATGATGATGAATATGGTGATGGTGATGGTGATGGTGATGACGATGAAGATTTTGATGATGATGGTGATGGTGATGATGATGAAGATGTTGATGATGATGGTGATGGTGATGTTTAGATGATGATCATGATGATGATAATGATGATGGAGATTTTGATTTGATGAGGAATATGATGATGATGATGATGATGAAGATGTTGATGATGACGATGATGGTCATGAAGATGATGATGATGAAGAATATGATGCTGATGGAGAATATGATGCTCACAACTCCCTCTAGTCTCTCTCTCCCCAACCATCAATCTCTCTAGATCTCTCTCTCTCTCTGTCTCTCTCTCTCTCTCAAACACACACACATACACACACATTATGTCACTTTCCATTCTCAAACCCATACCCCCTCCATCCATATCTATCTCCAACTTTCTCCCTCCATCCCTCACCCTACCTTCTCTCCCTCCCTCTCTCATCGCCTGTCTCTCACCTTCTATCCCTCCCTCATCTTTCCCTCAACCTATCCCATTCTCTCCATCACTCCCTCTCTCTCCATCGCCACCACTCTCTGCATGTCTCCCACCAACACTTTCTGTCCCTCCCTTCCTATCTCTTATTTCGTTCTATCCCCATCTATCTCACTCCCTCCAAATCCATTCCTCCCCATTGTCCCTCTCCCTCCCTCGCTCTATGTCTCTCCCCCCCTTGTATTCTTTATTTCTCTCTCACATCCCCCTTGCCTCCATCCATTCCCCCTTGTCACTCAAGTCTCACATTCAACTTCTAACCCTATACCTCTTCAGAACCTATTCTACTCCTAATAGTGCTCTCAAGCTCCACTTCCCTTCACCCCCTGTAGCCCATCATGTTCTCATTCCCTTCATCTCTCCCCACTCAAGCTTCCAACATCCTTCTAAGCCCTTGACCCTTTCCCACCCCTATTAAATATTAACCATAGATTCCCTTGAGCCTTCCCCACCCCTTCTCAAATATTAAACAAAATTTCCCTTGACTTCTACACCCCCTCTTTCTCAAGTATTAAACATGTATTTTATGATTTAAATAACGCGAGCGCGTTTTGTAACTATATAACGCGTACGTGTTATGTAGTTATATAACGCGTACGCGTTAATTATTGATATAACGCGCACGCGTTATTTAGTTATATAACGCGTACGCGTTATGTAAATCTAAAAGCGCGGCAATATTTTTGAATTTAAACAGGCCGAGTCACATGCTCACATGTCAACAATAATCCTATGTGTATGCTTTGGAGTTTGCTTCGGTAATTCCAAACCTGTGCTATGTTAATGAAAAACCAAAGCTAATTGGGTATTTCTTCCAGTTTTTGGAGAAGCCTGTGCTTAGCCACTCGTTACAATATGCTACACAGAGTCATTTTTGACGAAATCTTAGACACAAATAGCATTTTTTCTGCAGATTCCAAATATGTAACTTTTATTTTGAAATATTAATTTTTCCTATTTTCTTTCAATTTCTTTTCTGTCCTACCTCCCTAACTCGTGAAACACATTGTTAGTGTTTCTTCCATAACTTTTTCAATTCTCAATCATTTCAAAAAAAAATTGTATGGTGCACAAGAGGACACTAACCTCCACGTTCTATGAAAAACCCATTTCAAGAATTTTGCATTAAGACCTTCAAAGGCTCTACCCACAAAAGATGTACTATTTTTGAGGTTTGATCACTTAGACAATTATAAAAAAATTATAAAATTACTAATTTAATTTTCGAAAAATAATGGCGCACAAGTGCTATGTGTTCTCTACATGCATGCCGATTTTTGTAGCTTGATTCCATCATTTAGGCCCTCAAAGGCTCTACCCACAAAAACATATACCTTATCATTTGCCTGAAAAATAAAAAGTGTCTGTTAGGAAAACTGAAACTTGACATAGCTATGCAAATTTTCAATACATAAAAGTTATATATTCAGAAACGTGATTCAATTTCCTACATTTCATCTTTTTTACTCAATGCAAGATATTTTCCGTAAGTAAATCAAAAAATCCAAGTAAGTTGAGGGATGCCTGCTTTTTCAGTTTTCTATTGCATCTAACGTGCCAAAAGTGACCCTCATTAGCTTGCACTGACCCTTATGAAAAATGATATTTGTTTATGTTATGAACACTCTAGTATATGCATGTTGTATGTGTGAAATATAGTTTTTAATTCCACTGTGTTTTATATTTATGCACTTACACATGCATTTCTTAATTCATGATACTTATGGGAGGCTTAAATTAGTTCAAAATTCAAATAATTGTCTTCATGGGGAGAAATTCGAAAGTATGGAGTTCATAACTATCCACTATGTGATTAGAATCATGGATGGGGATGTTACACTGTGGTATCAAAGCTCTTGGTTGCAACATTATGGTTATATGAGATGGAAATAGTTTTTACACAAATAAATCAGAGTTTACATGCAAAGTGTTTGATGAAATGCCTCTAAGAAATTCATGTTTTTGAATTGCTAAATGTGTTTCACAAAGCCATGAGCTAGATCTTATGTTATCGATAGAAATGGTAAAAGTATTCTTAGAAATGGTAATGAATGAATTGTAAAAGAATATCTTCTGTGGCTTTTCCCTTTTATAGTTTTCCATGTTACATCTTGTGTACTATGTATATTTCATGTGATGCTGATTTGAAATGTTAAGTGTCATTGTTTACATGATGTGTTGAGGGTTACAATGGTTAAAATTGTTCAATATTGATTCATGCCCCCCTCTTAGTTCTATTGAGGGTTCCAACAATTGGTATCAGAGCAAGTTTCCGTCAAGCAAAAATTTAACCAATGGAAGGAAGATACCCATAAGTACATGTGGGAAAAGAAGAACTCCCTCCAAATGAAGCACCCTGGTTTGATGGAATAGATTGTCTATCATGGAGTCTAAAGATGAAGGCATATCTGCAAGCTCTCGAGATTGAGGTTTGTGTTATATTCTTATTTTCCATCCTTAGAGCTTAGAGGAGACATATCTTAGTTATCATGGTTAACACTACAGCAAAACCTTGTGAATAACATCCCTTTTTGCTTCATCTTTTGTGTCTAGACCCCTTTTAAATGTATTTTTCTTCATTTCCTTGGCCAAGTAGGTGCAATTTCTCGATTTGGTGCCATTTTAGGTGTTTTTTTAGTCCTTTTGTTAAATACGACACTAAATCTGTTGTAATTTGCACCAGATTTTGCATCTACTTTTGCACCAGAATTTGCACCAAGTTTTGTGTCTAATTGTGCACCTAGTTTTTTCGTTTACTCTTGTTGTACCCTTTTTTATGTCCATTTTTTCCTCCACTTTTGTGCCCATGTTTTCGTCTACTTTTGCATTTTTCTAACATCCTCTTTTGCATCCACTTATGCTTCTTTTTTGCATCCCTTGTTGTGTCAGGTTGTTCATCGTGTCTTACATCCCGTTTTGCATTTAGTTTTGTTGTATCCACTTTTGCACCGATTTTTGCATCATTTTTTGCATCTCATTTTGCATCCATGCTTGCATCCTTTTTTGAATCTATTATTTTGTCCACTTTTGTTGCACTCTAATTTGCATCCATTTTTGCACCTACTTTTGTAGCCACTTTTGCTTCAACATTTTGCATCCTCATTTGCATCATTTTTTGCACCCAGGTTTGCACTGACTATTGCATCCCTTTGTGCATCCATTTTTTCATCCACTTTTGTGGTGGGTTTTATGTCAGGTGTTGCGTTTAGTTTGACATCTAGTATTGCATCTATTTTTCTTACATCCACTTTGGCATCCAATTTTGCATCCACTTTTCGTCCATTTTTGCATCTTGTTTAGCATCCACAGTTAGTTCCCTTTTTGCATCCACTGTTGCATCCACTTTTGCATCCACTTTTGTTGCACCACAATCTACACCCATTTTTTCTCCTACTTTTGCACCCACTTATGCATCCAAGTTTGCATCATCTTTTGCATCTCGGTTTTTGTCCACTTTTGCATCCACTTTTGTGTATAGTTTTGTGCCTAGATGTTGAAGATGACGATAAGGATAATGATGATGATATTCACAATGACTATGATGATGATGATAATGATACTGATGATGATGACAATGATGACGATGACAACAACAATGATGATGATGATGGTGATGATATTTACAAATGAGAATGGTGATGTCAACGATGATGATAATGGCAATGAAATGAATGATGATGATGGAAATGATAGTGACGATGCTAATGATGATGTTGAAAATGACGACGACGATGATGATGAAAATGAAAATGATGATGATGTTGATCATCTTCCAAAATAGAGTTTTTATTTATCATGCGTAGATCGTATGTGTCATCCATGACCCTTTTTCACTAATCACATCTTTTGGGTTAATGATATTTCTTATCCCAAAGGTAATTATGATTCATGAATAGCCAAGGACAATGTCGATAATCATGACGACGACGACGATGAAGATGGTGACAATGATGATGTTGATGATGACATGAATGATGATTATGATGATAATGAAAATGATGATGACAACAATGATGATGGTTATGATGACAATGACAATGATGATGTTGACAACGATGGCAATGAATATGACAATCACGATGCTAATGACCTTGGAAAATATTTCCAATTCTTAAATTGCTATCATTATCATCATCATAATCATCATCTTTGTCATTCTCATCTAGGTCATTGTCGTCATTGTCATTGTCATCTAGGTCATCATGATCATCAACAATGACATGAATGGTGACAATGACAACGACGATGCCATTAATGATGATGATGTCCATGATGATGACGATGCCAATGAAAATGATGATGATGATGATGATGTGATTATATGAATATAGCCATGAATTGAGTTTTGTTGCTTGTAGGTGCTTTAGAAGCCATGAATTATAGCTACAAGTGGTTCTACATTAGCACATATCATATTGAACTTCTTCTATGCACACACTAGAAGCACTTGGCAATATGGATTGCCCAAGAGAACCGTGGATCGGTGAAGGGGATTCCTGAGACTAGAAAGGTGTTGTGTGGGGCATGTATTGTGGGAGCCAATGATGTTGTGGCTCAGTTTGATCCCTATAGAGCTCTGTATGAGCATTTGGCTAAGCACAGAGAGAAAAACGGGTTGTGCGAAGACAAAGAGAAGCCTATATATGTTCCCTTCACCTTGGTGGCCTCATATCCCAGCTTGGGGGTGTCCTCCCAGTAGAAAGATTATATGTTGGATAGAGTGCTTATGGTTGGGTGGAAAATCGCTCTTACAGAGCTAGTTGATTGGATTTGCGTTGGAAAAAGATAAGTATTTTCATGTATTTGAATCCGAAATGTTTTTATTTGATGCATGTGATAATTATGTTGATAAATGCACAATGTGTGTGGATCGAATTTTATTTCCACTATGTGTTTTTATTATTCATCTGCACATGTATTTTTACATCTTATGAAATTGTAATTTGGCTATGGGTCGAAATTTCAAAGCGTGAAATCAATTAATGTCCCCTCCTGATGGTCAGATTGGGTGAAGGGGATGTTACAAAGTGGTATCATAGCTTCTGGTTGTAATACCAGAGATGTATGAAACAAAAGTCCAAATTTACAAGAAAAAATCAAAGATAGTTCTATAGAAATTAGTCTGTGTTAAATGACGGATAAGGGGACAAGAGAAATTTATAATTAATCATCCTTATTGTCAAATTGAAATTCAGTGCAATTTCAAAATTTGGAAAATTTGGAAAATTTTAGTTCTTCCCCACCCATGCCACATGGACGGGTGACGTGGAGGAGCCACATGTGAAAGTAGTCTGATGTGGAGGGTCCATGTAGGAAGAATGTGTGATGCAGACTAGCCACATAAAATCTGCGTGCATAAGAGACTAGAAGTGATGGAGTGTGAAGGAGGGTGGAGATTTGACCGTCAGATGGTGGAGATCAAGATCGACAGTTGAAAATGCTTCAGGATCATGAAGGTTCATGCAGGATAACTAATCAACATGACCCTGAAGTGGTAAAGCTCCTTATGATGTGTCACCCTCTCATGCACTTGGGCTCATGAAAGTGAGTTCGGGAAACGACTTTCCCCAGATCCTAAAACCACTTTCGACCTGACAGGAAATGATGTGATGTGGGTTTCAGACATGATGTGTGGATATGTCAATGGTGATGGGACCCGTCGTGGTCATGTCATTCTGGGAGGATTGTGCATATTTGATCAATGACTGAGATTGCATATTTGATCGACGACTGAGAGTTCTTGAGGCCCATGAAGGTGCACAAAGGTTAATGAATAGGCCTCAGCCTAAAAGGAAAACTGCCTTGTGATGTGTTTCCATCTCATGCACTCAAGATCACAAAAGCAGTTTCAGGAAACCACTCTTCCTGGAGCTTGAAACCACTTATGACTAAGAAATGGTAAGGCAATGTAGGTGGCATCTGAAGGGCACAAATAATAGAAGGAGTTGGGTTTTCACAGTTGGGTTTCGAGTTCCCAAGATAATAAAAAAAATGTAGTTGATCTTATGCGCCAGGTTGCGCGAAATGGAAATATTTACAAAATAAAATTTTGAGGGCGCTGCCCTCAACCTACCATGCAGTGGCACAGGGAGGCCGCAAGGGGGAAATCCCCCTTGACCCCCATTTTTTATTTATTTATTTTAAATATAAAAATTCGGTTCTCGAATTCAACTACGGCTGTGAACATTTAGAGTTTGAGGGGGGTGATTCAAATGTTTCGGTGATTTGACATAAATTGTCAATATGGATTGTTCCTAGAATGCATAAAAATAATTTTATAATTTTTTGAGAATATAATGTAGCTAACAAATGTGTTTATAAACACTTTTGTAGATTCAAAATCATACCAGTGACAGTTAAGGGTTATCATTTAGTCTATTACAGCTGAGGATCTTTGGTCTTGGTTGGGCCAAGAAGATCATCATCATGGATGATGCATAGGATCCCTATGAAGTTCAGGAAGATGCAACGGGAGAGAATATATAGGTTGAGAATGTAGAGATAGAATCCAATGGTAGAAGAAACCAAGCAACTCCCCTAGACATTGCAGAAACCATGAGGAGCCTAAGGGTGGAACTACAGATATGCAAACTAGACAATGAGAGGCTTATTAGAGACCAAGAATAAAAAAATCAACTAAATGTATCTATGCTTCAAAGTTTGGAATACATTCAAAGGAATATTAACCATGGGTAGAATTCAGAAAATCAAGAAAAGAGTGGGAGTAGCTCAAGGAGGCATTCCCACAAGAGATCCCATAGTTCAAGAAGGATTTCTAGAGACGGGACATATACTCCATAAATCTATTTTAACGAGTCATCTGACTCTAAAGAATCCATTGAAGGTTCAATCTCTTCATCTCATAGGAATAAGAGGAAGAGGCCTTCCAAGAAAAACTCACATGGAGAATTTAAGAAGGCCAAACCTCCTACTTTTGATGGTGAGCTAAAATCTAGTCAAGAAGTTGAGGCTTGGATTCTTGGGATGAGGAAGTATTTCCAAGTCTAAGACTACTTAGGAAATATGAAAGAAATATTGGCCATATTCGATTTGAATGGAAGAGCATCTATATGGTGGGATCACCTTAGGAAAGTGAAGAGGATCAATGCAAAGAAGATTGTGTGGAAGCAGTTGAAGAAGTAATTCAAGGAAAAATACCTTTATGATAGGTACTATGATGGAAAAATCAAATACTTCCATGAGTTGAATATGGTACAAATGGATATGGAAGAATAAGCAAATAGATTCTTGGATTTGTTGAGGTACACCAAGTATATTAGGGATGACAAAGTCAAAATTCAACTTTTTTTAAGTGGACTACCCCAATCATATAAAGACAGAATTGAGTTTGATGAAACTCAAACTTTATATGGGGCCATAAGAAAGGACAAGTATTGTTATGATCAAAACAAAAGCAAACCAAAATTCCATAAGGCATAGAAGGACAAGAAAAATGAGATTTTTTACCAAAGGAAGAAGGGGTTCAAGCCTCCTCAATTTATAAATCATCCAAGGTAGCCACCATAGGGTATGACTAAACCAGGTAGGATGATAGGAGACAATATAAGATATCCATTTCAATGTTGGGGATGTGGAGAGGACCATATGCTTAGGAACTGTCCACATTGGAATGGGAGTGCAAAGAAAAATCACAACATCCAAGGAGATGAAACTATGGGACAAGCGGAAAGGACCATCCCTAGAATCTATGCAACACTAGAAGACCGCAAAGCATACCATCAGTCAATTGTGGTTGAAGTTGAAGGTAATATTTCCAAGCAATCTATTTTTATTTTGGTTGAACCTAGATGTACTCACAGTTATGCCACTAGTAAAATTGTTGATATTTGTGCTTTTAAGAAATAAAAGCATAGTAAATCATGGTTAGTCCTACTAGCCACTAGAACTAAGAGGAAATTTAGTGAAATGGTGGAGAAGTGTCCATTGGAAATGGGTGGATTGTCTACTTTGGAAAATCTAAATATTTTTCCACTTGGTTCCTATGATATCCTCGGGATTGATTGGAGGCCCATAGAGTTAAACTTCATGATAGCTACAACAAGAATTTTGAACGCATTGATGAAGAAGGAAACCCAAGGGTTGTAAAGGGCATTCCAAAGGTAGTTTGTTTTAGGAGAATTCTAGCCATGCAACTAAATAAATTATGTAAGAAAGGTTTCCAATTGTATGCATCCCATGTTTTGGAGAAAACATAAAATTAAATTCCTAAGTTTGAAGACCATTATGTTTTGAAATAATTTAAGGATGTGTTTCCCGATGAAGTGTCGGGACTTCCTCCAAAGAGGGACATTGATTTTACAATTAATCTTGTGCTAGGAGCTGCACTAGTGTCCAAGACACCTTACATGAAGAGTACACTAGAATTATTAGAGCTGAAAATACAATTGCAAGAATTGTTGGAAAATAAGTATATTCATCCAAGTGTGTCTCCATGGGGAGAGCCCGTACTTTTTGTGAAAAAGAAATATGGAATGCTCATGTTTTGTATTGATTACAGACAATTGATCAAAGTTACAGTGAATAACAAGTACCCTAATCCTCAAATTGATGATATTTTTGATCAAATGAGAGGGGCAAAGGCATTCTCAAAGATTGATTTGAGGTATAGTTATCATCAAGTGAGAATCAAAGAGGAAGACATTCACATGAAAACCTTTAGAACAAGGTTGGGAGCTATGATTTTGTGGTGGTGTCGTTTGGTCTCAACAATGCACCAACTACATTCATGTTCCTCATGAATAGTATAGCGAGTATTTGGAAAAGTTTGTTCTTGTATCTCTAGATGACATTCTTATTTACTCTAAGAATGAAGAAGAGAATGAAGATCATTTGAGAATGGATTTGCAATTTCTAAGGGAGCATAAGTTGTATGCAAACCTAATCAAATGTGACTTTTACAAAAATAAAATTTATTGTTTGGGTCACATTATTTCTAAGGAAAGAATATCAGTGGATCTCGAAAATATTGAAGCCATCATGAATTGCCCAAATCCAAGGAATGTGATAGATGTGAGATATTTTATGGGTCTTGATGGTTACTATAGGAGGTTCATTGAAGGATTCTCCAAGGTTGCACACCCAATCACTTCTTTGCAAAAGAAGGGGATAAAGTTTGAGTGGACACTGAAATGTGAATAAATATTCCATCTTTTGAAGAAGCTTCTCACAAGTGCTCCAATTCTAAAAATCGTGTTACTGGAAAAACTAGCATGGCTAGTGTATGATAGAAAAATGTAGGGAAGATGTGACCACTAACAACTTAGTCACACATCGAACTTATTTGAAGTGTCATAACCTCCAAGGGGAGATCCATTTAAATGCTCTGCAAGACACTTACGACAAAGATACTATGTCTTCTATAGGATGATGTTAGTGACCAGTGCCTTTAACAAATCAACTTTAGGAATGAAGAAGACATAATGGATAAATAAAGTTCTTGTAGATGCCAATGTAAATGTATCAAAGTTAATGTAGTGAGAGAATTCATTCAAGTGATTAGTTCAATATTTATCCAACTAATGGTAAAGGTATTTAGTAGTGCACTTTAGGACAACAATAGATTATTCAACAAATACACTTATTCATCATCCAATGAAAAGACAAAACTTATGAATGTTATTATTCTCAACTGTAAACAACAGTATCTATGACAATTGACAGTATTGAACATTTGATAGCTGCAGTAAATGATCAAGCAAAAGGCAAGATAAATAGTGTATCCAAACAATGATTCAATGAACTAAATATATTCCAAATCAATGCCAACTTGAACCTTACCCTTTAGCAGTATAGGATAGTTAATTAGGTCTAATATATATTGTTAATATCATGTAATAAATGTATGATTCAGACCTTAATATTACCTCTTTCCAACAACATTAAATACTATCCTTTGACTAACTTTGAAGTTGGTTTCTGTTGATTGTTGTTGTAGATGATTGGACTGTCAAATAGAGACAGTCTTCAATTTGTTGCATACTTGGAGGAGCAACAAAAGAAGGCTTCCAAGAGGCTGTAACAGCTCTGTTATGGGAAACAAAAGAGAGGGCTGAGGTATGGGCAGGTAGAGGAAATGAAGAAAGGAGGAAGCGAGGGTTTCAAGGGAGGTTTTAGGTCTTTAGGTTAGGGTAAATTTTAGGTTAAATTTTTAGTTTTTTAGGATTTTTTATTTTTTATTTTTTAATATTTTAGGGCTTCCTAAAATTTCTCCCTAGGGTTTTTAGGGCTTTAAAAGGAAGGATGAATTTGTAGGAGGGAGGGACAAAATTTTAGGGAGGCAAAAAATTGAGGAAATGTTTTTATTTTTATTTTTAGGGTTTCAGACATAAAATTGCAGTCCAAATTTTAACCCTAATTCTACCATGAAAATGCAAAATTACACATGAAAATGCAAGTGAAATTTAGTAAAAGTTGATAACTAGGGTTTTTATGGATGAGACCCTTAACCCTAGCCCTAGAGGAAGGTGGCCGACCTTCCTCTTGAAGTAAATTATCCTTGTCTACTAAATTAGGGCTTCTTATAACAACATATAGAGTTCGTTATAAGAGCCTAATCTAGAGAAACATTGGAGATCTAAGGCTAAAATTGAAAAAACATCCTCTAGGGAGTGTTTTCCACCATGCAAAGAGGATAGAAGGTAGACAAAGGCCCTATTCAGAAAAAATGTAGCCCTAGGGATACCATTCAAACATTCAAGAAGCAAGAAATTTACCTACCTTTGACCAAGCAAGGCTAAAAAGGAATAGAATTACTTGGGCATGTGTTCTTCTAACAATTCTAGCATCCACCAAGCATGAGAAAACCAAAGAAAACATCCAACTTCATCCACAAGAGAAAATAAAGCCTATTTCAAGAGGTGTGCATCACTCCAAAAAGAGTTATCTAGGGTAAAAGAGAAACATTATGAATTTTGCCCCATGAGTTATGATTTACAAATGAAGTGAGGAGATATATTTATATGTTTCTAAACTCACTTTACAAAAATAACCAGGACGACAGTCCAAATAAATGCCAATGTAAAAATATAAAATGAAATAATATAAAATAATCTAAAGATGGCCTAAAGTAGGCTCAAAGTAGGATACCTAGGGTATTTTCTCCCTAGGTGCCTAAAAACTACTAAAATGACTGAAAATGAGTAGAAAGCTTCACTTAGAAAGTTGGAGTTAGTAGGGGAGGATCATTATGCCTCATCTAACCCCAATAATGTTGAAAATCCCTCAATGTCCCTCCTAAACAGCTTATGGGCTTGGTGACAAAAATGTGACATCATCAAGGAAACTACACCAAAGAGAGAGGGTGCTTTGCTGGAAAGGGACCAGGATGGGTGCATAAGGTGACCTAAAGGAGAGAAAAGAGCCTTAGAGCTGGAATACATTCACTGGTGAAAAAAATAAGCAGGGGGTCATGTGACCCATTGACCCACCAAGCTTAGTCCTACAAGCCCTAGGCAGTCAATAATGCCACTAAGTCATAGCACTTTTAAAGGAAGGACCAAAGGGTCTGATCATAACCACCATCTCAGAAAGTACTGATAGCACCCCATCATGGCCCTAAAAACAAATATGACCCCTATGCTTGGGATAACATATGAAGGTGTGATGGTACTAGTACCACGTAACAAATTGCAAACCCGAAAAAATATTTTGTGCTTTGTATAAATGTGTCTAAAAAAAGATTTGGAGGAGTTCTTATGCAAGATAACCATGTGGTATGTTATGAGTCAAGGAAGTTGAAAGAGCATGAGAAGAACTATGATACCCATGATATAGAACTTTCAGCCATAGTGCACCCATTGAAAATGTGGAGGCATTATTTAATGGGTAGAAAATTTGAGCTAAGGACAGACCACTGTGGTCTGAAATATTTGTTTGAGCAACCAACATTAAATGCTAGACAAGTTAGATGGCTGGAATTTGTATGTGAATTTGATTTTTAAATCAAACACATAAAGGATAAATAAAATAAGGTGGTTGATGCACTTAGTATAAAAGTACATGAAATGCATGTGGTAGCCATTAGTACCCACCAATTAGATTTAAGGCAGAAGATTGTTTACTGTATCGTTGAAGATGAACTGCATGTGCAAATAAAGGAAAAATTCCAGTAGCAGAATTTAGAGAAAAGGTATGAAGGTTGCCATTTTGAAGGTGATATACTTCTTATTTATAAAAACAGAATTTATATTTCAAATGTGGCAGACTTGAGAATAAATGTCAACAAGTGAAGGTTGAGCATCAACACCCAGCAGGGTTGTTGCATCATTTGCCAATTCTGGAATGGAAATGGGAAGTGATTTCCATGGAATTTATTATAGGGTTGTCAATATAGTGAGGCGACATGATTTCATCATGGTGGTGGTGGATAAATTAACAAAGGAAACACACTTTATATTGATTAAATCCATGTATAAAACGTATGATATTGCAAATATTTTTATGAAGGATATTTTCAGGTTACATGGATTGCTTAAGGAAATAATTTCAGACAGGGATACCAAGTTCATGTTAGGAACCCATGTCTTTACTTTGTTAGTATATTGTTGTTGGACGCATATGCTTTGTAAGTCGTCCCGTAGTATTTGTTGATCCATAGTTTATATCAGCCCATAGTATTGACCCATAGTATTGGACGCATATGCTTTGTAAGTCGTCCCATAGTATTATATGTCCCATGGTTTTGACTCATAGTATTGGTGCCTAGACTTATCCCATGGTTTGTATTGACACATAGTATTGACCCATGGTATTGGTGCCTAGACTTAGTATAAGTGTGTGTTGAGGCCTATCAAGGCACCATGAAGTTAATTGTATTGAGCTTCCTCAAAGGAGGTTGCCCCCTTGTAATACCCCCTTTCTGACTTTTAGGATGTATTAGCATTTAATGTAAATAATGTGTACATGTGATGTATGTTTTCCTAGCATGGAGCTCAAGGCCAAGGCCCCGCTAGTGAAATCCTGAATTTTGATTAAAAGGAAAGCATTGATATTTTGATGCCCATGTGCTCTTAAGCCATGGAAATTGTAAAAAGGATGTAAATAAACATCATGCAATAAAATTCCAAGATGTTCGGGTACACAGGGTACTACCAAAGGACCGAACACCAAGAGCAACCACTTCACATAAACAGATCACAGATCAACACACCGATGTTTTGACGTGGTTTAAACCCTCTTGAGGGAAACACTCCACGGCCTCAGCCAAATAGCTTCTACGGGACAATTTATTATGCAAAGAAAGAAAATTACAAATGAGCTTCTCATAATCGATCAACTAAACAATGACCCTCCATGATCTTTAAATAGAGATCATGGACCAATCGGGTGTTAAGCCACGGATCAAGGTTAGGTTTGATCTAAGAGAAGTTGAGCCGTCGGATCACTCTATGTCGGAAACATATCGTGACCGTCGGATTAAGTATATACAAATGCATACTAATGCATACTAAAGAAACACACTATCCCTAACGGATATATTACACAAGTTGATCTTAACTAACTCCTAAGTGTCTAAATATCCTAACATCCCCCCTTAAGAACAACTTGGGATAGGATTGAAGGATTTACAAAAGTGACACTATTAGGAGAAGGAAGGAGGCATTAGAGCCTATCCCCCCTTAATGACAAGTTCCTGAACTCCTAACATAGATCGAAGTTTAGAAAACTTCGCTTCTGTAAGAGACTTGGTGAAGATGTCTGCAACTTGATCATCTGTAGGGAAAAAGAGCACTTCGAGAACACGATCATGAACAAGATTTCTGATGAAGTGCATATGTAGCTCAATGTGTTTGCTGCGTTGATGTAGAACTGGATTTTTGACAAGCTTGATGGCACTTTGATTGTCGCACCAAAGTGGAGTAGGCTGCTGCTGCTCGAATCCAAACTCTGAAAGGATCTGTCGAAGCCATAAAGCTTCCTGACCGGCATTAACTGCTGCTCGATATTCTGCCTCTGCTGAAGAAAGAGCAAGAGCTTGTTGTTTCTTACAAGCCCAAGTAATAGGTCCAGATCCCAGACTGAAAACATAACCTGCAGTAGACTTTCGATCATCAGGATCGCCGGCCCAATCTGAATCAGTGAAACCAACCAACAAAGGTTCCCCCCCTGTACTGTAATTAATCCCAAACTGAACTATACCTCGAATATATCGAAGTATTCTTTTAGCTTCTTTCCAGTGACTTTCATGAGGTGTCTTCATATAACGGGCAACTCGACCAACGGCAAAGGAAAGGTCAGGACGGGAATGAGTCAAGTATAAAAGACTACCAACAAGCTGACGATACAGTGTGGCATCTACTTCAGGTGAAGTACAAGTGGCAGAAAGTTTGACTCCAGACTGGAAAGGAGAAGGGGCTGGTTTACAATCTTCCATTTGAAAGCGACGAAGAAGGTCACAAGCATACTTAGACTGAGAAAGAAAGATTCCTTCTTTGGTTTGCAGAACTTGGAGACCAAGAAAATAATGCAAATGTCCTAAGTCTGACATTTCAAAAGTTTGTTTAAGACTGGATTTCACATGGGTTATAAGCTTAGGGTCACTACTAGTAAGAATAAGGTCATCAACATATAGAACAAGTATGATGAGATGGTTTCCTACTTTCTTGGTATAGACATTGGGGTCAGAATGGCATCTAGAAAAACCAGTGTCAAGGAGAAAGTTATCCATTTTGGCATACCAAGCTCTAGGAGCTTGCTTAAGGCCATATAAGGATTTTTTAAGGAGGAAGACAAGGCTAGAGTTATTCTAAACATAGCCAGGAGGTTGTTCCATGTAAATTTCCTCCTATAAATCACCATGTAAGAAGGCAGACTTGACATCCATTTGATGGACTTCCCAGTTGTGTAAGGCTGCAAGGGAAAGAACAAGGCGGATGGAGTTCATTTTGGCGACGGGAGCAAAGGTTTCATTGGGGGCCGTGGAGTGTTTCCCTCAAGAGGGTTTAAACCACGTCAAAACATCGGTGTGTTGATCTGTGATCTGTTTGTGTGAAGTGGTTGCTCTTGGTGTTCGGTCCTTTGGTAGTACCCTGTGTACCCGAACACAAGACTGGCTATGGAGGCAACGAATGAGAAGGGGCCACGTGTATCTACTAGGGAGTGGTGAGGGGGCTAAGGGAGTGAACCATAGGTTGCCATATGTCATTATGAGAACCCATTTGACTTTTCTAGATGACATTTATGCCTGTTGTAAGGAAGTGGTTGAGATGTCATCCCATGGCTTCAATGGAGCATGGACAGCCTTGAAATTCGTATGGGTAGGTATGGGCTCTGTTTTCTTGTACAAGAAGTCACTCAACCTCATGGGAGGTTGCTTCATTCTCATCCCCATTCCATGGTGAAAGAACCCAGCATCATTTTCCATCCAAAAACGAGTTCCCAGCAGAGAGGAAACAAAAAATCGCGACTGTGAGAAAACCCACATTTTCGGAAGCCGAAAACGTCAAGATTTGGTATTGGATAGTGAAATCCAATGGGGGATCCATTGGTATGAAACTTGGGGTGAATTTGGGAGCAATAGCTACCCCAAAATCCATGGGAAAACCCAGTTTTAACTGCCCAGAAAATCAGTGACGGATTTGGGGTTATTTGTGACAGAGTTGTGAGAAATCCAAGAGTGGATGTATGAATAGAGGGTGGGATTGCTGAGTCCAGCTTGAAGTGTATGTGGCTCTGGGATTGAGCTCAGTGGACTAGCATCCTCCTCCATCTCCTATTGCATGCTTGAAAAACCCAACTGTGTGTTGGCTTAGCATGGCTGTTTGAGTGAAACCCTGACTGTGAGTGAGCCATCTAGTTCCTCCTTAGTGGATACACAGCCCAACTCGGGGGTGATCTCTCAGTTGAAAGAATACAGGCTGGACAGAGATCTATGGTTGGGTGGAACGTTGCTCTCACGTAGCCAGTCGTTGGACAATTGCGTTGCAAGATAAGTATTCTTGTGGATTAAATTATATACAATCTGTGTTCTGCAATGTGTTATTTGAATGATTATTCTTCATGATTAATGAAATCGATATGAAGTAGCATAAGAAGGTGATTGAATTCTCTACCTATTAATTGCTTGAAATAAGTATGCTGATGTGAATCTATGCTTATGTGTGTTGTTATGTTTAATTTCGCTGTGCTTTATTGAGTTTGTATCTATACATAGAGGTTTTAATTATTACAAATATATGAGTTAAAGAATTGTGGCTAAGTTTGCCAAAAGCCCGGTTTGTTGTTAATGTTTTCCTTCCCTGCAATTCATGGGCGAAGGGGACATTACACCCCTCAAAGTGGCCCATGATCAAAATAAAGTGATTCTAAGTTCTATTATTTCTGATATATTGTGTATTTTCATTAATTAATTATTGCAGGTTCATCACATCTGGTATCAGAGCACTTTCTTGGGTTCGTTGGGTGGAATTTATGCCAAATTTTTTTTCGCATCTGTTGCAGCTTCGGATTTGGGAATAATCCCTATCCGCTTAACTGTGGGAATTACTTGGGCATAAGCCCTAAAACTCATTGTGAGGAGTACCACAGGAACCCCAAAGTAGCTGGCCCATTGAGAGGACTTGCCAGCGAAAAGGGAAACGACCCCTACCTGATTGACTAGTTCCCACCGATGAGGTAAACCAAGAGCTGTCGTTTGTGGCAAAGTGGTTATCAGTTTTACTTGAGCCATGGAGTGAGGGGTACTACCCCAATACGCAAGCCGTCAGACAACATTGGTGGCCGAGTGAAACACCTCAACTGTTAGGAAGCCGTACATACCTAGGGTCCATATCTATTTTTAGTTGAACTGTTGCCGATCATTTCCACTCCAGATCTAGCCATTTCAGATCTATTCTGAAAGTCGTTCCAGATCCAATCGTCGTTTCAGATCCAACCGTTTTTGATCCATCTGTTGCGGATCCCTTCCATGCCGCTGTTGCCGATCCATTTCGGGAAAAAAAAAGAAAAAACTGTTTTTTGGCCGTATCTCCCTTATTTCAACTCTGTTTCCCCTGAAACTTCACTGACATCCCTGCAATCCCATTCTGCATATTTCATTCCTGAAGACCCTATCCCAAATTCCACTTCCCAAGACCAGAAATCCCACATTTGTCTATTTTTAGGGTTTGCCATAACTTCAATTTTCACCCGATTGCCTTCAAATTTTACCATAGAGTTCTTGCTTCTGAAATCCCCATTTTTTGCTTCCCTGTCCCTCAGAAAGTGTCGAAAACTTAGTCAAACCCCAATTACCCCTTCGATTTTTTCCCAAATCCAAATTTCCCCTTACTAAATAAGCTTGTGTTTGTGTTTTTCTATCCATCCCCCCCCCCCCCCCCCCCAAAAAAAAAAAATTACTGGTTATGGTTGTCACTCGCACAAGAGCAAACACCATGGAGGAAGCACTTGCAGCCATCCAAACCAAACTCCAAGATCTGGATGAAAAATTTCTCAGCCTCCATCTTCAGCATTCAGCTATGAACAATAACCGACAGCCATAATCTTTTGCAGCCAGCGGGTTCTCTTCTTCCAGCAATTTTCGTGGGCCGAAGCTTGATTTTCCTCGCTTCAATGGTACTGATCCGACTGGATGGATATACCGAGCAGAACAATATTTCAGTCTGCATAATACTTTTGATGTTCATAAAGTTCCACTTGCATCCTTTCATTTGGAACAGGAAGCCCTTCAATGGTACCATTGGTACATCAAAGCTCATCCCGAGCCAAACTGGATAGATTTTTGCCAACTCCTTTTTTCACGATTTGGTCCTAGTGCTTTTGATGACTTCACAGGAGCACTCACTAAACCTCACCAAACTGGCATAGTGAGAGAGTATCAGACGAAATTTGAGAAACTAGCCAATCACACAGAAGGATTGTCTGATGAATTCTACAGGAGTTGTTTTATCAGTGGTCTCAAAGATGAAATCCGCTCAGAGGTCAAAATGTTTTGTCCCAACACACTGATGGAAGTCCTAGGGTTGGCTAAGTTGGCTGAGGACAAGATCGCAACTCAACAACGCTCCAAACCCACCTTTGTTCCCTTCAGAATTATGGGTTCCCAATGACCTCCCATCACACCTGCTCCTCAACCAACTCCTATCAAGCAATTGTCTGAAACAGAGATGCAGGCACGCCGAGAAAAAGGGCTTTGTTATAATTGTGATGAGAAATTCACTCGGGGACATAGATGTGTTCAACAAAAGCTCTATCTCTTAGATGTGGATTCTCCACTTGCCTTAGAACTTGATGAAGAAGCTCCAGATATAGTAGATGATCAGGTCGACATTCAACACCTGCCTGTTGACACCCCATCTTAGGACGATCCACCCGAGATCTCTCTCCATGCTGTAACCGACGTCACCACCCGACAAACAATGCGAGTCAGGGGATACTTCAAGAATATCCCTCTTACCATACTCATTGATTCTGGTAGCACTCATAACTTCATTGATCCTCGGATTGCCAAACAGGCTGATTGTTTTGTCCATCCTTGCTCCAACTTTGAAGTCATGGTTTCCAATGGGGGCACCTTACCTTGCAAGGGAAAGTGTCACAATGTGCGTATCTCTATGGAATATTATAACCTGCGCTCTCACATGTTTTCCTTATCCTTAGGCGGATGTGATGTGGTTTTGGGTGTTCAATGGTTATGCACACTTGGCCCCATCTTATGGGATTTTGCTGAACTTTGGATGTAGTTTTCAGTCAATGGGGCACAACACAAATTTATGGGCTTACAACCAGGGTCTCTTTGCATCATCAGTTCACATCGCCTGGAAAAAATACTTAAGAAGAATTCAGATGGCGTCATTGCTCAGCTCCATTCCATTTAAATGCACCCATCAATAGTCTCCACTACTTCCTTGGATAGATATGCAGTTGTCTTTGCTGAACCAATGAGCTTGTTGCCTTCAAGAGACCTTTCCAGTAAGAATTTAGCCGCATCTACCTCTCAGCAGGAAATGATGACTATTTTGCATACAGTACAAAAGTGGCAGCCATCCCTATTGGGGAATTATTTCTGCATCAAGACTGATCTCCAGAGTCTGGAAACTTTCCTGGAACAACGGGTCTCCTCCCCAACACACCTGAAATGGGTTATCCAACTCATGGGTTATGACTATGCGACCACTTACCAGAAGGGTAAGGACAATATGATGGAAGATGCTCCTCCTCACACATTTGATGACCCAGTTTCTCTTACAGCTCTTTCTCTACTTGTTCCAAATTGGTTGCAATCTGTTCAATGGGGCTATCTCTTCTATGAACTCCATGCTTCTTCATCAGTAGGGCACTCTAGGTTCCTCAAAACGCATGACCAGGAACAATGTAACTTCTTTTGGCAGGGACTCAAAAGGACAATTTAACGGATGGTGGTTGACTGTGATACTTTCTAGGTCAACAAGGGTGAAATGACCCTCCTTTCGGGATTGCTCGAACCCTTTCCTATCCCTCCACAGATTTGGACAACTATTTCTATGGATTTCCTAGAAGCGCTCCAGTGGTATAATACCACATCTCAAAGGACACCATATGAAGCAATCTCTGGACAGGCACCACCAGTTCTTCTTCCATAAACCTTCAGCAGCTCCCCAGTTCAGGAAATTGAATCAATTCTTCGAAACCGTGATCAGCTTCTTCTCATTCTGCAGGACAATTTTCACATGGCAATAATTCGACTGAAACAACAAGCCGATCAGCACCGTTCTGAGCGCACTTTTCACATCGCTGATATGGTTCTTCTTCGTCTACAGCCTTCCATGCAATCCTCCCTGAAACTCCAAAGGTGCTAGTGGCTCGAAATGCAACCTGAGGATGCTACAGGGGACCCACTCCTTCAGATTATGCATCAATTTCCACATCTAAAGCTTTGAGGACAAAGATTTTTCTAAGGGAGAGGGGATGTTAGGAACCCATGTCTTTACATTGTTAGTATATTGTTGTTGGATGCATATGCTTTGTAAGTCGTCCCATAGTATTTGTTGATCCATAGTTTATATCAGCCCATAGTATTGACCCATAGTATTGGACGCATATGCTTTGTAAGTCGTCCCATAGTATTATATGTCCCATGGTTTTGACTCATAGTATTGGTGCCTAGACTTATCCCATGGTTTGTATTGACACATAGTATTGACCCATGGTATTGGCACCTAGACTTAGTATATAAGTGTGTGTTGAGGCCTATGAAGGCACCGTGAAGTTAGTTGTATTGAGATTTCTCAAAGGAGGTTGCCCCCTCGAAGTGGCCCGTGATCAATATAAAAGTGATTCTAAGTTCTATTATTTTTGATATATCGTGTATTTGCATTAATTAATTATTGCAAGTTCATCACAGTTCACCTCTAACTTTTGGAAAATTATTTTTGCAAACTTGGGTACACAACTGAACTTTAGTACTTCCTACCATCCACAAACAGATGGGTAAATGGAAAGTGTAAATCAGGTGCTTGAAGACATGCTACGCATGTATGTGATGGAAAAACCATCAAAGTGGGAATATTATCTACACCTGGTAGAATTTGCATATAACAATGGGCAATAAGCATCATTGGGAACGATTCCATTTGAAGCTTTATATGGTAGGAGGTGTAGAACACCAATTACTTGCGATAATCCAGTGAAAAGAATTGTACTTGGGCCTTAATTGCTTAAGGAAATGGAGCAAGAGGTTGCAAGGATTAGGTAGAATTTAAAGGCATCCCAAGATAAACAGAAAAGCTATGCCAATAAGAATAGAGTGCATTGGGAGTTTCATGTTGGGGATCATGTTTACCTCAAAGTGAGGCCAATGAAGAGTTCCTTGAAGCTTGGAAGTTGTTCCAAGCTATCACCAAGATATTGTGGGAGATTTGAAATGCTTCAGAGAATAGGGCCAGTTGCATATACAATTGCATTGCATGCTAACACTAGAGCTCATAATGTTTTTCATGTTTATTTTCTTAGGAAATATGTACATGATCCTAACCATGTGATTGATTGGGACGTGATCCAGGTGGACCCTGAGGGAGAGTTCCAAACTGAACCATTATGCATCCTAGACATGAAGGTGACATTGATTCGGAACCGAGCCATCAGATAGGTAAAGGTGCAATAGAAGAACTTCGGTCCCGATGAGGCTACGTGGGAGATGGAGGATGCCATGAAAGAGGCATATCCATTTTTCTTCTGATTTTGAGCAAACACCAAGGACAATGTTATTATAAGGGGGAGGGAATTGTAAAAGCCCCAGTTTAGACTTGGAATGTACTTAACCAAAATTATGGAAATGATGTAAATATGCTAGTTTGGATTCCTAGTGCAAAGCTCAAGGCCAAGGCCCGACTAGTGAATGGCTAGGCATGCATGATGTATATATTTGTATTTGGACTGTGTGGTTGGCTTGTCATGTTGATTTAGAATATATGTAAATATTATGTTCATAGATAATAAAATGGTCCAAGAATGGTTGTGTAAAGAGAACCAAAGGGGATCTAATTCCACGAGAGGGGAAGAGGAAAGGGGGTCTATGGGAGACTAAAACCTTGATGCCAAGTGTCAACCTTAGAACTCACCAAAATTATGTCATGTGATTTGAATAAGCCAATTATACCCTTGTTGTAGGTACAACAGATCCCATGCTTCATTTGATCATGGGAGCCCCAATTTTTGTAAGAAAAAAGGTATTTGGGTAAGTTCTTTTTATCAAAACAAGATTCTTAAACCTTGTTTGTATGATCTCACACCTTTGCTTTTGGTTTGTGTAATTATCATTTTTCCTTTAAAAAATTTCTAAGTTTTTGGTTGTTTTCTTGACTTGCGGAAAGCCTTCAATTCTTTCAAAGCGTTATTTTTTTTCCGCAAATCCACAAACCCGAAAAACCAAAAACCCGCAATCCCGCAATTGCAGATTGCGGGAATTGACTGTTGTTTCTTTTCAAAATTATGTCATCCTGCAACTTGAAATTTCAGATTGCAGGAAGACTTTGTTTATCTTTTGGGAAATTTCGATTATGCAATCCGCAACCCGAAACCCGCAATTGCGGATTTCGGATTGCGGAAATTTCTTATTTTAATAAATCATGTTTTGTGTTCTTGCAACCCGCAACCCACAATTGTGGATAGCAGAATGCGGAAAACGTTATTTTAGTTTTAAAGGTTGTTTTTGTTTCCGAAACCCGCAACCCGCAATTGCGGATTGCGGGTTGCGGAAACTCTTTTGTTCGTTATTTTGGAATTTGTAATCCTGCAAGCCGCAACCCGCAATTGCAGATTGCGGATTGCGGGAATGATGAGTAAAGTTAAAAAATGAGACGTGTGACCCGATCCCACATCCCGCAGGGGTTAATCTCTGCCGTTCATTCTTTTAATCCTATGGTCCATATTTGACTCGACAAAAAATCGATAAATATAAGATTTTTCTATTTTTCTTTATCATTTTCATTGCCGGAATTTACTATGTTACGTGGATTTTACCGTGGATTTCTTACCAAGGGTCATTCTCATGAATTTTCAGTTATTTTCAGGTTGGTGTGTTGTCATTTTCGCATTTGCTATTGATGGTTTTTCCGTTTATGGTTTAGTTTTGATTTATTTACCAGAATTTCCAAGCTTTTCCAAAATGTCACGGAACACTCAGTCTAAGACAATTCACAGGGATTTGCTGACCAAAGATTCGAATTTCGGTATCTTCTCAGATACCAGTGAGAGGGTCACTGAAACTTATCAAATGGACTGGTCGAAAATTGATTCAATCTTTGATAATGATGACCTTTTAGACATTAAATAAGATCAAACTGCATATGAGAAGATTAGGGCTTCTCAATTGCATGCCATTGTTGCCCGTCTCGATGTCCTACCTTACATAGACCCAGTTAAATGGATAGTGGACAATGCTAACCCTAAGGACCGGTCATTTAATGATAGTACGAGGTCACAATTGACAACTTTCCACCCTGAAGTCTTTATCAGAGCTTTTTCTCTTAAGCCGGTCGTGCAGAGAATTCATACAATCCTCTAAGACCAAATACAATTTCAACGAAATGCTGAAATCATGGATGATTAAGCCTAGCGGTTTCATACCTAAGGCTGATAACCTCTACCCGATTTCCTGGTTCAGGGAGCCTTACTCTTTACTGGCAGCCATGCTCTGCAGGCTCTTTGGCCTTCCAAATTGCTCAGTCTTCAAGGCTGAATGGGCTCCCATATCTCATCATGTTTTAACAATGGCTGAATCCTTCCCTTAGGCATTTATCTTGTCTTTAGAACTTAAAACAACTATCCAAGACTATCAAAAGGCACCTGCCCTGAGGAAGCCACACTTCTTCTTTTCAACCTACATTATTGATGTCTTTTGCTCAGAGTTCCAATATCCTAACTTGGGATGGATTTGGACTCCTTTAGATCCACCAGTTCATATCTATCACTCATCACTATGGGAGAGCAATTTTGTGCCATTACTTTATGACATTTGTGACCATTTCATGGGTACTATTTATTTCAAGATATTCAAACAAGAAGCACCTGCCTTTTCAGCTGATGCTAGGACCTTCATCAATACAATTGGTGATTGGTATGTCTATGAGCCCTAGTCATATATCAGATTATGGGGAAGTTACATTGTTCATCTTCTGCCTAGAATAGTGCCTAACAGATTGGTCATTCAAAAAGTTTATTATCAGACTGTTACTGATGGTGTCTACAGAAAACTCACTGGTCCAAAAAAGAAGGTTGGCCTAAATTTTCTATAAACCTTGGGTCATTAGTCATCCCAACCTCAAATTGGGCTGCAGTGCTTGGTGACCAGGTGGCTCCTTTAAAGTTTGGTGTTGCTCCCAAAAGGAAGCATGATCCTAAGAAATTCCTTGATGCACATTTTAAACAATATCATATGAAGATGGACTATGTCCATGAAGAACTTCCAGATGACTCTATCTACCAAGGAGTGAATTCATTTTCTGAGGTCTTGGCTAGGGCCAAGAAAATAGATAAGCATCATCAGATTATGCAATATCAAAAAGAAATTAAAGCTAAAGTTTTGAGCTACAGAACAATGGAAATGAATCTTCTTGAGCAAATGAGAAAGGATAGAGAAGAAAAGGAGAACAAACAAGCTAATGCCCCTTTAATGCTCACTTATCCAGATGGGAATAAAGGTAAAGCTCCCCTAGAGAATCCTCCTCAGGTAAAAACAGCTGAATAGGTCAAAGTCTTGTTGCAAACCTCTCATCATTTGAAGCAGGAGTTAGCACAACTGACTTCAGTATTGGATACTCAAACACTTGAACCTCCTAAGCTTACTATGGATATTAAAGTGACCACTGTAGCTGCATAAGTATGTGATGATCTAAAAATAGCTGAGGCCAACCTAGCTAAGAGACAAAAAATCTTGATTCCTACATCACAGGTTCCCACTTTTGATATCATTGACAGGGATGTTGATGATGAAGCACAACACCCAGTAGAAGTGACTGAAGACTCACAAACAGTTATAGATTTGTTAGACACTATTAAGATGGATCATTCTTTTTATGATCAATAGGTATTGGAAGTTACTACTGCTCCTGACATTACAACTCCAACACTTTTATTGTCATCTATTCAAGATATTTCTGTTTTGTCCCCAAGAGTGATGCCTCCATTTTCCATATCACAACTTTTTCATACTTTGAATTCCAGAGCCACTCCATTTCCAGACAACTCAGTTTCATTTTCCATTCCCCCATCTATTATTGCAGAGGTTCAGTCTTCGACTGTCCCTCAGCAATTGCCCATATGTACTTTATCATCACCTACCATTGATGAGCCACCCTTAGTTCTTTCTTCATCATCACCTGCTAATGATGATCATGTTCCACTCTTTGAAGCCTTTACTTCAGTTCCTTCTCCAACCCATGTCTCATCAGTTCCTCAGATTGTTTCTACCTCTCTGACTATTCCTCAAGTTAGCATGCCTATACCTAGTCCCACTGACACCCAAACAACTTCATTGATCTCAACAGTGAGTGTCACTTCAACTTCTACAGAACTGGCGACTGAGTATGAAGATGATGTTGTAGTTCCTCTTGGAAATTATTTTTATAGTAAATAAAGTAAAGCAGTAATCAAGAGGGGTAAGAAGAGAAGCAAGGATCAAGGTGGATTAGAAGTATCTGTTCCAAATCAAATAATATGGGCTGGGAAATCAAATGATCCCCAGATAGGATAAATTGAGATAGCTACAGCCTTAGGGGCATTTGCTGGTGCAAATCTTGATTCATTTCAGATACTGAATAGGGAGATTGATTAGAAGAAGGAGGAATTGAAAAGGCTTGAAGAAGAGTTAGTCAAGACCAAAGAAGAACATGAGGGTTATGTTGTTGATCTAAGTAAGATATGGGGGGATAGGATAGAGGATTTGGAGCAAAAGAACACCTCTCTTCAAAGAGAGCTTCGTGATGCACAAGCTCATAATTTTGCAAATGAACAGAGGACAACTATGTTGGAAAAGCAATGCGAGGATGCAACTGCAAGTGCAGCCTCTTCTAGTTTCTCTAAGTTCTCACCCTAGGAATTTAAGGATTTGGCCCTTCAATTCAATGAAGAGCATCATAAATTACTGGAAAAACTATGTTACACCCTAGATGAGATTAGGGAAACTCATATGAATTTCTGTAAGATGTTTGATGTCCTTGAAGAGCAGAAATCCAAAAGGCTGAAAGCTTCTCAGGCAAGTCAAAACATTGGTGAGTGGCAGGGGTATATCAAGAACATATAAGAAGACATCCCCATTCTTAACAGTTTTCAGTTCAAGAAAATCAGAGCTGCATTGAACACTTGGCTTGATCTTAATGAGTCAGTTGAGGACATTCTTAAGAAAGCACATGCTATGTGTAGCAGGCGATGGTATGCAGCGGATAACATTATGGAAGTTCTACAGTTATTAGCCTTGGATCTCATTGAAGATGCTTTCCCGCCTAATTTGATGGTTGAGCAAGTCGAACACATGTGTGAGGAGTCCACGCAGATAATTCAGCGCCTTGAGGAAGTCAAGATTGATGATGTGGACCAATTAATTGGGAAACCAGTCACCATGGAAGGCAAAATCCACATTTTCATCTGTATTTGGCATAAGTTAGCTAAAAATGAGATTGAAACATTCAAATGTAATGCCCAGCTGGGGCTTGAGTCAGCTAACTATCTGAATATGGATGAGTTGTTAGAGATTTGGGACAAATGGCAAGTTTTTCTGGGCCATTAGTTTTTTAGTTTGATTTTGTAATCCCGGTTTGTGAGAATTTACTCTTTGTATTATTTTTGTAACTCTTATTTAAAGGGTTGTTCTCTCATTGAGAGGGATGATGGAATTTGGAGAAGAAAATCTGTAGGAGAGACTGGAGATGCCCTGTTTTGATACAAGCTTGTAATTTCTTACAAATTGTCATTAAATACAATAAAGTTATTTCTAGATTTTCTTTTGTCTATTGATCAAGTTTATTTGATGAATGTTGATTTTTCTCCAGATTACTTATCTAATGCTGTTTGAATCTTTTGCAATTTATTTAACATAGTGATTCATAGTTCTGGTTTCTCTTTGATAATGATCTATGTGTTCATGAGGTTTTAAAAGAGTTTAGTCCATTAAAACTTTTATCAATTTCTGCAAATGGTTTTCTCAGTAAATTATAATTGATGTTAATTTTTCAATTAACATATTAGTTACAGGTTAAATCATGAATGCATATAACCATCAATTTTCCATTGGTTAATTTTAATTGATTAATTGTAACTTGAGCAGTTAATTCATCGATCTCTTTCACATTTTTGTTTAATTGATGAATGTGCTTATATATTTCCATATCAAGCTGACATGCACTTATCTCAAGACACTTTCTTAGAGTAGATCTAACTTAGTTTAGATTCTTTTAAGTATATTTGAGTTCACAGAATTTACACACTTTGTTTTTCTTCAAAGGAAAATTGATCCCTAGGATCAAAACTCACCAACTCATAGAGTGCCAGTGGAGGCCGAATATCCATGGGAGATTACTATACCAAACAGGCTGGGGATAGAACTGTCCTTGCATAGGATCTTTTCAAGCCTTTCAACCTGGGTTTTCCCCCTTTGTTGGGAGCCTTGGAACCCATTCCAACACCTTGCACTTACCCTGCACACTCGAGGCATCAACAAATGGTGATAGAAGGAGAGATAGTAGTAAGCTATGCCTAAACAGAATACTCAGAAACCTCCTCCAGCAAGAACATCATCGATTGTCACTTGTAGTCAATCACATGCTTCTACATATGAACAACAAAGAGTCTCACAACCGATTGCAGTTCCTAGTACACCTGTTGTTAACACCCAAAAAGTGCTCACTAGCTCATTCCCTTATTCACATGACCCATTTGTCCACTTTTCCACCATTTGAGCCTCTAAAGCCACCAAAAGGTCACCAAAAGACCTTAATACACCCCCTTTTCCACTCAAAATGAATATTTTTCCTCAAAAAGCATAAAAAACCCTAAAAAAGGGTCTAAAATTCCCCAAAATATTAAAAAGGGAATAAAAATATTAAAAATATTCAAAAAAGAAAAAAGGAGGGAAAAAGGTACCTAAACCATGTTGGTCAATACCATTGGTTTCCTCAAAACCATAATGGTATTCCCCACCATCAAAAACTATAAAAAGGTGGTAGGGACTCCTCACTTTACATCCATCCATCTTCCTATCCTCATGCTGCCAAAATCTCCCATGAGTTTTTGGCCATTTTAGCAACCTTGGAGAAGGGACCCTTTGGAGTTTGGAGCTGCTCACCCTTGGAGCTACTCAAGAATCTTCATCATTTGGAGGTATTATCATTGCAAGCACTTGCTTGCCCTCATTATTAATACAAAGTTATTCTTTATTCTATTTCTTGTTCTTGTTTTTAATTCAAAAGTTTATTATGATATTCACATGCTAGTTTAGTTTAGTTTTAGTTTTAGATTTACAATTGTTTTTGCTTTAGTATTTGAAACTGCTGCTACTAGTTAGCAGGTGCCCATAGAACTAAGCTTGGTTGCAAAACCAAGCCAACAGGTTTTGGCGACTCCATTGGATTAGAACTCTTAGATCTCAAATTTTAATTTTAGATCTTAGTTTTTGTTAGTATTAGTCAGTTTAATTCATAGATCTGCCACCCTAGACAGCAGATCCATTGCTGTTCTAGATCTTGGCCCATTTTATTGCCATTAACAGCCTGAAATTTTCAGTTTTTGGGTTCATTTTTCGACGTCCGTGTACGGCTTTCGCCTCGCAGCTTTTTGCCCAACAGTCGCGTGGCTCATCGCGACTGCACGGCTCTTTTTCGTGTGGCTCACCGTGGCTTTACGACCAATTTGCGTGCTACACATCGCGGCTTCGCGAACATTTTTCGCGCTGCACATCACGACTGTGTGACAAAATCCCGTGCTGCATATCACGGCTTCACGGCTGAAATCCGCGCTGTCCATCGCGACTGTGTGACAGAAACCCTCGTGGTCCATCGCGGCTGTTCTGTCAAAATCCGCGATACCAATTTTTTCCATTCGTCCAATCCGTTTGAAGAATTAATTTTTGCTGTAATTTCTGCCCACTTAGCTATTTTACAGTATCAAAAAATTCCTGCATTTTTACAGCCATAGAAATATTTTACTATTTAGAATGCTCCTTTAAAAAAGTCTTTTTAAAAATTTTCAAAAATTGAAAGAAGGATTTATTTGCATTTTATCTAGATAAAAATTTTTACTGTTTACTTCCTTGATATTTTTCCCATAGCAAAATTTTAAAAAGAAATCCATTTATTTCTTGAAGAATTCATATTATTTGCTTTCTTATTTCAAAAGATCCTTTGTTTTTTGAATAGTTTTTGCAAAGCATTTAATTTCAGTTTAAAATACCACACGTGCACCCACTCAAACACATAATTTAAACCGAGCCTTAAAATTTACCCTAACTTCAACCAACTTTTAACCCCACTTGGGGAGCACTTAAAAGAACTTTGTAGCTAGGTAGAATTGAGGGGATAGGTGTTCCAATAACATCCCTCAGTTATTACATTTGAGACATAGCTATTGTCCATTAGGGAACCAAAATCTCCTATTATTTTTTGGCATGGTCACAACCAGTTTATCGAAAGGCCTCTCCCCTAGGAGGGTTGAAGTCGCGAGGATGGTTCTGGAAGCCTGAGTGGAATACCGAAATCCATTCAGTAACCGAAGGCTACCATTCACAGTTCTCGGGATATCCCTGTATGGGGGTATTGCGGTAAAAGGACCAAACGACAGATTTACCTTTTCTGGACATGTCATGAATGGAGTATCCTAGTTTCCATTCTTTAGGATTGATTACCCGGTGTCCCTCCCGGTAGGGGGATATCTAGCCGTTGATTCAACACTCAATATTGTCTGACTTGGATTTCATCACCTTGCAAAGAATATTGTTTGTTGATTCACAATACTCTTAGTTAGGTGTTTACATGATACAATCCACCTTTGGTCTAGTAGCACCTCTTTTTTCTAGAAGCTGTTTGACTGTTGGTATTCTGATCATTTTTGTTGCATCCCTCCACTTATTATAGCACAACTGCTATAATAAGTGCTTTTTGAGGTTGATTTTTTTGCCTGAGAGCCTTCATTTTCACTCCCCTTCTTGCACCCTTGGTTGCATTAGGGTTTTGAGTTTTTTATACATTACCACCTTACACTAAACAAATTTTTCACAAAAAACATATTTCTCACCATTGAGAATTTTAGACGATCTCGTCGTCTTCAAGGTGAACCCCTAGAGTTCAGTCTACTTGGCTCTCCACGTCACTGACGTCGAGCCTTATCCCTTGAATCGACACATCATCGGTCAAACATACAGTCATCCGATTCTGACACGCCTCACTTCACATCTGATTCTGAGGCAGAATCCGAAAACCCTATTGCGTTATTCCCAACCAACCTTATGGTTGGAACACCATTTGACCCACTTTTTACCAGTACCATAGGAGATACATCCACAAACCCTTCTACTGCGGTGCCATCCATGGCAACAACCACCCCCCTAGGTATGCCTAATATGGGGGACACCCCACCTTTAGGAATGCCCAACACAGGACTACCTCCTATTATGGGTATGCCAAACATAGGGGTCACACCCCCTCTCATTACCACAACTCCGATTCCAGGAATTCCCACTACTATTCCTAACCCCAGTGTAACCCATGTTGCACTTGGAAACGTTGGCCCATACCAGACCACAGCTGTTGGAGGACACATACCTTCAATACCTAGCATACCCTTAGGGGCTACTGGAACACTACATCATGCCACCATGAATAGTCATGTCCCAGTCATTATGCCGCATCCATCTACTAGTCTACCTTACATGGCGAGTCTAAACTTACCAGACTTAGCCAGGCTGACCAATGATCCTATCAGACATGACCCTGCGTGGCCTCACATGCCCACCAAACTCCCCTCCGACATCCCTAAGTTTGAGGGCAAATCACGTGAGGACCCCCAGAACCATATCATGTCTTTCCATCTATGGTGTTCCTCCAACTCCATAGTGGACGACTCTGTCCGCCTCCGTCTATTACAGCGCACCTTCATTGGCTTTGCAGCTAAGTGGTATATCGAGCAGCCCCATGGGACCCATGCCACCTTTACCTCCCTTGCCTCAACCTTCCTGCAGTTCTTTCAGTTACTTGTCCGCTATGATGTGGGAGTCAAGATCCTACTGTCTTGCAGATAGAACACGGCCACCCACATCACTGACCACATTCATGAGTGGCGTCGACGCCGAAGCCTCTGCAAAATCAAGTTAGACGACCGTATCTTCTTAGATTGGTTTCTAAAATCCCTCCTCCCTCTCATTGCCAAGGATGTGGCATCCGAACGACCCCAGTTTGAAGAAGAGGCCATCCTCAAAGCCCAACAGTTTGACCTCATTTACACCCAATCGGGTTATCTATATACCATTATACCAGACACCCCTTGGGGTGAGTCATCCCAACACGATGCGCCGGGGGCATCCCATGTCACAGATGGCATCATTGGTCGTATGGCCTCGCATCCCCAACCCTTTTCCATTGCACATCCTAGCCATGGCCCCGACCTTTCATGGGATACATCTCAATCTGGAGCAACCAATTCATATGCTCCTATGGCACATCACCACCATACACACGGACCCTCTTGTCCACCTTAGTGATTTGGTCATGCACCACCAGCGTACGCCCCCCCAGCCGCACCTCAACCAATGTATTACCCACAACAAGCTGCAACAGCCAACCCAACACCTCCAATAGCTCAGGGTTACCAACAACCCCAGCAGGTAACTGGACCAACTCCAGCCCCACCAGCTTATTATCCACCGCAACCTGCTCCCGCACCTGCGATGAACCAAAATCCTCCCACTTCTCAATGGCAAGTGTACACACAACACAATCAGCCCCAGCACCAAAAAAACCAGCGCAACTAGGGTGGGCAACAAAACCGTGGAAGAGGACATAACCGCGGCAACAACCAACAACATCAGCAAGGTCCACCACCTCCCAATCCTCCGCATAATAACACCGCTACTCCTCCCAACCAGAATCCAGATCGTCATCCCAAGCAGCCTAAACACAATAACCTCAGAACAAACCATCCTTGTTCTATCTGCGGGGTCTATGGCCATTACACACATGCTTGCCCACATTTGGAGCGAGCTCGGCAACTATGGAATGACGATGCCCATCGTCAAGGGAAAGCGGCTCCTCAGGAGCCACCCAACCCTCCACCACCTCAACATCAACCTTTGGTGCTACAAAACCCCTTTCCAACCCAAGGCGTAGTGAACTCTCAACCATTAGCTCTCCCTCAGGGCAACGTGCCACCACAACAAATCACTTATGCCGCTCCTGATCAACCCATGTTTGATTCAGATACTCACCACTTCTTGATGATGTCATCCACAGATGCCAACCTCCAAACCTGCCAGAACCAATATGGCAACACCCCTGAAACCCCTCCCACCGACAAGAACACTAACGCTCATCCCACAGATCAGACGTTACATAAACCTCCGGCTCCACTCGATGGCACTTCTAAAGAACCTCGCTTCCCACTTCGTCGCATCAACAATAATCCCAATGCTTGTGCTGCATCGAATTACAACATTATAGATGACTTAGCCTAGTCTCCTGCAGCCATGTCTTCTTTAGAAGTCTTAAAAAATTGTCCTTCACAGCGCAAGACTTTGCTCTCTGCCATTGGCGCCATTGACCCCAATGATTCACAACTAATGGCATTCGATTCAGACCAATCCGAACCATGCTTGCCTTCCACTTTAGCATTCCAAGTTTCTATTTTAGTTCGGAATCTTGTCATCCATCGATGCATTTTCGATGAAGGTGCCTCTACATGTGTTATGTCCACATTCGTTTGGCAGAAGTTGGGATCTCCTACTCTCCAGTAGTCCACCACTGCGTTGCGAGCCTACGACGACCATTCGGCTCAACCCCAAGGTCTCTTAGCTATTGTCTCCGTCCAGCTGGATGGTAAAACCATACTCATTGACATAGAGGTCATCAATGCCCAACTTGACTAAAACCTCTTACTTGGCCGCAGCTACATGTATGCCATGTGTGCGGTTACCTCATCCATTTTCCGTACTATGATGTTCCCCCATAAGGGATGCGTGGTCAAGGTCGACCAACTTACCTATTACGATCCCAAGGCCACCGCCGCACTTGAAAATGTTCTCCCCATGGTTGAACAATCTGTTTGTGGTGCAACTACATCGTTTGTTTCCTCCGTGGGACCAAGACTTTACTCTGACGTGCCGATGACTTCTACATTCCAATCTATTCCACCACCGTCACCTGAGACCCACGTCGCTAACCTCTGTACTCTTTCCCACAATACACAAACACCCAACAATAAACCATCCTTGTTACCCAAAACACCATTGGTCCCTAGTCACATTGGTGTTACACCCATCCACACCATCCCCTTTCTATTCCCTCCCTCGCGCGTAGTAAGCACCCCGGTTATGGCTACCCTTAGTCTCCCCGGGTTAACCCTGAGATTACCTGTGTGGTATATTTCACCTCCCGTGCCCCAATCGACACCAAATGTCGTCTTGCAACCGGTACAACCCATTGTCACTTCTACTCAACCACCTCCCAGTATCACTACCCCTTCATCATCTACGAATCCGCCTCCTCTCATCAGGCCCACTGGGGGCAGAGGCCCACAACCATACACTGCGGTACCCCCACCCAAAGCAGTTAAACCTCCCCCCGTGTTCTGTGCTCCTCCTAAATGCTCATTGTGTGATGAGTTAGGCCATCCAACTCATCAATGTCCACAATTACCCGCATTACAGGAACACATGCAAATGCTTGATGACGACCCCAACATCCCGCTTGTCAAAATCGACTCAAACCCCATGCCTCGTGACAAATCACTGCGTACCAACCACCCTTGTGCGATATGCGGTATTTACGGCCACTACTCACATCACTGTCCTGATATCCTAGATTACAGAGCAACTCTCTACGAGATGAATAATTTGGACCTTGAGACGGTGCCCCCTACAATCGAGGAAATCTACCCTCCCATATCATCCTCATCCGGAGAGATTAACACCGTTTATATGATCTCTTTGACTACTACTACCTCGTCAACCGATTCGACCACTCAAAGTTTCTGCAATGATGAGGAGATTCTAGAGGCTCTTACTACCCCTGATTACCCCTGGGAAGATATGCACCATCGTTCACACTTCCTCCCAGAAGAGACCTCATTCACCACCGCTACCTAATTCACAGTTGAGTCCAAAGATTTCCCTCCTACTACAGTTGACTGGTTTAAGGATCCTATTCTTACTCCTAATGCCTTTGAGGAAGGTAACATGGCCAATATCTCACCCATCATCCATCATCTCTATCTCGACACCTCAATGAGCCCATCGTTCAAACCAAGACATATGTGATCCACAATCACAAACCCCATGCACATAGCACGGGGGCAGGTCATTAACCCTGCTGAATTTTTCACATGCGTGATCTCAACCATTTTTTGAGGTCACATATCATTTGTATATTTGATTTGATTTGATATACCTAGTATTCTCCCCCCGCGGGTCATCATTTCTCCCCACCACTGCATCCTTGGCTTGGTGGGCTCACCTTTATTTGTATCCATTTTTTTTAACCTAGTTATTTCCTTTGACCATTCCGGAGTCCTTATGACCTCCGTTTTTCACACCATTTGCACCACAGGATTCATATTTCCATGCTCGTGATGACGCTTGAGATCATTTCTCGCTCTCACACCCATATTTTTTAGGCAATTTTTCCCATGCCCCCTCGTCACCTCGGTTTGCGTGCCACATCGGCCATCATCCATTTTTGACGAACCTTATATCATCGGATTCAGTTTTCCGTGCTCGTGATGATGCTTGAGATCATTTCTCGCTCTCACCTCCATACTTTTCGGGCATTTTTCCCATGACCCTTCGTCGCCTCAGTTTCTGTGCCACATTGGCCGTTGCCCCTCTTTGACAATCTTTATGTCACCAGATTCAGTTTTCCGCACTCACGATGATGCTTGAGACCTTTTCTTGTTCTCGTCAATCCCTTTTTGTTCGGTATAGCAATCCCTTTTACGAAAAAGGCACTTAGGGAGTTTCTGTTAAGCTCTTTTCTGAATCCTAAAACAATGAAAAGATCGCCGAGCAACCTTGCTTCCTTTCATGCTCGCTAAACGTATATGAAAGGGCGTCTACCTGGTATAAGTTTACCCCTTTTCCGGACCTTGTAGACTAATTACGAAAAAGGAATACTCTAGTCACATCGGCTAGAAGAGTTCTCCATTTGCATCATTTTATGCTTTTTCGGGCCTTGGAGACTAACTTATGAAAAAGAACACCAATGGAGTCCACTTACCACTTTAAGACTCTCTAAACATGAAAGCGACCACGAGCAATCACCATCCTGGGCTCGTAAAACCAACAGGACAGTAATCATAACCAATGCAGAGTCTTCTTATCGTTTTCAGACTCCTTAAAAATGAAAGCACCAATGAGCACGAACAGTCCCGGGCTCACAAAATCCATAGGACAGTACCATTTTAGAGCACACTTTTATACCTTCTTGGAGCTCATTAAAACTATGAAGAAGGACCCAATGGTGCTTCTTGGTGCCACAACAGATCACATCTACTCATATGGCAGCTTCCCCATTTTGGTCGCCTTTGTTCAGAGTATTCTGCAGTATGTCACCCTGAGAATCCCTCGATAGCACCCATCAGCTTGACCCCCCCAGAGTCAATACATACCCTTTAGTCCTTAAAAGCAATGATACCCACACCTACAAGTCAGTTCCCTACGCTGCCAGGTCAACCATGTCATCATGCTCTGAACAAAGGAAGCTTGAGTCTACCCACTATATGACACCAATTACTTCCTATCCCCACAAGTATGTCATTCCTACCATCAGTACTACCACACTTCAGTTCTACACCTCGTGCTCCTATCAAGGAAGCATCATTGCCTTGTTAGTTGCTGGTCTCCCTCTGTCGACGACAACCAAATTTATTCCATAGGATAGACCTAGAGGTCCCTGTGTCTTGGACTCATCACCATTTATGATGAGTACCTACGAATCATTTCGAGAAGAGTCCTCAGTGCCTCTCCAAATGGTTGTTTCTCACATGCTCGACTTCAACACCTTGATCGCATCATTGAGACTCGCACAGGGTATTGGTCCGTTCAGTTATTTGTTCAAGACCCCGGATACCAACCGACTCTTCCACATTTGAGAGTCTACCTATGGATACAACCAGTTACATTTTTTCTATAGATATCTGGGTTGCGCATGGCGACAGTATTCCGATGTACCAAGCCAACAACTGTAGCTTAGTAGGAAAACATAAGGGATATCCTTCTCATATCACCTACTAGAGGGCCCCTTACACTTGAACAAATACTGAAAAGTTCTAATGATAGTGTTGCTAGAGTACAACAAAGGATTACTAATCTACGAAGTAGAGGATTAGCAGCAATTCAACCGAACAACATTTTGCAGACCAATAACCAAGAAGGTAAACACACTAGTAACCAAGAGGGCCAACAGTTAACTGACCAAAACACTGAGAATCAGAGAACAGACCAAAGTGCTGAGAATCAACATACACCTGATCATCCAAGATCCCCTGAGTATAACCTTGATTCTCTCTTTGAGGAAGTTCTACAAGATCAACCTAACGTTGGATTTGGTGGACCACCACCTTCTCCTCCTTCATCATCATCCTCCTCTTCTGAAAGTGAACATTCTTCTAGTTCTTCATCTGAAGAAGAGGAAGAACAACCAATGGCTGGAGAAGGCCAGAACAGACCATGGCTTGACCAAGATGCTGTGTGGATACTTGGAGATCAACATAGATTACCTAAAAACCATGAGAAGTGGATTCCTAAGTTCAATCCAGACAATAAATCACTTGCATTAGATCACATCAAATTTTTATGTAGGATATTAGACTTGGGAGTGTTGTCCATGAAGTTGTGGTTGCAGATTGTTCCCTTATACCTTTGAAGGAAGGGAATCTACATGGTACTTTTCCTTAGAATCAAAATCCATAACTTCTTGGGATGAATTTGAAAAATTATTTATCCAGAAGTTTGGGGATGATAAGACTCCACAAGATCTAGTCTTAGAATTTTCTTCTATGAAGATGAGAGGTAAATAAAGGGTCAAATATTACAATCAGGGATTTTCTTATCTGAAAAATAGGATCCCTACCACTCTTCTTACTGCAGAAGAATTGTTGGTTTCCTATTATGAAAAAGGTCTATCTGTTCCTATTGCAATGTGGGTCAAAAGAGGACATAAAGACAACTTGTTTGAGGCTTATGCTGAAGCCATTCAAGTTGAAAAGGATAGCTATTGTCTGAAAGATAATCCAGATGCCTTAGAAGAACAAACTTCCACATCTAGAAAGAAAACTGTTAATGCTCCCAAACCCACTACTCAAAACAAAGATGCCTTTGAAATGACTGATATTAAAAAGTTTCTCTAGAAAATTTCAAATGATATGGTTGATTTAAAAAAGAATAATAATGAGAATCAAAATAATAATAGAGGTTTTGTAAGGCCACGTTTCAGGAGACCTTATCAACCTCCCCAAAATTCACCACTTCCTAATCCTAATGAAGGGCTAACATCTGAAGAAATTTATTCTATATTCGAAGCTTTGGCCATAAAATCACAAAATGCCCCTGAACTTTCTGAATATCAAACAAACCAAGATCCACAGTTACCAGAACAAGGAGAAGAAGAAGAGGATCCACAAATCAATACTGTAAGCTATTTTTCTAAACTCCCAATGAATTAAGAAGAAGAAGAAACTAAGACGGTGTTCAATGTTCAAAATCCTTATAATACTTGATCAAGACCCAACCCGCTCAAGAACCTTCATCTTCAATAGCACCTCCCAACAAAATTAAAACTGTTCCTCAAAAGGATACAATCATTCCTGAAATGGAGTACAGTTTGGATGAAGATTTGAAAAGAGTTAAAGCAAATATTTCTTTGTTTGAACTTGTGAAAATCCCTTCTATGAGGGATTCTTTACCTAAAAGCATGATAATCAAACAACCAAGGGAATAAAAAAACAATAACTTAGACTCTTTTACCAAACCAGAAGATTAGAAATATGGAAGCAAGAGGACACCTCCTTTCTTGCTTACCTTGAAATCTTCAACATAAATGTGCACAATTGCATGATAGAATTTGGTGCTTCTTCCAATGTGATGCCCCTGTCTATCTACAGGAAATTAAATGCCACTTGGGAACCCTGTCCTACTGTAACATCACAAAAATTCATAAAAATTTAAAATTTTTCTAAGTAGCATTAAGTGCTACAATTGCTATGCGGAAGTAAAATAAATGATAATCTATTTAACTAGATGACCTATTAGTGATAACACTTCTTCATTAATTACGAACATGTTAAGTCGATTTCTTGTTTATGTTTATCTTCAGAGTACATGTATGTGTTTATGCTCATTTAAGATATTGTTGGATGTTTTTGCCTCATTCTTGCATCCTAGTTTATTTATGGTTACTTATTTGGATGTCTAGACTTTATGGATTTACTTGATACTGATTTCATTATAAGTTCTAACTACTTACTTTCTTGATGATGATGAAGGGGTCCCATGGGCACCCCGAGGCTTACATAGCTACTTAGCTAAAGCATTTGAACTTCTATCGCAGATTGCAGGTAAGAGCGATACTTTTTTGAAGTTTACAAAGAGGTCTTAGTTAAACTTCAGTTAGCCTTCATTGTTTTTACAAAGTGAAATAGAGAACCTGAAGTGTTCCAAGGTGAGATCTATTTTAGTTTGATCTTCAGTTAAATTCTGCATAATGTTGTTTATATAATTCCAGTTATATTTGAAACTTAGAATTTGTATTTATTACTATTGCACTTGTCTTATACCAAGTCATCGTGGGAAGTATAGAGTTTTATTTTCAAGGCTAGAGGCTTTTAAATCTTACACCTAGGAATTACACCATGTAATCAATTATATATTAAAAGAATCATAACCTAAGCTTAACAACTATCACTATAATTTTAAGCCTATCTTTTGATGTCCATAAACTATAGGCACAAACCTATGTATTAATATGCCAACTTTGAAATGTTGACAATTACAAACTATATTATATATATATTTAAATGTGAGTTGGGTTTTATAACCCTAAGTGCACTATATCAATAACTATATAATACCCTTGTGATGTGCTCTATGGTTTTATGCTAAGTACAAGGGTTTAATCAAAAGAGTTCTACGTAACACTTGGATTCTAAACATTGATAGTTTAACCTTTGATAAAACAATATCCATACTATAGTATAGTTTTAAGTCCATGCAAGTTGAAGACCGAAACATTAACTTGGATATGATGCGATGGCAAGCACGACGTATGCAGTAGCTATGGTAATAAAAGTGCATTAAAAGCGTTATGGGTGGAATGTCTAATGGCATCCACTATGGAAAGTCTTCACGTGGTTTTCTTGGTAGTGGTGATAACCTAACTTCCTTTGGAGTTACTACGACGAAGGCATAACCTGGGAATTCATTTTGTAGTGAGTGGGGTTTTGGAGAGGCGGACAGGCCTGCGGTTTCTTAGTGTTGTAGCAGGGTTTGAAGGCACTTCTCCAGGGTTCGATACCATGACATGTAGTTTTAAACTGTCACCATTATGTGTTAAGATCTGAGCCAAGCTTGAGCTAAGGCTTGCTGCATTTGTTAAAGGTTTGTGTGACTCTAGTGTTCTTCGGCAGTTTGCAGGAAAGTTCAGTTTCTCGGTGGTTACAGGATAGTTCAGACAAGAAGCAAGGTTTTCCTTTGAAAGGTAAGTCGTGGTTCTTTCTTGAGTTTCCACGAAAGTTGACATTATTATAGTTACTTGTATTTAAGTTTGAGCTTCGTTTTCCATATTTTCACCACATAGTGTGTTTTTAATGGTAGGTGACTCCTCGGCTTTGGATTTTTATGTTTGAAGCAAAGGGGAAGAATGAGCTTAAAACCTGGTAAGCCTCAGTGACTCCTTGTAGGGTGCAACATGGAAAAATGCCGATCCTTGACTGATTTTGATCAAGCATTCAGTTTTGTGGTTTAGCTTGTGGATTTTTCCTCCATTGTAATGTTGTAAGCTGTAAGGAATGTTTTTAGTGTAGGAAAAATTGAATCCTCAACCTACTTCTGCGTTGGCTCTGCAACGTTTCACTGTGTATAAATTTAATTGATAACTATATACAGTTGTTTTGAAGGGTCTAACCCTCGACATTTTGATGAATGTAATGGTAACTGTTTAAGGTATTCAAAACTCGATTTTTTTTATACAATACAGTCAGGGTTTTGAGCACCTGACCTCGTGTTGTTCCTCTGGTGTTTTCAAGAATAATACTTTTGGTTATGTGCATTGAAATAATAAAGTGATGAGCTAAAAGGAATACTCTCGGTATTTTTTTTTGTTGAAAAGTAATGCAGGGCTCGTCGGTTTTTTTTTATGGTTATTTATACCCAAGGGATTTATGTGTAAACCAAGCCATAGCAATGGAATGTGAGTCCTACCCGAAGCTAAATACTATTTTGATTTTTTTAGCTGTATAAGCCATACAGGTTTCGAATCCCTGAATTTACTGTGTAACCTGTAAGGTTTAGACTGTAAGGAATAGTCTTCGTGCATTCGAGCTTTGTCTTGGAAATTTTATTTCATTTTGCTAAATGATGAAGAGTTAACTTAGTGTTATTTTGGAATAGTTAGAGTTGAGACTTGGAACATTCGTCCGAAATAGTAGTTGCTATGCGTTTTATTTAGAGTATAGTATCAATGATAATTAAATAAACTGGTAATTAATAATATTACTGGTACTGTATGGTAGGCATATATGGTTTTGATCTACTTACAGTAATTTAAATTCATTTTTGGTTTATAACAATCTATGCTATGCGTTTCAACCTTATTAGGGTTTTGTGTAAACATTGTTTAAACTTAAGAGAATGCTCTTTGAAATAGTTTGTAAGTATAGTTCGATACTGAAATAAGTTGTATTAAAAATTAAGAACTGAGTCATTTCTTTTCATGAATTCTCTATATTTAGTTATGATGATTTACAAAAGAATGAAGACATTGTTTTTAGTCTTAAAACCCTAAAACAAATCTTTTTATAATGAACACAGGTTTACTGTTATGAATGAAACTATTTATGAAACATTACAGAACTCTGTCGTATTCATACTATTTATAGAGTAGATAATTTTTGATAGAAATCTTATACTTTAGAAGCTTATTGATATGAAAAGAGAGTCTAGATAGTTCTGGTAATAATCTATGTGCATACATACAATCCTTGATTCGAATCTATTTATAGTGCATCAATATTTAGATCTATCTTTAAACACTCTTCCAGGTGCACTAGAGTATGGCACAAAGACAGTGTGTGGAAAAATGCAGGGAAGCATTTTAATCTATCATTATCATAAAACTTCTTCAACCATTTACATAAATAATATAAAGTTCAGAAAAATTAGTCATTTAAACCTGAATGATGATAACTAAGAACATTAAGCTAATAGTCATAAATCAATAGTTTTAAAAGCAAATAGTTATAACCATTAGAAAATAAAATAGAAAGTAGAACCTGATAATTCTATAGGGTGGAAAAACACCCAAAGAGGCATGTTCCTCCCAACCTTCTCCAGAAGAAGCAGCCAATATCACTCGCTCCTTTGGACCCCGGAGCCTGTTTACTAAACGACTAGGTAGAAGACTCTGTGTAGAAGCAAGGCACTCATGTTGTACTTCCAACAATCAATGGAGACTTACATACACCTCAAAATAAACCTCTGCACTTAGCAGAAAAACTCTGCACTCAGCAGAAGTGAAATAGACTTACAATACAACTCAAAACATAACTTCCTCTCATCGAATCTCTTGTGTGCATACAATAGAACCACAAGGTAAATTTTCTCGTCAGAAAAAGTGTGAGCCTCTACTCAAATTCGATGGATTAAAAAGATGCCTAGGTCTTTTAGTGGTCAGTTTCCAAATAAATGAGCCTCAAGCTCCAGTTCCATATTTCAAAGAAATTTGACCACAATTCAAGGGAGTTGTCCCATAACAACAACTATTTATCGAGTTCCTAATGTTGCCACTTGTTCATTGCCTTTTACCCTAGATTCCATTCTACCTAGTGGGTCCGTAAACACTCTTTCAACAGTCTCTTTGGGTGAGTGTCTCCTATTTTATTTTATTAAATAATAATATTATGCAATTATAGTCATCCTTGGCCACTTGGCCAAATATAAAACTTTACAATAAAAGTTAAGATAATGTTTTTCTCAAACATAAAATGTTTCAAATAATGGGTATGTTACAAACACCCCCACTTAAGGTCAACATCGTCCTTGTTAACACCCAAAAAGTGCTCACTAGCTCATTTACCACATTATATGGCTCATTTGTCCATTTTCCTACCATATTTCCATTAAAATCCCAAAAAATCCCATTAAAAAGCCTCCAAAAGGCCTAAAATGCCTCCAAAAGGCCATAAAACCCTCAAAATAGCCTAAAAAAGGCTAAAAAAACCCCCCTTTTCCTCCAAAAATAGCAAAAATCCCCTAAAAAGGGAATAAAAATATAAAATAATGAGGAAAAGGAGGAAAAACCCTATACAGCTGCCTAAAACCATGTGTTTCCTAAAACCATGGGTCAGCACTCCACCACCAAAAAACTATAAATAGGTGATGGAGATCCCTTATTCCATATCCACAATCACAAGCACCCTTACTCTGCCAAAATCTCTCTCGAAACCCTAGTTCATCATTTGAACTATTTTCACCTTGAGAGCCACTTTTGGCCCATCCCCACCATTGGAGAAGGAGAAGGAGCATTCTGAAGCTTGGAGCATCCTCTTGGACACTGCAAAGGGCTTCATCAACCTCTACATTGGAGGTAATATTAATATAAAACCATTTTTTACATCTTTCATTTATGTCTCATGCAATGTTTAAAGTAGTTTGTTAATTGTTGTTTTAGCTTAATCATTTAATCATTATTGAACTGCTACTAAGGAGTCCATTCTCCTTAGTAGGTGCTCATTGGCACAAGCTAGGGGTAAAACCCTAGCTACAGTTTTGGCGACTCCCCTAGTTTTCGAATTTCTGGTTTTCGTTTTTTAAATTTTTCCTTTCGGCTGTCCCTTTCGGCCGCTGCATACCGCGTTTTTTCCCTCTGCAGTCGCGTCCCGACCGCGCCTTTCAGGCCTTTACCTGCGATCCGACCGCGGCTCTCAGACTGCTTCCGACGCCCTGCCGGCGGATTCAAGTCTGTTACCTGCGATCCGACCGTGGCTAATCAGCCTGTTTGCCGCGATCTGACTGCGCCTGTCGGCCTTTTTCCCGCGTCGCGACTGCGGCTTTCTGCCTCTTTCGTGCGTCCCGACTGCGCCTGTTAGCCCTTCTGCCGCGACCCGACTGCGTCTTTTTCCTTGTTTCCTGCGTCCCGACTGCCTCTGTTGGCCCGATAGCCGCGACCTGACCGCCGCTGTTTCCCTTAAACCCGCGGTCGGCCTGTTCCAATTCGCCACAGACCCGCGGTCTGATTTCTGCTCTTTTCCTGTTTTGAGCCCAGCCCCTTTTGCTGCAATATTTTCTGCATCTGAACAGCCCCTTGTCCCACCTGCAGCCTCACTACCTTACCAGCCTTTCTGCAATATAATTTCTGTTCCCTTTACAGAATTCTTTTAAAAATTTTAGTGTTTTTTAAATTCAGAAAATTTTGCAAGTTAAACTTTCAATTTCCATATTATTGATAGATTGGAAGTTGCCCCCCTTGTGGCACTTCTATTTTTGGGTTCAAACACCTCACGAGCACACACTCTGTCACATAAAATCAAGTGAGCCTTAAAAAGTACTTAACTAAACCAACATTCTAACCCCACTTGGGGAACACAAAAGAATCATTGTAGTTAGGTAGGATCAGGGGGATAGGCTTCCAATAACACCCCTTGGTTATTTCACTTGAGACATAGTTGTTGTCCAAATAGGGAACCAAAATCCCCTAGTACTTTTTGGCACGGTCACGACCAGTTTATCAGAGGGCCTCTCCCTTAGGAGGGTTGAAGTCGGGAGACTGGTTCCGGAGGCCTGAGTGGAATACCGCACTCCATTCAGTAACCGAAGGGCTACCTTTCGCGGTTCGCGGGATATCCCTGTATAGGGGTATTGCGGTCAACGAACTAAACGGCAGATTCACCTTTCTGGACGTGTCATGAACGGGGTATCTTAGTTGCCATTCTTCTAGGATTGACTACCCGGTATCCCTCCCGGTAGGGGGATATCATAGCCACTTGGCTTTCCTACTCATATTGTCTGACTTGGATTTCATCACCTTGCAGAGGATATGTTTAGTTGAGTCAGAATATTTTTAGTTAGGTGTTTGCATGCTCCTTTACCTCCCTTTGGTCTAGTGAGTCCACCATTTTTTCTTTTGTAGAAAACCTGTTGCTTGTTGGTATTCTGACCATCTTTGTTGTTACTCCACCTATTGTAGCACAGCTGCTGCAGTGGGTGTTTTGAGTTGGTTGTTGGCCTGAGTGCCTTGTTTTTTAGCTCTCCTCCTGCACACACGGTTGCATTAGGATTTTTTGAGCTGTTTTTATACTCACCTCAACCCACAGAGATTAGACACCATTTGTCACCATTGAGTCCCCGAGACATTCTCGGCGCCTCAGGGGCGAGCCCCCACAGCACGGTTCTCTTGACACCACTCGTCATAGATTCCGATCATTGTCCGTTGATACCACTCATCACAGATCCAGAGCCTTGTCACTTGACTCCACTCGTCAGCGACGTAGGCCTCCGTCACCAGATAGTGACGCTCCTTACTTTACCTCTGATTCTGACGAAGAGTCTGAGAACCCTATTTATACTGCCCCTACTAGCCCCATGGCTGGTATGACTTCCACTCCATTTGTCATAGGGACCATTGGTGGCACATCCACCACTACACCAGTTACTACACCTGTTTTTGGTATGCCCTCCATGGGGCAACCATCTACCGTTCCCCTCACGGTACCTATACCCACAGCGGGAATACCCATCCCCACTACATCAGTGGCTCACACTACCCATGGTGGTGCTGGACCATCCTCCACTACCCCAGTTCCCCCACTTGGGGGCACCACCCTAAATCTTGTCCCTCCACTTGGGGGCACTGGCCCCAACTTGGTCCATAGCACTACGGTGTCACAGCCTTCTTCCAGTTTTCCATTCATGGCTAGCCTTAACCTACCTGACCTGGCCAGATTGACCAACGATCCTATTCGACACGACCCTACATGGCCTCATATGCCTACCAAGCTCCCCTCGGATATCCCTAAGTTCGAGGGCAAGGCCGGTGAGGACCCACAAAACCATATCATGTCTTTCCACCTATGGTGTTCCTCTAACTCCATAGTAGACGACTCTGTTCGCCTCCGTCTCTTACAGCGCACCTTCACTGGCTCTGCAGCCAAGTGGTATATTGAGCAACCTCATGGGACCCACGCCACATTTGCTTCCCTGGCCTCGACCTTCCTGCAGTTCTTCCAGTTGCCTGTCCGCTATGACGCGGGCGTTGAGATCCTTCTATCTTGTAGACAAAACACGGCTACCCACATCACGGACCACATCCATGAGTGGCGTCGACGCCGTAGCTTATGCAAGATTAAACTTGACGACCGTATCTTCCTAGATTGGTTCCTCAAATCCCTTCTCCCGGTTATCGCTAAGGATGTGGCCTCAGAAAGACCCCAATCTGAAGAAGAAGCCATCCTTAAGGCCCAACAGTTCGACCTCATTTACGCCCAATCGGGTTACCTTTATACCATTATACCTGACGCCCCTCGCGGCGAGTCCTCCCATCATGATGCGCCAGGGGCATCCCACGCTGCAGATGGTATCATTGGCCGTGTTTCTTCGCATCCCCAACCGTTTTCTATAGCACGTCCTACCCCTGGCCCCGACCTGTCGAGGGCTACCTCCCAGTCTGGAGCAACCAACTCATATGCTCCCATGACACATCACCATTCCCATGGACCCTCATGTCCACCTCAGTGCTTCAGGTATGCGACTCCTGCTTATGCTCCTCCAGTCGCCCCTCAGCCTTACTACCATCAGCAGGCTGCCCCAGCTCCTGCGCCTTCACAAGCCCAACCCGCTTATTATACGCCCCAGGCAGCCCCTGCGGCACATCCACCACCTGCTCCGCAGTCCTATCAGCAACCCCCTCAAGTTGCTGCACCTGCTCAGCCTCAACCTGCTTATCATCCTCCGCAGCCTGCTCCTGCACCTGCGCAACCTCAGAATCCACCTGCTGCCCAAGGGCAAGTTTACGCCCAACAGAACCCGCAGCAAAACCAGAATAACCAACGAAACCAGGGCCAACAGAACCGCGGCAAGGGCCGTAATCGGGGGAACAACCAACCTGCAGACCAAGCTGGGCAACCGGCGAATCCCCCCGACAACAACAACGCGGCCCCCGCTAATCAAAACCCTGATCGCCCGCCCAAGCAGGCTAAAAACCCCAATTTGCGAACGAACCACCCTTGTTCTATTTGCGGGGTCTATGGACACTACACACATGCTTGCCCACACTTGGAGCGAGCTCGGCAGCTCTGGGTTGACGAGGCCCATCGCCAAGGGCATGCGGCTCCCCAAGCACCGCCCAACCCCCCCCAACCTCAGCAACCCCCTTTGGTGCTGCAAAACCCCTTACCAACCCAAGGCGTGGTGAACACTCAGCCATTGGCCCCTCAAGCTAACGTGCAACCCCAACAACAACAGATCACTTACGCTGCCCCTGATCAACCCATGTTTGACTCAGGTACCCACCACTTGCTGATGATGTCATCTACTGACGTCAACCTACAGACCCGTCCGAACCAATATGGCTCCACCTCTGAAGCCACTCCCACGGATAAATCTACTAACGCCCATCCCACCGATCAGGCGTTACGTATACCTCCGCCTCCCATAGACGGCGCTGCGAAAGCACCTCGTTTCCCACTTCGCCGAATCAACAATAACCCTAATGCGCGTGCTGCGTCAAACTACAACATTGTAGACGACCTAGCCCAATCTCCCGCAGCCATGTCTGCGTTAGAAGTCTTGAAGAACTGCCATTCCCAGCGCAAGACTTTACTTTCCGCCATTGGGGGGATTGACCCAACTGATTCACATTTGATGGCATTTGATTTAGACCAGTCTGAACCACGCCTACCTTCCAGCTTAGCATTCCAAGTTACTGTCTCCGTTAGGAACCTTGTTATCCATCGGTGCATCATCGATGAGGGTGCCTCCACATGCGTTATGTCTACATTTGTATGGCAGAAGCTAGGATCCCCTCCTCTCCAGCAGTCCACCACTGCGTTACGTGCCTACGACGGTCGTTCGGCCCAGCCCCAAGGCCTTCTACCCAACGTTCCAGTCCAGTTAGGTGGTAAAACAGTCCTTATTGACATAGAGGTAATCAATGCCCAATTGGATTACAACCTTCTACTTGGCCACAGCTACATGTATGCCATGCGGGCGGTTGCCTCTTCTGTCTTTCGCACCATGATGTTCCCCCATGAAGGACGCGTGGTTAAGATTGACCAGCTCACCTACTGTGACCCCAGTGCTCCAGCGGCACCGAAAAATGTTCTCCCCATGGTTGAACAACCTGTTTCTCCTGCCACCACCTCGTTTGTTTCCTCTACGGGGCCTGGAGTCTACTCAGACGCGCCGATGACCTCCACCTTTCAATCCATTCCTCCGCCGTCATCTACGCCTGAAATGTCTGATTTATGTACCTTGTCCCACGACAACCTACCACCTAACACTCAACCACCCTTGTTGCCAAAACCACCACTGGTCCCTAGCCACATTGGTGTTACACCGATCCATACGATCCCCTTCCTAGTCCCTCCATCGGGAGTAGTAAGCGCCCCGATCATGGCTACCCTTAGCCTCCCTGGGTTAACCTTGGGATTACCTGTATGGTATCTTTCGCCTCCCGTTCGCCCGCCGACACCAGATGTCGTCCTCCAGCCGGTGCAACCCATGGATACTACCACCCAGCCACCTCCCGGTGTCTCTACCCCTTCGTCCTCCACGACACCTCCTCCTACTCCCAAACCCACTGGGGGCAGAGGTCCCCAACCTTACACTGCCGTACCACCTCCAAAGACAGTCAAGAACCCTCCAGTGTTTCGTGCTCCTCCCAAATGCTCGCTGTGTGACGAGTTGGGCCATGCGACCCACCAATGCCCACAGTTACCCGCATTACAGAAGCACATGCAAATGCTCGATGATGACCCCAACATCCCAACTGTCGAACTAAACCCCACTCCTAAGCCTAAAGATAAGTCCCTAAGTACCAACCACTCCTGCGCCATCTGCGGTATTTACGGGCACTATTCACATCATTGTCCCGATCTCCCGGATTACAGAGCGGCTCTCTATGAGATGAACAATCTGTATCTTGAGACGGCACCACCTACCATTGAGGAGATCTACCCCCCGGACTCTTCACCTTCCGGAGAGGTTAATACCATCTATATGATCTCTTCCACCACTACCCCCTCGTCAACCGATTTGACGACGCAAACTTTCCGTACTGATGAGGAGATTCTTGAGGCCCTTACTGCCCCGGATTATCCTTGGGATGATATGCACCACCGTTCCTATTTTATCCCCGACGAATCCTCCTCTAGCACCGCTACCCAATACGCGGTTGAATCCAAAGACTTCCTCCCCACCAAGGTCGACTGGTTCAAGGACCCTATTCCTGCTCCTGAGGCCTTTGAGGAAGGTAACATGGCCAACATCTCACCTGTCATCCAAGTTGATATTGCTGCTCCAGGACATGCCCCTGAACTCATTACTTTAGGAGCATTCTGCAGTAAACAAGAGATTGAGGACTACATACACCTTTTTAAAGAATTCCGTGACGTCTTTGACTGGTCCTATACCGAAATGCCTGGTCTTGATCCCGCCATTATAGAACACCACATTGACACATGGCCTGATGTAACCCCCGTTCGTCAGAAACAACATCCTCTTCCTCCCTCAAAGTTCCCCGGATATGCCCCTGAACTCATCACTTTAGGAGCCTCCTGCAGCGAGCGGGAGATTGAGGATTATACACAACTCTTCCAAGAGTTCCGTGATGTCTTTGCTTGGCCCTCTAACAGAATGCCTGGGTTCAACCCCGCCATTCTCAAACATCACATAGACACACGGCCAGAGGAACTCCATGTTCTTACTGAAACCAACTCTAAAGGCCTCCCTTTACGCAACCCCCATGACGGGTTGCATCCTACGGAATCTCTATCCATCGAATAACTTGCGACCTCATAGGTCATTCTGGCCCCATACGGCGTCCGTTTTCCGAACCGTTTCCACCACTGGAACCAGCACGACGCGACCGTCATAATGGTCAACTCGTTGCATTATTTTTACCCTGTCATTTTTTACCCATTTTTCAGACATCACTAGTCGCCTCGGTTTGCGCACCACATCGGCCGTTCTCCATTTTTTACATATTTTATACCATCGGATTCATTTTTCCGAGCTGGTGATGATGCTTGAGATCATTTCTCGCTCTCACCCCCCAATTTTTTGGGTATTTTTCCAAAACGCCCTCGTCGCCTCGGTGTGCGTGCCACATCGGCCGTTACCCATTTTTGACACCCTTTATATCGCCGGATTCATTTTTCCGAGATCGTGATGATGCTTGAGATCATTTCTCGCTCTCACTTGGTACAATTTCCACATTGTGTCCCGACCCCTTGCTTCCTCGGTTTGCGCACCACATCGGCCGCTATCGGATTGTTCCACATTTTTACATGAGGCATTCACTCCTGTCATACTGCAAATGTTTCGTTATTTTGCCACCATTTCATCTACCCCGCAAGGAGGCCCATCAGTGTTCCCTACTACCATCGTTCTTGGTCATCATTACTGTTCCTTGATCGAACACTTCCTCCTTGCCTGGCCATTCCTTTTGTTCGGTATAATTTTATCCCTTTTTCGGGCCGGACAAGTCCTTTACGAAAAAGGCACTTAGGGAGTTTCCGTTAAGCTCTTTTTTGACTCCTAAAAGAATGAAAAGATCGCCGAGCAATCTTGCTTCCTTTCATGCTCGCTAAAGTACCTGAAAGGGCGTCTATCTGGTATAAGTTTAACCCTTTTCCGGACCTGGTAGACTAATTACGAAAAAGGAATACTCTAGTCACACCGGCTAGAAGAGTTCTTCATTGCATCCTTTTATGCTTCTTTGGGCCTTGGAGACTAAATCTACGAAAAAGCAACCCCCTGGAGTCTTCTTACTTGCTTTCAGACTCTCTAAAATTGAAAGCAACCACGAGCATGAGCTTTCCGGGGCTCGTTAAATCCACATGACAGTACCATTCCATCATTTCAGAGTCTTCTTATCGCTTTCAGACTCTTTAAAATTGAAAGCCACCACGAGCATGAACTGTCCTGGGCTCGTAAAATCCACACGACAGTACCATTTTACACACACTTCTTCTAGTTCATTAACCCATGAAGAAGTCTCCTCCCGTGCCTCCTGGCACTATGATCGATCATCTCGGCAGCACCCCCAATCAGGTCGCCTTTGTTCAGAGTATTCTGCAGTCTCTTGCCATTTTACACCAGCTTGAGTCTCCCTCAGCCAGTTATCCTCCCAGATCCAATACAGCTATGATCCCTTTCCCCTTAGTCAGTTTCATATGCTGCCAGATCATTCCCATTATCATACTCTGAACAAAGGAAGTTTGAGTCCACCCACTCTCTTTGCCCAGTTGTCACCACCAGTTTGTCAGTCCTGCCCTCAGTACTATCACATTTCGGTCTTTCACCTCGCGCTCCTGTCAAGGAAACATCATTGCCTTGATAGTTGCAGGTCTCCCTCTGTCGACGACAGCTCCTCTATTCCAGAGGATAGGCCCAGAGGTCCCTACGCCTTGGACTTATCACCATCTGTGGTAAGTGCCTACGGATCCTTCTGAGAGGAGTCATCATTGCCTCTCCGAGTGGTTGCTCCTCACATGCTCGACTTCAGCACCTTGATCGCATCATTGAGGATCGCGTAGGATTATATCCCATCAGTTTTTAGTCGAAGACCCCGGATTTCCCCCGACTCTAGCACATTGGTGAGTCACTTTGGAACGCCCAGTTATATGTTCCCGTGGATGTCCGGGCTGCGTTGGCGATCGTATTCGGAAGCCATCCAGCTATATGCTTCCTCCAGTACCCATTCCAGTTCCAGTCCAGTGTACCATGGAGAGTATGACCCCAGTTACTATGATCCAGCAAGCTCATCAGTTCCTTTGGTACCACACTCAGTAGCACTGTTGATTATTCCAGTGCACCAGTTTTTCAGTTCACACATGATCAGCTCAGCAGTATGTCCCAGATTTGTGTCCCCTCTGGATTCTTATGATGTACACAGTGATCATGTATCTTACAGGTCCCCCTTTTTTCGGGCCTCACAGTTCTGTTTATGTATCTTGATACGAGCATGGGTATGCCCGTTTCGTCCATATATTGAGATTATTCCTCAGTCAGTATTTGAGGTCCCCATTTTTTTGGACCCCATTGTTATTATTATGTTATATCCTGATACGAGCATGGGTATGCCCGCCTCGTCCATATGATCAGATGATTCCTCATCCATTATTGAGGTTATGTACTTTTAGCTCTTGCAGTTGTTCGGGATCGTTGTTCCGGGCTTCAGTTTGTTTCTTCTCTTCTCTCCACCTCCCAGGAAAACCATTCATGACTTATGATGTCCATCGGCCATACGATGAGCTCCTGCCCTCGCACATCAGGGGGCAATCTGTTAACACCCAAAAAGTGCTCACTAGCTCATTTACCACATTATATGGCTCATTTGTCCATTTTCCTACCATATTTCCATTAAAATCCCAAAAAATCCCATTAAAAAGCCTCCAAAAGGCCTAAAATGCCTCCAAAAGGCCATAAAACCCTCAAAATAGCCTAAAAAAGGCTAAAAAACCCCCCTTTTCCTCCAAAAATAGCAAAAATCCCCTAAAAAGGGAATAAAAATATAAAATAATGAGGAAAAGGAGGAAAAACCCTATACAGCTGCCTAAAACCATGTGTTTCCTAAAACCATGGGTCAGCACTCCACCACCAAAAAACTATAAATAGGTGATGGAGATCCCTTATTCCATATCCACAATCACAAGCACCCTTACTCTGCCAAAATCTCTCTCGAAACCCTAGTTCATCATTTGAACTATTTTCACCTTGAGAGCCACTTTTGGCCCATCCCCACCATTGGAGAAGGAGAAGGAGCATTCTGAAGCTTGGAGCATCCTCTTGGACACTGCAAAGGGCTTCATCAACCTCTACATTGGAGGTAATATTAATATAAAACCATTTTTTACATCTTTCATTTATGTCTCATGCAATGTTTAAAGTAGTTTGTTAATTGTTGTTTTAGCTTAATCATTTAATCATTATTGAACTGCTACTAAGGAGTCCATTCTCCTTAGTAGGTGCTCATTGGCACAAGCTAGGGGTAAAACCCTAGCTACAGTCCTCAATGTTGTTTATTCTTCATTAGAGCCTCCCTGGAACATAATTGGATATGCTTCACGCAGATTATTCCTAGGTAGCTTCATCAGGGATAACATGCTTCCATTGCACCTTTACTTGCCCTATGGTACGATTCCAGATCATAATTTTCGTCCTGTTGAGGATACAGTCCGTTTCCACCTGAAAATATCCTTCGGGCTCCACCTATATGTCATTCCAATTTAGCACATGAGTAGCATTGTGCACATACTTCTTTAAAACAAAAATGTGAAAAACATTATGTATTCTTAATTTAGATGGTAGAGCCAACTGATATGCAACTGGTCCAATCCTTGATAGGACTTCGAATGGTCCACAATACCTTGGTGCTAGTTTAGCACAACTCCCAAGCTTAAAAGAACTTTTCTTGGGTTTTACCTTTACAAAGACAGGATCTCCAACTTGAAATTCTCTTTCAGTTCGTTTCAGATCTGCATAAATTTTTTGTCTATCTTGTGCAATTTTTAAATTGCCTTGTACCTGTTTCACGGTTAGTTCCATCTCTCTTAATAAATCTGATCCTAGCATTAATTTGTCAACAGGATTATCCCAGGAAATAGGAGTACTGCACTTTCTTCCATATAAAATTTCAAATGGACTAAGTCTAGTAGAAGCTTGATAATGATTATTGTAAGCAAATTCAACTAAATGCAAATACTCTTCCCATTTAGTTGGCTTATTTTTAACATACATTCTTAACATGTCTTCTTAAATATGATTTATCCTTTCAGTCTGTCCATCAGTTTGTGGATGAAAAGAAGTGTTGAAATTCAACTTAGTATTTAGACCTTTAAACAATGTTGTCTAGAAATTTCTTGTAAACTTGGAATCTCGATCAGAAATAATTGGCTTTGGAATTCAATGTAAGCGAAAGATTTGCTTCATAAACACATCAACAATGTTAGCAGCTTTAAAAGTAGTCTTAACCAGAATAAAATGAGCAGATTTACTAATTTTATCCACAACCATCATTTTTGAGTCATTATGTTTCTGATTCTTAGGTAGACCATTTATAAAATCAATACTTATAATTTTCCACTTCCATTCTGGAATTGGCAATGGTTGCAATAGTCCAGCTGGGTGTTGATGCTAAGCTTTAATTGTGTGACATTTAAAACACCTAGCTATGTATTCAGCCACCTCATTCTTCATGTTTGGCCAAAAGAAATCTTTTCTTAACATAGTTATCATTTTCTGATAACCAGGGTGTCCTAAATAAGGACTTTTATGAACTTCATCCAAAATCAATAGTTTAACTTTTGACACATTAGGTACATAAATTCTATTTTTATAAGTCATTAAACCCTTTTCATTAATGTTGTAATATGTTATTAAATTTTCATATACATTTTCAGCAACTTTATCATGTAACTTTCGATAATTTTCATCTTGCTTAATTCCTTCCTCGATCCGATTTTCCAAATCTGTTTTAAATGTGCTAATTGCTGCCACAAAATTTAATTTGGTGTTTTTGCTCAAGGCATCAACAACTTTGTTTTCTTTACGGTTAATATGCTGAATCTCGAAATCGTATTTTCTAAGGAAAGCTAGCCACCTAGCTTGCCTTGCATTAATATTTGTTTGATCCAACAAGTATTTTAAGCCTTTATTATCTGTCATTAGTGAAAACTTTCTTCCAATCAAGTGATGGCTCCACATTTTTAATGCATGTATCATGGATTCCAACTCTAGATCATAAATTGCATAGTTCTTTTCATGGATTTTTAATTTTCTAGACTAATATGCAATGACATGACCTTCTTGAGTTAAGACCCCACCAAGGCCATCATTGCATGCATCAATGCATACAACGAAGTCCTTATTGGGATCAACAATTTTTAATATAGGTGCTGTTGTTAATAATTCTTTTAACTTCTTAAAACTTTCTTCACATTTTTGATCCCAGACGAATTTCTTTCCCTTCTTCTGCAAAGAAGTTATGGGATTCACAATTCTGGAGAATCCTTCAATAGATTTTATGTAGTAACCTGTTATCCCCACAAATAACCGTACAACAGTTACATATTTAGGGACAGGCCACTCATTAATTACTCTTATTTTATCTGGGTCGACAAAAATTATGTCTTTAGATATTATGTGACCTAAGTACTGTATTTTATCTTTATAAAAGTCACATTTACTGAACTTAGCATAAAGCTGATGTTCTCTTAAAACTTGTAGAATTATTCTTAAGTGTTCATCGTGTTCTTCTTTAGTTTTTGAATAAATCAGAATATCATCAATGAACATAATTTCAAATTTATCCAAGTACTTATGCAGAACGTTATTCATTAAACACATGAAGATTGCTGGTGCTTTAGTTAGCCCAAAAGGCATAACTCCGAACGTGTAGTGCCCATAATGGGTTTTGAAATCAGTTTTAAAAATGTCTTCATCCTTTATTCTAACTTGATGATATCCAGACCTTAAGTCAATTTTAGTGAATATCTCTGCTTCGCGTACCTAATCGAATAGATCATCAATGCGGGGAAAGGGACATCGAGTTTTAATAGTCATTTTATTAAGTTGACAGTAATCTATGCACAATCGCAAGGTACCGTCCTTTTTAACGAAGATAACCAGTGCTCCCCAAGGAGACACACTTGGCCTTATGTAGTTCTTATCAATTAATTCTTTTAGCTGAGATTTTAGTTCATTTTTAATTACAGAATATTCATTCTGTAAGGAGCCTTTGAGTTTGGTACCACACCCAATACTAACTCAATGGTGAAATCAAGTTCCCTTTTTGGAGGTAGTCCTAGAATTTATTCCGGAAATACATCAGAAAAGTCCTTAAGAATAGGTATGTCTTCCAATTTTATCTTATCTTCTTTAGATGAATATTCGTCATTAATCACATTTATAGCAAACATTTTACAACCGTTTCTTATAGCTTTCTTTACTTGTAAAGCAGAAATTGTCTAATAGATGTTTTCCTAGGGATTCCTTTTACTGTTTCAGTGTTTCCTTCCTTATTCAAACAAGAAAAAGACTTTTCATAACAATTAAGTATTACTCTATGCTGTTCAAGCCAATCCATGCCAATTAATACATCATATGACCCTAATGGAAAAACATTCAATTTAACTTACGTCTTCAACTGACTCATAAGTAAATCACAACTTTTAATAAACTCTACAACTTTTCTTTTGGTGCCTGTTGCTAGCTGAACCAACCATGATTTATCAAATTTTTCTATCTTTAACTTGCAACTTTTCACTAGATCGGGTGATATGTAACTCAAACTTGCACCTGGATCAATTAAAATGGAAATAGATTTGTTTTGTATCATACCTTCGATCTTGAACATAGAATTTTGATGGTCTGCTTGTCGATTTTCCAGCGCTGCATTAATTCTAGGCATTTCTCTTGCTACATCACTGACTGTTGGCTCCGCTTGTATGGTGTGAATGTTGCTGACTGTCCTTCTTTTGAGTGGGCAGTTTGCTCTGGTATGTGGTCCATTGCAGTCATAACACTTTAAAGGTGGTCTTTGTTCAACATTCCTGGTATTATTATTATTATTATTATTAGGCACATTCCTTGCAGCTGTGAAATTCTGTGGTGCATTACCTCTGTAATTATTATTATTTTGAAAATTTCTGTTATTGAAATTTTTTATTATTCCCAGAATTCTTGAAATTAAAATTTGTATTCTTATGCTCATAATTACTTGGTTTATTATTCCTCCAACTCGATGCACCTTCTCTTTTCTTATTCTGTTCAAAACAGAAATTAGCCTTTCTCATGGCTTCTTCAAGAGTTGAAGGATTATCGTATTCAATTCTATCTTTTATGTTAAAGGGTAAGAAGCTCATAAACCTTTGTGTCTTAGGTTTCTCTTCATCTAGGTAAGGTACATACCTTAACAAGCTAAGAAATTTGCTACTTAACTCCTTCATAGTCATAGAACCCAACTTTAAATCATAAAATTCTTTTGACTTATCTTCGTAATACTGTTTAGATAAAAACTTTCTCTTAAACAATTTCTTAAATGTACTCCATTTTATATTCTTTTCTTTAATGCTTTTAACTCTTTTAATATCCTGCCACCAAATTTCTTCCCTTCCGGTCAGATTGTATATGGCCATCTTAGCTTTTAATTGAGATGAGTAATCATAAATCTGAAAATACTTCTTCATACCGGACAACCATGCTTCAGCTGTCTCTCCTTTTCCATTTTCGCCATTAAAAGTTGGGGGTTTTTTCTTTCTAAATTCCCCTGAAATTTGTTCATAATGTTTACACTTTTTCTTAGGACCACAGTTGCTATCATTGCTGTCTTGATCAGAATTATATTTTATGCAATAAGTTTTATCATCAGATTCAGAAGAAGAATTACTTTCAGTTTTATAGTACTTCATTTTCTTATCTCTGTGTTTGTAGGACATTGTTCCAGATTCAGATTTTATTTTTGTTCTCTTATCTTTTTCATCATGATGATGCTTTTCCAGTAAAATCTGGTTCAACTCTTCCTGTTCTCTTAAAATTCATTCGTTTTCTTCTTTAACATTTCTTATTTCAGTTTTTAATTCCTTAACCATACGTAATAATTCAGATGATTGATCATTTAGTTCTACGTAGACTTCTTCATTAATATTTTCATGTTCGTTATTATTACATTCATTATGAGGAGATCCGTCCTCTGTGGATTCTTCCGGTATGTCCATACCGGCAAATTAAATGTCAAGTTGTTCTGTACAGAAATAAATTTAAATAAAAGTTAGTAACTAACTTTTCTGTTTTGCGTGCGTGAGCCTATTTCAGGCCTAGAGTTTGAACTCACGCTCTGATTCCACATGTAACATCCCAAAAATTCATAAAAATTTAAAATTTTTCTAAGTAGCATTAAGTGCTACAATTGCTATCCGGAAGTAAAATAAATGATAATCTATTTAACTAGACGAACTATTAGTGATAACACTTCTTCATTAATTACGAACATTTATGTCGATTTCTCATTTATGTTTATCTTCAGAGTAAGTGTATGTGTTTATGCTTATTTAAGATACTGTTGGGTGTTTTTGCCTCATTCTTGCATCCTAGTTTATTTATGGTTACTTATTTGGATGTCTAGACTTTATGGATTTACTTGATACTGATTTCATTATAAGTGCTAACTGTTTACTTTCTTGATGATGATGAAGGGGTCCTATGGGTACCCCAAGGCTTACTTAGCTACTTAGCTAAAGCATTTGAACTTCTGTCGCAGATCGCAGGTAAGAGTGATACTTTTTCGAAGTGTACAAAGAGGTCTTAGTTAAACTCTAGTTAGCCTTCAATGTTTTTAAAAAGTGAAATAGAGAATCTGAAGTGTTCCAGGGTGAGATCTATTTTAGTTTGATCTTCAGTTAAATTCTGCATAATGTTGTTTATATAATTCCAGTTATATTTGAAATTCAGAATTTGTATTTATTACTATTGCACTTGTCTTATACCAAGCCATCGTGGGAAGTATAGAGTTGTGTTTTCAAGGCTAAAGGCATTTAAATCTTACACCTAGGAATTACACCATGTAATCAATTATATATTAAAAGAATCATAACCTAAGCTTAACAACTATCACTATAATTTTAAGCCTATCTTTTGATGTCTATAAACTATAGGCACAACCCTATGTATTAATATGCCAACTTTGAAATGTCGGCAATTACAAAATATATTCTATATATATTTAAATGTGAGTGTTAGTTTTTAAGAATTTAATACATTCTGATCTAGGATCTTAACTGAAAGAAAAACATGTACAACATATCAAGCATAAGATACAAGAGACAAGAGACACAAAAAATTTCATCGGAAAAAACCAAGAAGGTGAAAAACCCCGCAACTTCCTCAGAGATAGAATAAGCATCAATACAATGATCACCATGATCAAACCCAAGAGATATATATCTAAAAAATCATGGGCCTCCTCCACTTGTGCGCATCCTCCTCTTCTCTCACTAATGCGAAGTGAGTGAACAATAGAATGTGTAAAATGAGAGAGACACACTCTCTATTTGTACACTACATCACTTGACCTTTACTCAACTAGGTCGGCCCTAACTTAACCACATAACATAATGCTGACTGGGCCGAACCCCAATAGGGTGGTCTAATAACCCTTTGACCCACATGACTCATACAGGGCCGACCCCAACAAGGTGGTCTAATAACCCATCAAGTATAAGTTACGACACTTACAATATAACTTGCAACACTTGCAAGTACACATGATGACACTTCCAATCGAAGGAATAATACATCTCCATTGGGGATACAATAAAGTACAAATGTAATACATACAATATACAAGTGAAATCTTCCAACGTTACAAATACATCAACTCTCCCTCTTAACTAGGAAGGTATTCTCTTGACACAAGTCATCAATACATATAGGCAAAAGTCTTCAATATTGGAGCTGGATCATCATCACTGGATCACGGAGCATCATCGTCACTGCTGCTGTACTCATCATCTCGATCACTAGTGCTATCTCATAATTCTTCTTGTCATAGGAAGTTCTACAGAGCCAACCCTTTTTCATGCTGGATGTAGGCCCACCACATGTAGTTCTTCATCATCACTGGCCATACTGTGGAATCCTCAGGACTTATTACGTGCGTCAACAAAACCTTGAAAAAGAATCCCAAGACTTTTACGAGCTCACTACTCAACCTATCGGATCTCCTAGGGAAATATTATATGTGACCTCCACAAAACCTCGAAGGAGCATCCTAGGAATGATTATGAGCACTTAGCTCAACCTATCGGATCTCCCAGGGCAATATTACATGTGGTCATGGAAAAACCTTGAAAGAGAATCCCAGGACTGATTACGAGCACACAGCTCAACCTATCGGATCTCCCAAGATCTTTTACATGCAACTGCACAACCTGTCCACGGCCACGGAGTATCATCCTAATACTCATGATCATATTGATCATGTCATCTCAGTGAGCAAGCCATCAAGTAGGTACACCTCAGGATTGATTACACTGCCTCTGCAAAACCTGCAAGATCTCCCAGGATTGATTACACTGCCTTTGCAAAACCTGCAGGAGCATCTCAGGGTTGATTATATTCCTCTGCAAAACCTATGTACCATACTGTCACCTCATCGTCTTCAGATCACCTCATCGTCCATGGAGCACAACCCATATGCACATCACACAACACTTACACTCATTGGCATGGGAAGACACACTTCAACCATCCATGAAAGGCTCAACACTTATATCTACGCCATGGGAAGACACACTTCAACCATGCTCGAATGGCACAACACTTATATCACAACCATGGGAAGACACACTTCAACCATGCTCGAATGGCACAACACTTATATTGCAGGCATGGGAAAACACACTTCAACCATGCTCGAATGGAACAACACTTACATCAATGACCATGGGAAGACACACTTCAACCATGTCGGAATTGCCCCGACCCTTATATCTACACTATGGGAGGAATCACCTACCACCATGTGAGAATGGCTCATGTGCATCTATGTCTCTGGAATTATCACTTCCCCTTGGAAGGAATCTCGATCTAAGGTACACCAAGCCTCTTTGTGAAGTACTCAAACTTCACTCTCACCAACGGCTTGGTCAACACATCGACTATCTACTCATCCATCGCAACATACAGGAGCTTCACTTCTCCTCTCTGCACCATATCCCTGATATAGTGATATTTGATCTTGATGTGATTTGAACTGTCATGGAACACGGGGTTCTCAGATAGCTTCACACAACTCTGGTTGTCACAAAAGATACCAGTAGCATCCAACAGGAGATCAAATAACTCAGACAGTAGCTTCCTCAGCCATACTGCCTCACAACTAGCCGAACAAGCTGCAACATACTCTGCTTCGGCTGTACTCAGTGCTACGCAGGACTGCTTCCTGCTAAACCAAGAGATCACACCTGATCCCATACTGAAGCAACACCTCGAGTGTTCTTCCTATATGCAGCACTGCCTTCCCAATCTAAATCAACATAACCCTCTAGGTTAAACGTTTGATTTGCATCATACTTGAGCCCATAATCAACCATACCCTTCAGGTACCTCAGAATATGCTTTACATCAACCATGTGAACACTTCTCGGATCTATTAGGAACTGGCTCAATGTGTTCATAGCAAAGCAAATATCTGGTCTTGTGTTTGTTAGGTACATCAAGGACCCAATCATCTGACGATACACCGTGACATCAAATAGCTCAGATGAAGCATCACACAGAAGATTCAGGTTCGATGCCAAAGGTGTGGCCATGGCCTTGCAGTGAATCATCCCGAACCTCTTCAGGATCTCTACTGCATACTTCCCTTATCCAAGAAAGATTCTATTTGCACTTTTCCACACCTCCATGCCTAGAAAATAGTGCATCATCCCCAAATCCTTCATCTCGAACTTGGCAACAAGCTTCTTCTTTGTGTCGGAAATCAATCTATCATCACTTGTAACAAACACATCATCCACATACAAAACTAGTATCACTAGATTGCCTTCCTCAACCTTGTAGTTAAGGTTGGAATCCACTTTACTCTTGGTAAATCTCAAACTGGATAGAAGGTTGTCTATCTTACCATACCAAGTCCTAGGAGCTTGATTCAATCCATACAAGGTTTTCTTCAACCTACACACATATGACTCTCTGTCATGTGTCTCAAAACCAAGTGGTTGCTCCACATACACTTCCTCCTCAACTACACCATTCAAGATGACTGTCTTGACATCCATCTGGTGTATCTTCCATTTCATCACTTGCTTTATATTTCTCTATGCTACCATCTGCAATATGCTTGATCTTATAGATCCACTTGGAAGTCACAACAGACTTCCCTTCAGGTCTTGGGACCACATCCCAAACATCATTCTTCATGATCGCCTGGTACTCTTCGATCATTACTTCATCCCGGATACTGGGAACTTTAGATTCTTCAATAGATAGCTTTGTTGCTGGAGTAAATGTTGTAGTCCTTCTTTTGTAGGTGATGGTATATGATCTTTCCTACAAGACAAATTAAATTGCATGATTAGAAACATCTCATAGTTTCAGAACAAATTCTTACACATAAATAAATATGTGATACAGTCATGCAATTAATTTAGCCAATGCTTCAATACACATTTATCCATATCTCGTAACTTTCTAGATGCCTTCCAATCTCTACCAGAACATTGTTAAGGGTGTGCACAACTCCCAACATGTCAACAAAGAGGTTTCATTCTAGATAAGTAGCAATGGAATGTTGTACAATGCCATAGGCCACTTACCCATCACATTAATAGTATACTATTCATTAATGCAATTATTCTAATATGCATAATACACACCTTAAGTCTAGGAACATAAGCATATACATCATTGAACAATATTATTTAAATAAGCAAATATGCAAGAAATGACAATTCAAATACTTATCTTTGTTTGGTTTGTAGGGTGGACTCCCTCTCAATATTTGCTTTCTTGCAGGAACTACTGGAGTGTGCTCCCTCTTGATCTTTGCTTCTTGGATTACCTATCTTTGAACTTATACCATCCTCGATCACTATGCATACTTACTAGTATCATCATTGTGTTATCCTTGAGGTCTCATACATCGGTGTATTGATCTGTGATTTGTTTGTGTGAAGTGGTTGCTCTTGGTTTTCGGTCCTTTGGTAGTACCCTGTGTACCTGAACACACAACAGAAAGGCCGATAGCGATAGGATGAAGGCATGGAGTACTGCCACGATGGAGCACTCGCTACTAGAGGCTAGTAGTTCGGTTTAGAGAAATCATAGCATTTTTGGAAACTCTAAGGGTTCATCCTTTAGAATTGTAAATACATGACCTACGGGCATGATCTATTTAAGGAGGAAATTTTGTATGGGAAAGGGTTGGTTTTTGGTTGTTGTTAGAAGTTTAGTACTGAGCATTGTAAAATCTTTCTGAGTAAAGAAATTGTAAAGGCTCTGTAGCTAAGTGCGCAGAGACCTATGTGAGAGAGAAGAGAGTCTGCAACTGAGAGTGTAGACTAAGAACTGTTGTGCCCTTCCCAAAAGATATATATAACAATAGTTCTTGTGGACGTAGCTTCCCACCCGGGGGAGTGAACCACGTTAAATACTGTGCAGTGTGATTGTGTTGTGTATTGCACATTTATCTGCTTCCTGTGAATGAATGTTTGAATTTTCCCTTGCATGCTGTTATGATAGGATTTTTATACGTATTTGCCATCAGGAGAATATGGAAATAATATGTTAAGTTCTGCATGAATAGATGAATGGTGAATGTTTGACCTCTTCTTATGAAGCAGTAATGAATTAGTTATTCAACTAAGCGTTAGATATTGTTTGAGCACTTTCACATTATATAGTAGGAAGAATGCATGGTAATTGGACTGTCTCCGCGGCACATGCTTGAGCAGCGCACACCCTAAGTGAATGAATGAATGATTGGGTGTTAATAAGTTTAGTACTCTAGTTAACTGCAAGTATTTCAAGTCTTAGTGTGAAACTGCATCAGCCACAGTCACAAAGAAATCCAGTGGAAGTAGAATTTAGAGGTGCGGACCACGGTGTCGTCTATCGCCATGCAGTCTTTCCCCATAACACACATCGCATGTCGCACTGCGCAGTACGTCAAACTAAAAAAATCATCACCTACTGTGCAAACCTGATTCAGCAGTACCCCATAGATACACCTCGGGCGAGACCTCAACCTGCTCGCAGGTTGTTGCCGAAAGGGTCGGCGCGAAGGGGTTTTGTTGGTCAAGGGGAAACCATGAAGAGCCTAGGTCTTTATTGAAAACCCTCTGGGTCAGCATATGATAAGCCAACAATTGTACAGATAATAAATCTGAAAGTACAACGAATTAGAGGCTCTCCTTCAGACACAAGGTACATGGGGATCTCATCTTCGACCTGTAGGATTTTCAGATCCTGAAACTTCGCCAAAATGAATTTATAGCGAAAGTGCTACGATAATGGGTTTTTTCTATATCAAACCCTAGCTTCGCAAGTGCAACAAGTGTCATAAATGCCATACCATGCATTCTTTCAGGCTAGATCTGATACCATGTTTGTTTTTTAGAATTTAATACATTTTGATCTAGGATCTTAATTGAAAGAACAACATGTACAACATATCAAGCATAAGAGACAAGAGACAAGAGACACAAAACATTTCAACGGGGAAAACCAAGAAGGTGAAAAACCCCGCAACTTCCTCAGAGATAGAATTAGCATCAATACAATGATCACCATGATCAAACCCAAGAGATAGATATCTACAGTAGCATGCTCCTCCTCCACTTGTGCTTATATTCCTTTTCTCTCACTAATGCGAAGTGAGTGAACAATAGAATGTGTAAAATGAGAGAGACACACTCTCTATTTGTGCACTACATCACTTGACCTTTTCTCAACTAGGTCGGCCCTAACTTAAACACATAATATAATGCTAACTGGGCCGACCCCCAATACGGTGGTCTAATAACCCTTTGACCCACATGACTCATATAGGGATGACCCCAACAAGGTGGTCTAATAACCCATCAAGTATAAGTTATGACACTTACAATATAACTTGCAACACTTGCAAGTACACATGACAACACTTCCAATCGGAGGAATAATACATCTCCGTAGGGGATACAATAAAGTACAAATGTAATACATACAATATACAAGTGAATATCTTCCAAAGTTACAAATACATCAACAATGATTTGGGTGTTATTACCCTAAGCTCACTATACCAATAACTATATAATACCCTTGTGATGTTCTCTATGGTTTTATGCTAAGTATAAGGGTTTTATCAAAAGAGTTCTACGTAACACTTGGATTGTAAACATTGATAGTTTAACCTTTGATAAAACGTACCCATACTATAGTATAGCTGTAAGTCCATGCAAGTTGAAGACCGAAACATTAACTTGGATATGATGCGATGGCAGGCACAATGTATGCAGTAGCTATGGTATTAAAAGTGCATTAAAAGCGTTATGGGTGGAATGTCTAATGGAATCCACCGTGGCAGGTATTCACGTGGTTTTCTTGGTAGTGGTGATAACCTAACTTCCTTTGGAGTTACTACGATGAAGGCATAACCTAGGCATTCATTTTGCAGTGAGTGGGGTTTTGGAGAGGCCGATAGGCCTGCAGTTTCTTAGGGTTGTAGCAGGGTTTGAAGGCACCTCTCGAGGGTTTGATACAATGACTTGTAGTTTTAAACTATCACTAGTATGTGTTAAGAGCCAAGCCAAGCCTTAGCTAAGGCTTGTTGCATTTGTTAAAGGTTTGTGTGACTCCAGTGTTCTTCAATGGTTTGCAGGAAAGTTCATTTTCTTGGTGGTTACAGGATAGTTCAGACAAGAAGCAAGGTTTTCCTTTGAAAGGTAAGTCGTGGTTCTTTCTTGAGTTTCCACAAAAGTTGACATTATTATAGCTACTTGTATTTAAGTTTGAGCTTTGTTTTCCATCTTTTAACCACACTGTGTGTTTTTAATGGCAGGTGACTCCTCGGCTTTGGCTTTTTATCTTTGAAGCAAAGGGGAAGAATGAGCTTAAAACCTGGTAAGCCTCGGTGACTCCCTGAAGGGTGCAACCTAGAAAAATGCCAATCCATGAATGGTTTTAACTAAGCATTCGGTTTTGTGGTTTAGCTTGTGGATTTTTCTGCCATTGTAATCTTGTAATCCGTAAGGCATGTTTTTAGTGTAGGGATGATTGAATCCTCAACCTACTTCTGTGTTGGCTATGCAACATTTTACTGTGTATCAATTTAATTGATAAATGTATACAGTTGTTTTGAAGGTTCTAACCCTGAGCATTTTGATGAAATGAAATGGTAACTGTTTAGGTGTAATGTCCCCTCCCACGGACCCAAATCCTAGAAGGGAATATGCTACCAATCTATGGGGTTGTTCCTAAAAGACTCAACCCATTCTAACAACTAGGAATTAAAATCCATTGTGTGCAGATGCAACTCAATTGAATATGCACAACGGAAATAAGCAAATCATCCACACACATTTTATATGCATACAACATATCAATATAAACACCAAATTAATGCACTGCAGAAGTAAATACATAGACAAAAAACACTTATCTTCATTGTGCAATTGTCCCAAGCAACTAGCTATGTCGCTGCAACGTTCCACCCAACTGTAGGCTCTTCGACAACATATAATGAGTCCGTCCGAAGGCCACCCTCGAGCTGGGCATGATATCTACAAGGAAAAGGGAATTTTAAGCTTATACATAACCAAACAGCCAAATAGTCATTTGGATCTAAGCCAAGCCAGACCACTATTGGGTTTATTAGGCTAAATTTGAACCCTCTTTAATTGTGGATGCTTCCACTCAAGTTCAAGCCAAAACAATGGAACCCATTTCAACCCCAACAATATCCTACACACAGAAAACTCATAAACTGGGCATGGGTACACATAACAGCAAAACCCCAAGTGTTGGGTATGGATGGAAAACGTGGGCAACCCAAAAACGAAGTGGAAAATGGGAAAACAACCCTGGAAGGCAATTTCGTTTTTAGAAAACATCCATGGGCATTCAAAGAGAAGCAATGGTCTCTACAAACCTCCAAATCATTCTCTCTCCTTTCCAACAGGTCTGCAACACAAAAACGATTTCCCAGCAATGATAAAAACGCCCAGTAGGCTTCAACAAAAACGCCCAGCAAGCTAAAAACGCCCAGCAAGCTTCCAAAAATGTCCAACAAGCTAAAAACGCCCAGCAAGCTTCCAAAAATGTCCAACAAGCTAAAAACGCCCAGCAAGCTTCCAAAAACGTCCAGCAAGCTAAAAATGCCCAGTAGGCTTCAACAAAAACGCTTAGCAGGCTTCAAAAAAAATGCCCAACAAGCTAAAAATGCCCAGCAAGCTTCCCAAAAACGTCCAACAAGCTAAAAATTCCCAGCAAGCTTCCAAAAACATCTAGCAAGCTAAAAACGCCCAGCAGGCTACAACAAAAATGCCCAACAAGCTAGAAACGACCAGCAGGCTTCAACAAAAATGCCCAACAAGCTAAAAACGCCCAGTAGGCTTCAACAAAAATGCCCAGCAAGTTAAAAATGCCTAGCAAGCTTCCCAAAAATGTGAGAGAGTGAAGTTTGATCATGAATAATGGCTTGGGAAGGAAATTCGTGGGTGTTTTCTTGCCCAAGAAGGAAAAACATGTTTTTCCATGAGGGTGGTTTTCCCATACTTGAATTTTGGACAGCGATACCTCCCCAATCCCCAAGGCATTAACTTCACCCATCTCTTGGGAGAAATGAATGATTGGGCACCAAAGTCAACATGGGTAGTTGATGGTTCATGGGTTCTCTCATTGACACTTGGCTTGACTTGATTGGATCAAGGGTTTGAATATTTCCCTCCCAATTCCTTGCAATATCATGCCCCCATCTCTTGTTGCATTGCATAGCTAGTTGTGGAAATTTATTTTAAAATTCATATTTACAATTCCCATGGCTCACTAGCACATGGGTTAATTAATACCAACATACTTTCCTCTTCAAGATCGAGCATTCACTAGCGGGGCCTTGGCCTTGAGCTCCATGCTAGGAATCATACAAAATATGCATACAATATTTACATTATAGCCCAAATATTATAAGGGTCAAAATGGGGGACATTACATTCCCCTTCCCTTGGAATAACACTGTCCTTGGTGTTCCAATTACTTAGGAATACGTACAGGCTATATACATGTCCAAAATTCACAAAATATGGCAGGTCTGTCCTGCACCTCACCCTTTACTTGGGTTTTCAGGACCAAGTCTTTTGGTTTTCACAAACTGCTCCTGCTGGCTTGGACCTCCTAGCTCTGCAAGAGGGCATTGTTCCAAAATAATCCTTTTTCTTTCTTTATTTTTCCGCTAATCTACAAGTCTGGAAAATTTATGGTGGATACCCTCTTGATGCTCCATTGTTGGGCAGTCACGAAGGCAATGATTTCCTCCACATCCCCAACATTTCACTGGTTGCTTTACCTTTTCCTTCTCAAATTCCTTTGAGTCTTCCGACTTGGAGTGTTTCTTAATAGGCCGATTGGATGAGTGAGTCTTCATGGATCTACTTTCCTTTCCTTTACTGATTGCTCCCAGAATGCTTTTTACCTCTTTTTGCAGACGAATAGAGTCCTGCAGAACCTCGTGGTTCATCTCATTCTGTTGCCTCTGTAGCTTGAGCATCTCCCCGAGATTTTCTTGGGTCTTTTCAATTGTTTGAAGAAGACTTTTAGCCAACTCTAATAGCCCTTGGTTTGTCGCCATGGTCAATGTGCACAGTTGACCACACTTTACTTACTAGCGATAGCAACACTTGCTTGTGTCGGCTGCAACCAATTGTTTCAATTTCTCACCTGCGAAATTTATCATGGAAACTCCTTGTTAGGACAAGCATTATAAACATTAAAATTAGTCAATTATTTACCAATTGACATGGAACGTCCATGCTTCACTCATGCGACTTCCAAATTTTCATGCTTTCCCAACATACACAGGATCTCTTTCATGTTCATCCTTTCACAGTTGTTATAGGTCAAAATTGCACCTCTCCGTCCGTGATCACCCTGAGCTGCTGATCACACAAAAGGACAACTTGGATGGAGGAGCATGTTGACCTTGGACCATATGAAAACTCATCCTATTTCCTGAAAATACTGGAAAACATACAAAATATCATTTTGAGGTATGAGCGCTACTCCACTTAAATATACTAGCGCCCATACGCGACTCCAGTGTATAATAGTAGCGCCCATATCAATATATACGCTACTCCTTCTTAGCAAAGTAGCGCTCAACATTTAAAACTGAATGAGCGCTAGTTGTTAAACAATAGGGTAGCGCCCTATACGCTACTCCACTGAGTAATAGTCATGTATATCTTAAAAGATGATTAAAAAATATATTAATTCATCGAGGAGGATTAGTTGATGGCAATTTCCTAACTCCCCCAACTTCCTCCATAACTACATCTCGACCTGAACTGCTTCTTTGAACCTATAAATACCAAGAAGGTTAAAGGAGAATGGTTAGAAATTGGAGATTAGTGAGATTGATTAATGGAAAAACTTTGAAGAAGCTTGCATTGGAGAAGTTGTTGTAGAAGATATCCAAGCCAGAAGAAAGCCAGAGCCTAGAATCTAGTTGCAGGAGCCTGCTTCATTATCAGGTATATTTGTACTGCATTCCAATTTTGACAAATAAAGGTTGAAGTGTTTCCTTGTTCCAATATGAAGGTGTTATGAAATGGCATTTTAAGTTGGATTTATTTTGGTCAACACTGAATATTAAACATAGTTTTTGTTTATTTCATGCTTTATATATTGCCCAAAATGTTTGAGGAAGGTATTGTTGTTGCAGGTTTTTCAAAGGAAAAGTAGATTTGGAAGCTGGACACGGGATCGAGTCAAGGCTAGGATCAGACTCCGGTTAAAAGGTGTGTTCCCTAAATCTACAATCTATTTCTTTTGTAAAACGTCTCTGTAATAGCATTAATGCACTTACCTGTCACCCCAACCAAGTTGATAGTTTAGTTTCCTGACTATAGGGTAGAAATATCCGCCAACAGACTGGCGACTCCACTGGGGATTAGAGTTTTTGGCTTTAGGAAACTTTGTTTTTGGGTGTCTCTTTAGTTTGTTTTAACTTCTTTGATGTGTCAAGAACCTTTTTAGGTATCCCTTGTCTTGGTATTTCCTGCTTTCATCAGTTTTTATACCTTCCAAAGTCAGTTTTCAGGCCTTTGAAATATGAGCGCTACTCTGATATATGTACAGTAGCGCCCATACGCTACTGTTCTGTATATACAATAGCGCCCGTTTTGGCATGGGCGCGAGTTTCTCTACTACACAGTAGAGTACATTTCCTGAAGCAGTCATTTTTTTGGTTTGCTTGTTTTTTTTAGCCCTGTGGTGATTTGCTGACTGTGCTGTAGGATCCCTTTGATGATTGCATAAGGTTTTTAATTGTTGTTCAAGTCATAGAACCTCTCCTTAAATTTTTTCCATCTTTTAAACCATTTGTTGACCTTTGGAATTTTTGAGACCTTTTATTGACTTTTTGGAAGACTTGGTGGTGTTTGGTGACGAACACTTTCACTTTTTTCAGACCCTGACTGCTTGTTGCCCATTTACAAACCTGCACACTCCTGTGTCTGTTGTTTGTGGTGAAGTTGTTTGATTTCCACTACCCCCGTCCTTTGTTTAGGGTTTGGTCTTTGGTAGAGCTTTTAGGGTGTCTTCTTTTTGGTCAAGTTTCATTTCTTCCAGGACTTCTTGTCTTCTGCTGGTCACAAGTGCTTTTTAAACAGCTGTAGGCTAGTTTCACCTCTCAGTTTCTTCGTGTTAGTAGGGCAGCCTGCTTGTCTACTTGTACTTGGCTTTGTGGTCTTGCTAGGGTTAAACACGTTAGGTCAGTCCTTGGGTGTTGTCCCCTTTGTTTTCTCCCACTTGGTGTCCAAGGTTATAGGCTTTTGCTTAGTAAAAAACATGTAGATCAAGTCTTTCTCGAGCTAGGGTTTCGACAGCTGTAGGCCTAAGAACGTTTAGCCATACTTACACACTCCGCATTTAAAGTTTTATTTGGCTTTCCATCTTTGCATAGTTCTTTTTCAGTTTTTGAAAAAGCAAAAAATTTGGTACCTTAAGTTAAATTAGAACTTGTCTTTGTCATTTCAAAATAGCTTAGTTTATTTTGTATAATTTAAAAAGAAAACAATTTTTTTTTAAAAATAAAGTTTGCTTAGATTTTCAGTTTTGAAAAAGAAGTAGATGAAAAAATAAAAAAGTTTTGTTGTAGGAAGATTTGAGTACATTTGTATTTTTGTTTTCTTGTTATAACCACGCTCACACACTCACTACCCCTTTTGCGTAATAAAAGCCCTAAAATTTGCTAATAAAATGAACTAGAAACTTTTTCTTTTTAGGGTACACTACACCAACTATTTTTGGTTAGGTCTTGGGTTTAAATCACCTTAAACCACCCAATATCACACATTGCGCAACAATCGTAGTGAGACTATCATAGGAAAACCCACCTCACTCAAAATTTGCCTGGGAGCATATGCAGTAGGTCATTGCGAGATCAGTTTGTGGGAATACTCCTCCTACTTGCTGTTCGAGCATACGCCAGGATCGGATTGCGTATTGGGGACTCTTTAGAGTTTCGGGCTTAGCTACCCTGCCCACGCTTTCTGATTCGACCGGTGACTGTTCCCCCAGGAATTTTCGGTGTTGTGGTATCCATAGTATCAGATTTCTAGGTTCTTACACAGGTGACAGCAGAGGGTATATCTGATGTACCTAAGACAGACGTGGGAGGAAACCCCGTGCAGGTCTTTGGGAGGGCAGTTGGGTGATTCCAGCGCTTGCACCCTTATTCATTGTATTGTGGACCCCGGGTAACTGTCTTTCTTCCTTCGTTGACCTGTTCTGGGCCCTAATCATCCCAGACTCTTCTCCGGAAGGCACCTTTGTTTGACTGGTTTGTATACTTAGGAATTTTTAGTTGGTGTGCTGTTTGCCCCCTAGTCATAGTGGCCACTAGGTTCTATTTTGTTTTTTATATTTATAATCACAGAGAATCAACAACTCCGTAGATCGAGAAGGATTCAGAACCTTCCTCCTGTTAGAACAAAACCTATACAACCAGCTAGAAGACAGCGGGTAAACCTCGATATTTCTTCAGAAATTACCTCTGAAATAGAATTGCTTGAAGAAATACTTATAATAGAAAACCTTGAAATTGAGGTTCCTGAGGAACCACCACCAGGTACCACAGATCAGCAACATTTTAGTATTGTTGAGGTGGAAGATCTTACTTCCGCGGAGTATAGCACTCCTTTCAATCCTCCCTTAACTAATACTAGAATTCCGCTTCTGTCACCTGTTGGTTTCTAGCAGACCCTTTTCAGTGCAGATCTTTTGTTTCCCGATCATCTGATGTATAACACAGGAGGTGAACCAGGGGGTCCCCAAACTCCCACTTTAGGTATGAATACCAGCACAGTTAACCGTTCTTTTACTGCTACATCTAGTCAGGCACAAACAACATCTGTGCCTACTCCATCTTTCAGTTTCAACACTAGTACATTAGGAATGCCTAGTTTTACAACAATGGCATCTATTCCCACGTCTACTGTTGGACCTAGCAGTATATCCAACTGTGCAACACCTTCTACTTCACAACCGTTATATCAGATCCCTAGTACTTGGGTTTCCACACCTGTGGTAGGACCAAGTGTTTCTGCAAACATACCAGTCATGGGCACCATGACTGCACCGTCCACATCAGCTTCTACTGGTTTCAACACCTTTGTAGGCCCTAACTTGAATCAGGGTAGCATGCCTGCAAATAATGTTCCTTTTTCCTTATTTTCAGGGGGAGGGGGCAACATCTTCAATCAACAATATGGCGGGGATAACACCCAGCCACAGTGGACGAACCAGCAAAGCACTAATCCGCTCTCATATGGGTGGGGAAATTTTAATAATTCTTTCTCACAACAACAACAACTGGCAGGGGGCAACCCCTACCAACAAATACCTGGGGGTAACCCCTACCAACAGTTAACTGGGGGTAACCCCTATCAACAGTTGGTAGGTGGAAACTCCTATCAGCACATGGCCGGGGGCAACCCTTATCACCAAATGGCTGGGGGAAACCCCTACCAACAATTAATGGGACAAACGATGGGTGGTTTCCCTTATCAAGCTTCATCTTACCGGCCTCGTCTACCTTTTCTGGCAACTTTGAATTTGCCAGACCTTTCGAAACTGACAAATGATCCTGTGTGTCATAATGCCACGTGGCCATCAGTTCCCACCAAATTACCTTCGGATATTCCAAAATTCGAAGGCAAAGCTGGTGAAGACCCTGGTGACCATGTCACTACCTTTCACTTGTGGTGTTCTTCAAATTCGTTGAGCGAAGATTCCATCAGATTGAGACTGTTTCAAAGGACCTTAACTGGTCCCGCAGCCAAATGGTACATTGAGTTACCTGCGACTACTTTCTCTAGTTTTGGGGATCTAGCAACCGTCTTTTTGAACCATTTCCAACTTCCTGTTCGGTATGATGCCGGAACAGAACTTTTGTCTACTTTTAGACAAAACAAAGCCACTCATTTATCTGACCACATTCAGGAGTGGCGAAGACGGAAAAGGCTCATAAAGGCCAACATCCCTCCAGAGTTCCTGCTTGAGTGGTACTTGAAATCACTCCTTCCTTACATTTCTAAGGAAGTAGCGACATCTGGAGTTTCCAATGAAGAAGAGGCCATCTTAAGGACTCAACAGTTAGACCTTGTATACGCACAATCTGGTTTACTGTACGAGATTATACCTGACGCACCGAGATCAAACACTGATCTGAGTAGACCCAAATCTGGACCACATGCTGACGGCATAGTGGGTTCAGTTAAATCTGCAGCCTTCGAAGCACTGACCAAACAGGTCCAAGCCTTAACTGTCAAAGATTCGACTGCAGACATTGCTTCCGTCACAACCTCTCCTTCTATTTCTGAATCTGTTAATCAGGTTCAGAACAATCAAAAGGGCCCTTGGCAGCCTAACAACAAAAAGAAGGGCAAGAAAGGAGAGGGGAACCAACAAAAGCCCAAAAAAGACAATGCCGAAGAGGGTAACAAAGAAGAGAAGAAGGTTAGGTTCCCTTGTAAACTTTGCAAACAAAACCACCTTACTCATCAATGCCCTCTACTAGAAGAAGCCCAGAAGCTCTTAAGAGAGAAGAAGCCTGCCGTCTTGAAAGATCCATTTCCTAAAGGGCAAGGTTCAACTTCTGGCACCTCCAAAACTGGGGGCACTTCGCATGCCACGGTTGATCAAACATTCATAAATATGGTCAACTCAGATGCACTTTTTCAAACCAGAGCTAAGAACTATACCCCGGAAACGCAGAGAAAGGATAAGGAGATTGCTAAATCCTCCACTCCACTCCACATACCTGTGGACCCAATGTCCAAGATTCTGAAAGGTGTCTTGAAGAGGGCATCGCACAATCCCAACCCACGGGCTACTTCCAACTACAATGTGGTTGAAGATCTAGCCCAAACCCCTTGTGCCATGTCTACTCTAGAAGTCTTGCAGAGTTGTCCATTGCAACGAAATGCACTTCTGGCAGCTATTGGGAGTATGGAGTCCTCCAACATGTCTGCGCGATTTGACATGACTGATGTCAAATACTGGTTGCCATATCACGTTGCCCTCCAGATTGAGGTCGTTCATGGTCCAATGACCATAAGATGAGCTGTAGTAGATGAGGGAGCGTCGACTTGCGTAATGTCGATTTCCTGTTGGAAAGCTCTAGGTTCTCCTAAGTTAGTCCCTTCCAACACAATGCTTACTGCATTTGATGGTAGAACTTTCCGTCCACATGGATTTTTGCCATCATTTAATGTCACTTTGGCCGGTAAGACTGTTGCTGTTGAGATAGAAGTTCTGGACGCTCCGCTCGATTACAACATGTTATTGGGCAGGAGTTGGACTTATGCCATGCAAGCTATAACAACGACAGTTTTTCGAGTGGTAATGTTCCCATTTGAAGGTAAGATCGTTACAGTCGATCAACTTTCTTTCACTCAAAGAAAACACTAGACTTCTACGGAAACCATGATTCCTTTGGTTGATCAAACCGCCCCGGTTAAGGAGAGTTTAGGAGCAGGGTTGTATGGTTCATTAATAGGCACTTTCGACATCCCCTCCCCTGTTCTTTTTATGCGTTCTGATGTGGGTACCGTTACTGAAACATTTACGGTCGGTTTAAGAACTAATCCTTGGATCCTTCCTACCACGTCGGATCCTTTTGTGCCTCCCTCCATTGCAGAAGTGGCCTATATGGAAACTCAACACGCTGCAATGGAACATATCATGACTCCACCAGTCTCTGTCGAGTCAGATATGGACTATGCTCCGGCATGGTCACTGAATTCTACTCACTCATTTGATTGTTTAGATACGGTTTTGCCATCGGATGAAGCCATCTTAGAAGTTATGATGGGCCTAGACCAACCTTGGGAACATATGCATCATAGGTCCTACATACTTCCAGATCTAGACAGAATTGAGAGAGGAGAATTCCCTGTGAGACCCGGTGGATTGGTTGATTTGTCATCTTCTCCTTCTACTTCAAAAGCTGTTTATGCTGAAGGGAACATGGCTAATATTTCAAGAACAATTCCAATCAACATTTCCACCAAACCCGGGGTCGTGGAAAATATTTTTATTGGTGCAGACTGTTCTCCAGAAGAGATAGCTCTGTATACAAAACTGTTTAAAGAATTCCGCGACATTTTTGCCTGGTCATATGAGGAGATGCCAGGTATTGACCCAACCATTGTGGAGCATGTCATCACAACATACCCTAATGCGAAACCTATGAGGCAAAAGCTCCGTCCCGTAAACCCTAGAAAAGCATCCGCCATCAAGGCGGAGGTTGAAAAGTTGCTCAAAGCCGGTTTCATTTATCCGATCGATATGACGGAATGGGTTTCAAACCCCGTTCCGGTTGATAAAAAGCAAGGCACTATTAGAGTTTGTACTGACTTTCGAGATTTGAACAAAGCTTGTCCGAAAGACAACTATCCCACACCATTTATCGATCAAATCATAGATGCGTGTGCAGGACATGAGATGTTCTCTTTTATGGATGGTTTTTCGGTATACAATCAAATAGAGATCAAACCTGAAGATCAGCATAAAACAGCTTTCATTTGCCCGTGGGGCACCTTTGCTTATCGGAAAATGCCATTTGGTTTGAAGAATGCTGGGGCTACCTTCCAGCGAGCAATGAATTTTTCTTTTCATGAAATCAAACACATTGTAGAACCTTACTTGGACGATCTCCCGGCGCGATCTCGAAAGAGACGGGACCATCCGGATCACCTTAGACAAGTGTTTGAAAGATACAGAAAATATAAGATTCGTTTGAATCCGAACAAATGTGTATTATGTGTCGAATCGGGACGTTTACTAGGTTTCATTGTCTCTAATCATGGTATAATGGTTGACCCACTTAAAGTTGAGGAGATTGTAAATCTGCCTCCTCCTCGCACCTTGCGACAACTTCAAAGTCTGCAAGGCATGTCTAATTTCTTACGACGATTTATAATAAACTACGCCAAAATTACCAAAGGTTTTATGAGGCTACTCAAACAAGATTCCTACTTTGTGTGGGATGAAGTTGCACAATCATCCTTTGAAGCGTTAAAAAAGGCACTTCTTTCAGCACCCTTGTTAAGCCCGCCAGATTACTCAAAAGATTTTCTTTTATACCTGGCAGCGTCTCTTACTACAATTGGTATAGTTTTGGTTCAGGAAGACGATATGTTCCAAGAACATGTTGTCTACTATCTTTCTCGCGCATTGATAGCCCCTGAGGTTAAATACTTGCACGTTGAGAAGTTAGCACTTGCTGCGGTCTATGCGGTCCAGAGACTTCGTCACTATATACTTTTACGAACTATTACAGTGATAGCAGAAGTCAACCCTTTCCAGTACGTTCTCACTCGACGAATCATCGATGGGAAATACAATAAATGGATTGTGATTCTACAGGAATTCGATTTGGTATTCCAATCAGCCAAATCGAAAAAATCACTAGTATTCGCTGAATTAATCTCAGAATTTCCAAGTGACCTAGAATGCGTGGAGGAAGAAACATCATTCCCTGACGAACATATCTTTCTCATCGCCTCCTCCGACCCATGGTATGGAGATATTTTAATATGTGTCCAGACTTTGAGGTGTCCTACCACTTTTTCCCGAGAAGAGCGACGTAAGCTTAAAACCCATGCGAAAAACTACCTTATTATCTCTGATACTTTATATCGACGTGGGGTAGATTCTATTTTACGGCGTTGCTTAACTAGGGAAGAAGCTGAAGCAGTGTTAAATGATTCCCACAGTGGAGCTTGTGGGGGACATCTTTCCGGGTTGGCAACAACTCAGAAGATACTGCGTGCCGGATATTTTTGGCCCACGATCTTTAAAGATTGTGTGGAAGCAGTGAAACACTGTCGACCGTGTCAGTTTTTCACCAAGAAAATGAGGGCACACCCAGCTCCTCTTCATCCTGTAATTACAGCAGGTCCCTTCACAAAATGGGGGGTTGATTTCATGACATGCAATCCAGTTTCAGCTGGAGGACATCATTACATCATCGTTGCCGTTGACTAGTTTACTAAGTGGGCAGAGGCAATGCCTACTGTTAAGGCAGATGGAGAAACTGCCGCTTATTTCGTATTTAATCAGATCATAGCACGGTTTGGCATACCTAAAGAGATAGTGACTGATCATGGTAGTCATTTCCAAAATAGCATGATGACTGAGTTATATACAATGCTTGGTTTTCGACAAGAACATTCATCCTCATACTATCCTCAGGCGAATGGACAAGTTGAAGCAGTGAATAAAACTTTAAAGGTTATATTACAACGAACTGTTAATGCCAGTCAGAATAACTGGCACATCATGCTATACCCGGCTCTTTGGGCTTACTGAGCCAACGTTAAGACTGCTACTAGTTTCTCTCCTTTCCAACTTGTGCATGGGATAGAAGCAGTTGTGCCGATTGAATGCGAGATTCCTTCGCTAAAAATAGCAGTTCAGTTACTACCCAATACTTCAATACTTGAAGAACGTTTGTTACGCTTAGAACATCTATATGAACAGCGCCAAGATGCGCTTACAACAAATGAGGTTCACAAAAAACGAGTCAAAGGATAGTACGACAAATCCGTTAAACCTAGAGTTTTCATTGAAGCAGATTTGGTCCTACTTTGGGATCAAGACAAAGAACCTTTAGGACCCGGTAAATTCAAATCCAGGTGGCTCGGACCTTATATCATTTCTAAAGTATTGAAGAAAGGTGCCTACGAACTGGTAGATTACGAAGGTAATAAGTTGGACGAGCCTAGAAATGGGCTCTACCTGAAGAAGTACTACACCTAGGTTGAAGTACTTTTTCTTGTAACATAACTGTATATTTTTGTATAGTTAGTTTTGTTATGCTCGTTAGGTGATCTTATGTGTGTTTCTCGTTTCGTGTACCAGATGTCAACCGCACATTTCCTAGGCTTTGCTGATGGCGCCAGTCGCCACACCTGTCAGTTGGCTGCAGCAGCTTGGGTCATTTATTCACCCGCTGACCAACTTGTCTCTTCGGGGGGGGTTTGTTTGGGACCTACCATGAACAATGTGGCTGAATACAGTGCAGTTATAGAACTTCTCCGAGATGCCCTCAGTCATGGCATTTCATACCTGGAGGTAAGGCTTGACTCACAACTAATTGTATTTCAGTTAACAGGTGTCTATTGGATCAGAGATCCAGGATTGCTACATCAGTTTCTACGAGTTAGATTATTGGAATGACATTTTCATTCTATCAGATATGAACACATTCCAAGAAATTTAAACAATTTAGCTGATTCATTAGCAAACTATGTGTTAGACTGGCATTTGCATCATACATTGCAAACAACATTCCACACATAAAATTTAAAATGCATACACATGTAAATAACCGATACTGTATATATAACTGGTACCGTATCAAAAAATATGAGTTTTGAGTTATGAGTCTCTCCAGTCAAGTCATAAAAGTACAAAAGCTGGGTATGGTAGCCTCAAAAATATATACATATAATGTTTTTCTTCTCCTACGGAGAAGGAGGAACCTCCTCATCATCTACCGCATTGCGATAGCATATCACTAGTCTAGCAACTCTCCGCAGTAATCTAAGCCATGCTGGGGGCACCCCAACAACATCTTCCTGCATGTCAACAGGTATCTGATCCATGCGGCATGCAGGAATCTCATGAGTCAACCGACTCATTTTCCTCTCCAGGGTTCCCAACATAGCTTCTGCTGCGGTGATATCAGCTGGCCTCACATAGATAGTAGGATGGCCCTCGTGACGAACAGGTCCAACATCTGCATTTGACACTTGATTAGAACTCCAAAATTCATTCATAAAAATCAAATACTTGAAAAGTTTGAAAAAATTAAATAAATTCTTAAAAGTAAACATACCAATATCTCCCCAGGCTCCACCTGGCGGAAGCACCAGCTCTGGATCGTGACAGAAATCCAATCCAACATAGGGAAACTGCTCAAAAGCGGGAACCTGCCTCTCCCACCACCCCCAGAAGTCATCAGTATGGTAACAATAGTGACTCTCCCCACCACTCTGGCGGAGAAAAATGTCACCCCAACGGCCTAGTCTGGGCTCACGGGGGTTAACCTATGGTAGAGGCATCCCCAAGCTAATAGCAAGCATCCTCTCGAATAAGAAAGTACACAAGATACTCCCGTACCCAAAATTCTTCATTGTGCCGGATTTGCAACTTGTCAATTGATACTTCATGTTTGCCAACAAGTTAGTACTCCAATCATAAACATGGCCATGCAAGCACTGTACACCGATATGCATCGAATGCCTAGAAGCTAAGTGTTGTGATGCACTACCGGATACCCGGTTGATCATGCTCACTATCACTTTCAGCGGGAGACCATCAATAGTTGAAATCAGGATTTGGCTTCCCGATTTTTTTGCTCCGGCAACACAGTATGTATTTACATATTCTTGCACTGATCGTGCACCCAAACGAGATGTCCCTTTTAGATTGATTATGTCTCCTCTCCTTGAGAGACCGGTAATAAAGTATATATCCTCAACGGTAAGCTCTAGAGTTTGCCCCCGAATGATGAAGGTATTAGTATCGACATCCCAATACTGAATCAATCTTCGAAATAGCTTGTTTAGTGCACGCATGTTTACGGTTTGATAAAATTTCAACAAACCGCATCTACGGAGCACATGGAGGGTAGCCGGGTCTTGCATGGCTAGTCTATCCATGTCTTCATGCTCCCTTTCCCTCCATTGTAAGACCATCTTGCACAAAAAACCCCAAAAATTTTGAGTCTCGGCGCTTTAAAGTGGCTTTGTAAATATGTACGCTACTGTGTATACTACACAGTAGTGTGTAGGCGCTACTCTGTTTGAGCAAAGTAGTGCCCATTGCCTTCGTACGCTACTGTTGTGTATACACAGTAGCGCCCGCGCATAAAACCTTATGAGCATCGCGTTTCGGGCCATTTTTTGCTCAAAATTTTAAAAATAAACCATTGAAATGCAAGTTTGGTTGATTTCTACTTACTTGGTGGAAGAAGTTTGGTGATTGGATGCTCCGTTCGATCATGGTGGAGATTTGAAATTCGTGAAATGGTGCCCAATGTTTGCCCTACAACACAAAATGAAAATTGATTTTTTAACAATGAAATTATATATAAAATTGGATTTTAATTTTTACCCATAATTTTTAATTTTCCATACTTTCAAACACTTTCAAAAACCCTAATTAATTAATTGAAACACAAAATAAAGTTTAACACTGATCCAAGTTCAATTTTCACTCAATTGTTGTCGGATTCGTCTCCTAAGCTCAAATTTCTTAATGATAGACCTTGTCAGTTAGCTAAACATTCCAAATTCATATATCATTTAAGATTTTTGCGACATCGACTAATATTTTGTTGAAAACCTAGTTTTTGGCAGGACATGAAGTTACGATCCCAGAAGCTGACCTTTAAGTCATTTTAATCTCTTGTTTGGACTATTTAAACCTAAACAAGATTGCCGAGCAAGCTTGTCCTCTTCGAGCTCGTTAAAGTATCCGAAGGCTCATCCACTCAGGTATAGAATTACCCCTTTTCCGGGCCTCAATGGATTAACTACGGAAAAGGTATACTCTAGGTATACTCCTGTATGCGCTAGAAGAGTTCTCCTTTCATTGTTTTATACTTTTTCGGGGGAGGAGACTAACTATACGAAAAAGGACCTTCTGGAGTCTCTCTTTAGGGTTTTCAGACTCTCTAAATATGAAAATACCAAGCGAGCATTCACCTACTCGGGCTCGATGTGAAATCCACGAGAGGGTAAGTAGAGGACTGTTTAAGTTTTTCAACTCTATAAACAGGAAAACACCGCCGAGCACAGAGCAATCCGGGCTCGATATAAAATCCACGGATAGGTGAAAAGAGGATTGTTTAAGTTTTTCAGACTCTATAAACAGGAAAACACCGGCGAGCATTAATCTGCTTGGGCTCGATACTAAAATCCACGAGCAGATATATGGAGTTATTATTTAAGTTTTTCAGACTCCTTAAAATTGAAAACACCGGCGAGCAAGAACAGATCTCGGCTCGATATTAAAATCCAGAGATCAGTACATATAGAGTAATCTTCTATCTCTTCTTCGAACTCTTTAAATTATGAAGAAGGTGCTGAGTCTTTCTCCCATGGGCTCGTTAGACTATTTACATGGTTGGACCTATTGAGTTTTCATTCTTTCTTAGACTCATTAAATCCACAAGAAGGGTATTCTTTTATGTAAAAAGAATAAGGAACGGAAAACATATCATATCTTCATTGTCAAAGGCAGTTTCAGTCAAGTCCTATCCTTGAACACAGCACCTACTTGAGTCTATCTTGTCGGTTGGGTTTAGTTTTTGGCCTCAGGGTGAACCTTTCCTCCGAGTTATTTACTCTCCCGGTTGGTTATTCTTCCAACCATATGGAGGGTCTGTTAATGTCTCTTAATTTTCAGACTTATTTACCCCATTATGTTAGAAACTGCCTAAGTCACTTTTGTGTCGTGATCAATGTTCAAGGATATACCCTGTGTCGGCCATTCTGCAGTTTACCTTGACCTCATGTGTCGGCCTTCCTAGTGTCAGTTTTGTCGCATATTATTCCATATCAGCTCTCACCAGTTGAGTGTTTCTCGAGTTGGATGATGGAGGATTCCTTAAGGCCTCCCTTCCAACGGACTTATTCCCATCGACACCAAATCATTATTCTGGGATTGAAGTTTAGAGTTTCGGTTAGTACCTTGGAGATTGCAGTCACCAGTGGCAATTTTCCTCGCTGTGGAATGATGAGAATACATTAATGTCTCTTCTTCGACAGGATTCCCAAGTGTTCGAATCCAAGTCCATCTATTCACATTTGGCGAATCGTACTTGGTACCTTGGACCGCATCATCATTATCGGTGGAAGTCCTCACGTTTGTTAACGGTATACATCAATGACCGGTAATCAAACGATGCCCTCCATGTTCGACTATCAGCTCATTTATTCACATGGTTTGGGTTTGTACCTAGGGTTATTGTGGGATGAAGACCTTGGAATTTTTTATGACATTACCTCATTTTGTTATCACCCAAGTTGCACAAGACTGAGCTTCACTTATATACGGCTTTCCATGAGACATAGATCCAGTTTGTTGTTATGGCTATGATCTCTTAGTTTGACATGGATCCACGCTTGTATTTCAAGTGGCCATGCTTTTATATACATCTCCTTGTTATGTATCGGAGATCATGTTGTATCACACTACACATCTATAAGATGTCAATAATGTAATTGCTCGCTGACCTTGATCTTTGTTGCAGGTTTCTTGCGACTTGTTCTGTGGTTCTGTGCTCCTCCTCTGGCTTTGCATTGTAATGTATTTCGGCCATCGTTTCCCTCTGACCTCACACATTAGGGGGCATCTGTTATAGGTCAAAATTGCACCTCTCCGTCCGTGATCACCCTAAGCTGCTGATCACACAAAAGGACAACTTGGATGGAGGAGCATATTGACCTTGGACCATATGACAACTCATCCTATTTCCTGAAAATATTGGAAAACATACAAAATATCATTTTGAGGTATGAGCGCTACTCCACTTAAATAGACTAGCACCCATACGCGACTCCAGTGTATAATAGTAGCGCCCATATCAATATATACGCTACTCCTTCTTAGCAAAGTAGCGCTCGACATTTAAAACTGAATGAGCGCTAGTTATTAAACAATAGGGTAGCGCCCTATATGCTACTCCACTGAGTAATAGTCGCGTATATCTTAAAAGATGATTAAAAAATATATTAATTCATCGAGGAGGATTAGTTGATGGTAGTTTCCTAACTCCCCCAACTTCCTCCATAACTACATCTCAACCTGAACTGCTTCTTTGAACCTATAAATACCAAGAAGGTTAAAGGAGAAGGGTTAGAAATTGGAGATTAGTGAGATTGATTAATGGAAAAACTTTGAAGAAGCTTGCATTGGAGAAGTTGTTGCAGAAGATATCCAAGCCAGAAGAAAGCCAAATCCCAGAATCTAGTTGCAGGAGCCTGCTTCATTATCAGGTATATTTGTACTGCATTCCAATTTTGACAAATAAAGGTTGAAGTGTTTCCTTGTTCCAATCTGAAGGTGTTATGAAATGGCATTTTAAGTTGGATTTATTTTGGTCAACGCTGAATATTAAACATAGTTTTTGTTTATTTCATGCTTTATATATTGCCCAAAATGTTTGAGGAAGGTATTGTTGTTGCAGGTTTGCCGAAGGAAAAGTAGATTTTGAAGCTGGACACGGGATCGAGTCAAGGCTAGGATCAAACTCCGGTTAAAAGGTGTGTTCCCTAAATCTACAATCTATTTCTTTTGTAAAACATCTCTGTAATAGCATTAATGCACTTACCTGTCACCCCAACCAAGTTGATAGTTTAGTTTCCTGACTATAGGGTAGAAATATCCGCCAACAACAGTGAAATAACTATTTTAGCATTCACAATTTTAATTCAAGCAAATAAACACATTCTTCTTCTAGTCATGACATGCATTCAACAATTATTTGTTTTATAAATACATCAAAAAAGGAAAGAGAAGAGTAAGAGTTTTCTCCCTCTTAGTCTTGTTTTATTACGGAGCTATGCCATCACTGTGGTTTCATGCTCCTTAGTCTCTTTCACTTTAATGTGAATGATTGAATTGCCCTTTATTGGCTATGACATTTAGTGTCTAAGGTCTGTTTAAAGCTTTTCAACTTGGGTACCCCTTCCCATTCTGCTTACAGAACCTCTGGTTGCTAGGACCCACTCATGTCCACTAGCACCATCTTTATTACCGCTCATATTGAGCTCTTTAGGACGGTCATATGTCCATATGCATCCCTATGATGCCTTCCTAGTCTTTGCTTCCAACAATACCTACACTCAAACATTGAATCAATTCACATGTTTAGTTTATTTCATAAAGTTTTTCTCTAAACAAGAGTTTGAGAAATCATAACCAAATCATATACACACGTATATTCATAAGCAAGAAGCTGCAAGATAACCAAGTACTTATCTGTATTGGATGTCTTCACTTTATTCCACGAGATCCTTCTTTGCCTTACGAGCATTGGATTTCCCATGAACACAATTATGAATGTTGGGCCAGCACATAGGCTACTCCACAATCATTCGAATAGGCAATGCCATGCCAGTACGCTGACTGGTTTATCAATTGTTTAAGGGGTATTGGGATAGCATGCATGCTATCTTCATAATATTAAGTGATTAATGCCCATCCATTTACTCCCTAGATTTATTAATAATTTCATAGCGTCCACTCATTCACTCTCTGGATTTACCAACAATTTATAGTCTTTCAGGGTCTTGCCTTCCTGCAATGAACAAGGTTTCCAACAAAGAAACAATAGTGTATCAGCTTAGTTGTTAAAAGATTTATACCTGAAATCTTCATTATTCCAAACAAGACATAAATGAAAACGAATACTTATCTGTATTGTGCGTTTCCCTTCTGGTCCATAGGATCCTGCTTCGCTTTGCAAGCCTTGGGATCGCCTATGGACTTTGATGTAGTTAATGCTTAACCAGTACACCTCCCCATCGGCTGGATTTACCAAGCATTTGGTGGTTCCCAACCAGTCCCATACCTGGTTCACCCTCTCCATTTCCAAGCCAACACATTCATCTAGTTCATCGACCAATGGAAGGAAACTGCGCCACCTGACCATTATAGTTCAAGGTTCTACTATGGAGCTATATGAATCTCAGGGTTTTCAGTTAGTCCTCGGCGCCTGCCCTCCCATTGCTGACCTAATAGATATTTTATGCCTTCACCAATGTCACCACACCTTCTTCCACCATAACCCTTCACACACACATCAACTCTTCATTCATACAAGGATGCCACTCTTTCTATTGTGCAAATTGGTGGTTCCTCTTTGGAACTTTATAGGTGACTTTCTTGACTGCAGGTTAACATGACCCCAATCAAACAAGGATGATACCTCTTCTTATTACATAACTCTTCAGGACTGTCCATCCCTTCTGGTAATATTTCGCGTGAGCATAAAAAGGTTGCCAATTCATATACAGTCCTTTTGCGTACCCGTCTTTACTTTGCCTCTTAATGTGCAGTATCAATCTGCATCTGTATAGGCTGACAACACAAGAAGGATAAGCAAGCTCATCAGTATTGTTGTTCAATATCTTTAACCACATTCCATATCATTCACTATCAAGTATTGAAATACCAAGAATGCGTCCATTCCCTTAGGGTGTAGTCAATATTGAAAACCCTATCATGACCTAGCACCAGAAAAGGTGTGCACCCCCTTTCTGATGTGTGCCATGTAGGCCCTAATCATACTCAAGTAGTTTGCAATGATATAAATAAGATAGAGCATGCTCTGCATATTAACCCTAATAATTTAGACATGCATGTTCTAGTCTAGGGTCTCAGAATACTCATTCATTTTGCATATGTATCTCACATGCCTTCTTGGCATAGATTTACCATTTCACTCTCATGGTTTACCGACATGCGGTTTGGATGAGACATTATCAATGGCGTTTCACCCGAAACCCATTTCCAAAGCATGGGGTCTTTTCCATCTAGTTTGGCTTTTGCAGGCCATCACTCTTGGTCTTCCTGCAATGTGTCTTCCTGGAACATTTATCAAATAGCCAAACAATTAGCAGCATTTAGCAATAAAATTCAAATCTGACTTCTCTAATCAGTCAATGGCATCGATAATATCACCAAAATCATTCACTTCATGTGAATCATTTCCATAATGGAGTTGCATGGTTCGATTTCGTCGTTTTATGCAATTATTCTCTTGCTCTTAAGATTGATAATAGTTCACCATTCCATCTATTATCTAATTGTAATGAAACATACATCATAATCATGCATTCTCACAATGCATCTCATCATGTGCACCTATACCTATGCATGCACATTTACATCACTCACATAGTCTTTTAATGTGCATTCACTCAATGCATAACCACAAGATTGTACATAATATTTTAATGCACATTTACTCAATGCTACCTTGCATTAAGTTATGAGTACTATGCATTCAACATAATTCAAACATAGTTGAGGGGATCTTACCAAATCCTCTTTCAACATTCATACAATTTACGCACCAATAACCATTACCTGCATGGCTGATATTAACATCACTTGATGTTACCTAATCAATTGGCCTCTTACCAAGGCTACACAGTCCTTTTTCCAACCTCATGATCATAGATTTGTTGCACCATCCCTTCCTCATACGGTTGTTAGTCATATGAAACAACATCATCCTCGTCTTTAGCCATGTTTCATTTCCTTTGGCCCTCTAACCAATGCGAACACAACTAATGATTAGCAACCACAATCATTGTCTTAAGTGGCTCATTGCATATGTAAAACTTCACTATTTTACCAATATGCAATATCCTATTCATGCACAACATTTCCACATGCACTATGCAATGTTTGTTAATATGCCATCCAGTGCATATGCATCTATGTAATCTCTTACATTTTCACATTCCTATGCCATAGTTTATACGCATGACAATTTTATAATTATAAATACGATATCAAAACAGGGGGTTAAGGAATTCTCCCTTTCAAATCCCTCATTGTAGAATGGAATCCATCTTCCATATCATAGTTGGTATGATTTCCTTCCAGTCATGCAATTGTAGAAATTGCCCATATTGACAACAAAATTTTGTTTTTGTCAAAACAGTCATTGGCACTCTTCTCCACCAAATATCTATGATACCTGTGGACCCCATTCAAACTCTGGTCACGCATCCCTGTCCTCCTCTGGATAATCTTTCCAAAACCTATCCCTGTGCTCCATTCCGACCCAGGACATGGAATTTACATTCTTCCAAAAATGCAAACTTTGCCCAAAATTCGGCACTTTTACACAGCTGCAATTTATTTTGAAAGGCTAGCTTCAGCTGCTTGTAGAAGCAAATTTAGGAAGAATCATGGAAACTTATTTACCGGGCGAGGGTATTCCATATAATGAGGACACTCAGAAACCTTCAGATCCTTGTTCTGATGCACCAGTCAACCTCTATAAAATTTGGGGTTTGGTTACTTCTCACTTTTCACTTTTTCCCCAAAATCTCGAAATTTGGCCAAAAATGGCTATCTCCCAAACAATGCATTTCTGGAAAATCTTTGTCTAATGGAAACTGTCCATCTTAATGAGAAGATGAAATGTCTAGTTCAGTAAAAATTTTAATTCCAACATCTAGGGTCACTTTTACTGTCCACAAGCTTTTCAGAATCCCAAAAAAGTGGCTCGGAATAGTGCTTTTTGGCCTTCTTGCTCACCCCGACTCCACATCCTTTCGAGTTCAGCTCCAAGATTCCAAACTTAACACTGTTCCTGCTCCATGGCCATGTCGATTTCATCCCAAACCGACCTTCTATCGAGCCTTGGGACACCCTCTTGCAAAAGTCACTATTCTCCATTTTCTATCAAATTGGAGCATACTGGGTTCGGGACCCTCTTTGTTTCTTTCATGGCCTTCGCTGATGGCCTCCGAGCCCCATAGGAATCATCTTGTTCCGAGCCTGACTGCTCCTTCTACCCAAAAATCAAGTTTTGGGCTCTATACTTTTTTTTTTCGCTCCCATCGCTCATCACGACTCAACTTCTGCGACCATCGCTGGATTTAACCTTAACTTCCTCGTTGCAGTGCAGGTTTTATCCTTAACATTTCCATCCTTGGCGCTGCATCTAACTCTAAAATTTTCGCCGTGGCGCATGTTTTAGCCCTATCTTCTACGCCAGTTTCACCTATCCTAGCCTTTTCTTCGCCGCCCGTCGCAATTTTTAACATTAACTTCACCGCGCGCATCGCAGATTTTAAAGTTAAAATTGCCGCTGCCACACTCAAAAATTAACCTTAATTTTTCCGCTGCGCGCTGTGCATGGTGCACACTTTAACCTTAACTTTTCCGCGGGCCTTATTTCCAAGTTTGCTGCCGCGCATGGCACAAACTTTACCCTTTTAGAGCAGCATTTATGATAATTTTGGCGCCGCGCACGCAGAGTTATGCTTAACTCTACCGCCGTGCCTGTGGCGCAAAAATTAGCATTAATTCTGCCACCGTGCGTGCAAAACTTAATGCTAAAATCACCGACAGAGCTGTTAACAGAACTCAGAATTACTTAGAAAAATTGCAAATTTTCACAGACAGTTAGAAATTTTTCTGGAATGTGCCCTTCATTTCTTTACAAAGGTGAGTTACTACAGATCAAACTTGCATTAAAACAATAAAAGAATGCCAAGAAATTGCATCTCTGAAAATGGGTTTTCTCTTCATTTCAAATTCAACAATCCAACCAATGGATTCATAATCAATATTCAAGCATCCAACAAGCATGGGCAAGGAAAACTCATGCCAACCATGCCAAACATTCAATTTCATGCATTCAAAGCATCATGGACATTCAAGGGACAAGGAGTCATAATTACTCAAGGTCTCAAGCACATGATGCATTATCTCATATGCACAACAATTAGCAACAAACAATAACCAACACACAACAACATACCCCATGCACAACACACACAAAAATCATATTTTCCTAATCTCTTGTGTGGATGTTGGCCCAACAGCCTCAGTGTTCTAACCATGGGCTCTGATACCAAAATGTAATGTCCCCTCCCGCCGACCCAAATCCTGGAAGGGAATATGCTACCAATCTATGGGGTTGTTCCTAAAAGACTCAACCAATTCTAACAACTAGGAATTAAAATCCATTGTGTGCAGATGCAACTCAATTGAATATGCACAATGGAAATAAACAAATCATCCACAGACATTTTATATGCATACAACATATTAATATAAACATCAAATTAATGCATTGCAGAAGTAAATACATAGACCGAAAACACTTATCTTCATTGTGCAATTGTCCCAAGCAACTAGCTATGTCGCTGCAACGTTCCACCCAACCGTAGGATCTTCCACAGCATATACTGAGTCCGTCTGAAGGCCACCCTCGAGCTGGACATGATATCTACAAGGAAAAGGGAATTTTAAGCTCATACACAACTAAACAACCAAATAGTCATTTGGATCTAAGCCAAGCCAGACCACTGCTGGGTTTATCAGGCTAAATCTGAACCCTCTTTAATTGTGGATGCTTCCACTCAAGTTCAAGCCAAAACAATGGAACCCATTTCAACCCCAACAATATCCTACACACATAAAACTCATAAACTGGGCATGGGTACACATAACAGCAAAACCCCAAGTGTTGGGTATGGATGGAAAACGTGGGCAACCCAAAAACAAAGTGGAAAATGGGAAAACAACCCTGGAAGGCAATTTCATTTTCAGAAAATGTCCATGGGCATTCAAAGAGCAACAATAGTCTCTACAAACCACCAAATCGTGCTCTCTCCTTTCCAACAGGTCTGCAACACAAAAATGATTTCCTAGCTATGACAAAAACTCCTTGTAGGCTTCAACAAAAATTCCCAACAAGCTAAAAACGCCCAACAAGCTTCCAAAAATGTCCAACAAGCTCAAAAAGCCCAACAAGCTTCCAAAAATGTCCAGCAAGCTAAAAATGCCCAACAGGCTTCAACAAAAACGCCCAGCAAGCTAAAAATGCCCAGCAGGCTTCAACAAAAACGCCCAGCAAGCTAAAAACGCTAAGCAAGCTTCCCAAAAACATCCAACAAGCTAAAAACACCCAGCAAGCTTTCGAAAACGTCCAGCAAGCTAAAAACGTCCAACAAGCTAAAAACGCCCAACAGGGTTTAACAAAAACGCCCAGTAAGCTTCCCAAAAACATGAGAGAGTGAAGTTTGGTCATGAATAATGGCTTGGGAATGCAATTCGTGGGTGTTTTCTTGCCCAAGAAGGAAAAACACATTTTTCCATGAGGGTGGCTTGCCCATACTCAAATTTTGGACATCCATACCTCCCCAACCCTCAAGGCATTAACTTCTTCGCCCACCTCTTGGGAGAAATGAATGATTGGGTACCAAAGTCAACATGGGTAGTTGATGGTTCATGGGTTCTCTCATTGACACTTGGCTTGACTTGATTGGCTCAAGGGTTTGAATATTTTCCTCCCAATTCCTTGCAATATCATGCCCCCATCGCTTGTTGCATTGCATAGCTAGTTGTGGGCATTTATGTTAAAATGCATATTCACAATTCCCAAGGCTCACTAGCACATGGGTTAATTAATACCAACATACTTTCCTGTTCAAGATTGAGCATTCACTAACGGGGCCTTGGTCTTGAGCTCCACTCTAGGAATCATACAAAATATGCATACAATATTTACATTATAGCCCAAATATTATAAGGGTCAAAATGGGGGACATAACATTAGGGTATTCAAAACTCGATTTTGTTTATACAATACAGTCGGGGTTTCGAACACCTAACCTCGCGTTGTTGCTTTGGTGTTTTCAAGAATAATACTTTTGGTTATGTGCATTGAAATAATAAAGTGATGAGATGAAAGGAATACTCTCGGTATTTTTGTTTTGTTGAAAAGAAATGCAGGGCTCATCGTTTTGTTTTTATGGTTATTTATACCCAAGGGGTTTATGTGTAAACCAAGCCATAAGGTTGGAATGTGAGTCCTACCCGAAGCTAAATACTATTTTGATTTTTTTAGCTGTATAAGCCATACGGGTTTCGAATCCCTGAATTTATTGTGTAACCTGTAAGGTTTAGATTGTAAGGAACATTCTTTGTGTATTTGAGCTCTGTCTTGGAAATTTTATTTCATTTTTCTAAATGAGGAAGAGTTAACTTAGTGTTATTTTGGAATAGCTAGGGTTGAGACTTGGAACATTCTTCTGAAATAGTAGTTGCTATGCGTTTTATTTAGAGTATAGTATCAATGATAATTAAATAAACTGGTAATTAATAATATTACTGGTACTGTATGGTAGGCATATATGGTTTCGATCTACTTACTGTAATTTCAATTCAATTTTGGTTTATAACAATCTATGCTATGTGTTTCAAGCTTATTAGGGTTTTGTGTACACATTGTTTAAAGTTAAAAGAATGCTCTCTGAAACAGTTTGTAAGTATAGTTCGATACTGAAATAAGTTGTATTAAAAATTAAGAACTGAGTTGTTCCTTTTCATGATTTCTCTATATTTAGTTATGATGATTTACAAAAGAATGAAGGCATTGTTTGCACTCTTAAAACCCTAAAAAAAATCTTTTTATAATGAACACAGGTTTACTGTTATGAATGAAACTATCTATGAAACATTACAGAACTCTGTCCTATTCATACTATTTATAGAGTAGATACGTTTTGATAGAAATATTATACTTTAGAAGCTTATTTATATGAAAAGAAAGTCTAGATAGTTCTGTTATTAATCTATGTGCATACATACAATCTTTGATTCGAATCTATTTATAGTGCATCAATATTCAGATCTATCTTTAAACACTCTTCCTTGCACTAGAGTATGGCACAAAGACAGTGTGTGGAAAAATGCAGGGAAGCATTTTAATCTATCATTATCATAAAACTTCTTCAACCATTTACAAAAATAATATACAGTTCAGAAAAATCAGTCATTTAAACCTAAATGATGATAACTAACAACATTCAACTAATAATCATAAATCAACAGTTTTAAAAGAAAATAGTTATAACCATTAGAAAATAAAATAGCAAGTAGAACCTGATAATTCGATAGGGTGGACAAACACCCAAAGAGGCCTATTCCTCCCAACCTTCTCCAGAAGATACAGCCACTATCACTTGCTCCTTTGGACCCCCGAGCATGTTTAATGAACCACTAGGTAGAAGACTCTGTGTAGAAGCAAGGCACTCAGGTTGTACTTCCAGCAATCAATGGAGACTTGCATACACCTCAAAATAAACCTTTTCACTCAGCAAGAAAACTTTTCACTCACCAGAAGTGAAACAAACTTACAATACAACTCAAAACATAGCTTCCCCTCATCGAATCTCTTGTGTGCATACAGAAGAACTACAAGGTAAATTTTCTCGTCAGAAAAAGTTTGAGCCTCTATTCAAATTTGATGGCTTAAAAAGATGCCTAGGTCTTTAGTGGCCAGTTTCCAAATAAATGAGCCTCAAGCTCTAGTTCCATATTTTAGGGAACTTTGACCACAATTCAAGGGAGTTGTCCCATAACAACAACTAGTTACTGAGTTCTTGATGTTGGCACTTGTCCATTGCCTTCTACCCCCGATTCCATTCCACCTAGTGGGTCAGTAAACACTCTTTCCATTAAATAATAATATTATGCAATTACAGGCATCCTTGGCCACTTGGCCAAATATAAAACTTTACAATAAAAGTTAAGATAATGTTTTTCTCAAACATAAAATGTTTCAAATAATGGGTATGTTACACCTACTCATATTTTCCAGCTTGACAGATCTAAAGTAAGAGTAGTGGGGAGATTAAGAAATGAGTTGTTGACATTATCTGTTGATCCTAGGATTCACCAAACCATTGATATTGTTGTAGTTGACATCCCTGAAGCCTATGGAATGTGGCTGAGCAAAGATTGGTCAGAGAATCTCAAGGGATACTTTGCCACTGATTGGTCTCACCTATGGATACCCTACAATGGACAACCAAACAAGATTAAGATTAGTAGGGAACCATTTATGAAGCAAACAATCACTGACCTTAATGATTCAAGTTTACCTCCTTGTTATTTCAGTTCACATATTGAGCATTTCACATTTGATACCTTTTTTAGGGATTTGCCAGCTAATTCTTCACCATATGAGAATGTACAAAATGAGTCACAGATTACCAACGTTACTTCTGTACCATTCTTTGGAACTATTGTACATAATGTATATAATGTTAATACAAATTTTAGGATTGATCCTATTGCATGGACTTTATTCTTTGATGGCTCCAGATCCAAGGATGGAGCTGGTGTAGGTTGTGTCCTTATTGATTCAAAAGGGACTAAAACCATGATTTCTTGCAGACTTGAATTTGATTGTACCAATAATGTTGCTGAATATGAGGCCTTGGTGCAGGACTCAAGAAGGCTATTGACATGTGTGCACAAGTGATAAAATGTTTTGGATATTCCGAAATCATAGTTAAACAGGTAAGAAATAAGATACATTGTTTGTCTCCACATTTAACTAATTATCAAAAAATGGTTAGAGATCTCAGTAATTCTTTCACTGCATTCAACATCAAGTCTGTCCTTAGGTCACAGAACTTTGATGCTGACCTCTTAGCAAATAATGCATCTAGGCTGATTCCACCGAAGGCTTGTCACCTAAAACCTTTTCAATAGAACTTATGTACAGGCCTTCAATCGCTGATAATGTAACAAACTGGAAAGTGTTTGATGATGATCAACAGATTCTAGAATTTCTCATAGCCCAATATACCTCCCAAGACATGGCAATAGATGAGGTTGAGCATGGAAAATCTATGTCTGATCCTTCCAACATTATCTCAAAATCAGTAATCAACCTAAAAAATTTCTATGACTTGCAAGATAATTTTAAACACAAGACCAACTGTAAAACACAGAGTTCATCTTTGAACTATGAGCCAGTCAACTTTGGTACTGAATAGAATCCCTGATTCATCAACCTTGGGGTTGACTTCTCTATTGATGAAAGAAGAGATTTCATCAGATTGTGTAAAGAATACAAAGATGTTTTTGCATGGACCTATGATGAACTAAAAAAATTTGATACTAGAATTATGCATCATAATTTTTCGATAATTTCATTCCATTATCATTCATGATCACTAAGAGAATAACATGTACAACATTTCTACAACATATCAATCATAGACACAATAATGCAAGCACACAAGAGACACAGATATTCCTAGGGGAAAACCAAGAAGGTGAAAAACCCCGCAACTTCCTCAGAGATAGAATAAGCCCCAATACAAGATCACAAGGATCAAACCCAAAGAGATGTCTCTAGAAGATACTCCTCCTCCTCCACATGTGCGCCACTTTCTCTCTTAGCTATGCGAGCTTGAGAAGCGAGTGAATGAATAGAATGAGAGAGGCACACCCTTTATTTATACATTGACTTGACCTTCCAATAACCCAAAAAATCCAACTTCCTAAGGAATCCTAATAACCCAACTACATGACCTAACTAGGGCCAACCCCACACTGGTGGTCTAATAACCCATTAATACAAATGATGACACTTACAATGTAATTTGCGACACTTGCAAATACAAATGACGACACTTCCAATTAGATGAATAATACATCTTTTTTGGATATAAAATAAAGTACAAATGTAATATACAAGTGAATATCTTCCAAAGTTACAAATACATCAACACTCCCTCTTAACTAGGAACGTATTCTCTAGACACAAGTCATCAATACATATTGGCGCAAGTCTTCAATTCTGGAGTTGGATCATCATCACTGGATCACGGAGAATTATCATCATCACTGCTGCTTTACTCGACATCTCGATCATTGGGCTATCTTTGAATTCTTCTCGTCGTAGGAAGTTCTATAGAGCCAACCCTTTTTCATGTTGGATGTAGGCCTAGCCTCATATAGGTATTCATCATCACTGACCATAATGTGGAATCCTCAAGACTTATTACGTGTGTCACAAAACCTTGAAAGAGTATCCTAGGATCCTTTATGTGCCTAAGAACAACTGACAAGATCTCCCATGGCGTTATTACAAGTGACCCTGTAATGTCCCTTGTTAGGAATTTTATTAAAATGACAAATTTTCACTTTTTTTCCTAGTTAGACCTTTGACTAGTTTTGAGCTCTAAGTCCCCAAATTGCTCCAATTGCTCCCAAATATTCCGAGAAGGTATATGGATGATGTTAGAACATAAATATGTGTTTCAGGGATGCTTTCAGACCTTTAAAATACTTCTTCAAATCCTCTTTCAATTCTGGCCAATGTAGGGAACTAGTAATTTCCCTTTGACTAGTATTGGTTTTTAGGTCTCAAATTGACTCCAAATGCCTTCAAATATTCAAGGAAGGTGTATGAATGATATTAGGACTTGAATATGATGTTCATGGATGATATATGTCCACCAAAATATCTTTGAAACCTCTATTAAGATTATGTACCAAGTATGCAATTTTACTAGTAATTTGGGGTTCAAACTCCCCTGGGGTAAGTATTGAATATGGCTTCCCAAATGCCTCCAAACCCACTCAAATTTATGAAAATAGGTATGGTATGTCTCAATTATTTTATTAAGGTCTCATGTTCATCATTAATTGATTATTATCTCTGTCCCAACCCTCTCCCATTCAACTGCAAAAATCACTAATTCGACCCTTGGGGAAATGGCACTATTTCTTCTCCCAATGCAATTAAACTGCGTAAAAATACTTCAAATGCTCAAGTACAGTACATTAAACTTGTAAAATACATTCATGGAATTCTATTAATCATAAATGTATCATATAACCATCCAATCATTCTAAATCATCAGCATTGTCATGCTATACATCAATGTAGTGGGGAAATGGCACTGTTCTTTCATTAAAAATGAGATTTATACATTTATACTTGGAATTTCGACCTGAAAATTTATGGAGATGAATAAAATAGTATTTAATTCATATTAAAAAATAAATGGGGCATGAGAATCTCCCCCAAAGAGTACAATATCTCACCAAAAATTCACTCCCTCAAGGTTCAAGAATATGCCATCAAAACTGGAAATGGTTGAGAGAATGTGTTGCAATAGAAGAAACCATGAGATTCCCTGTATAATACACCTACAAATAAATACTCCACTAAATCTCCAAATGAAAGTTCTAAATGGCCTTTCCAATTACCAACTTGGATGGGAATCTTTCACCCTCGAAATTGGCTAAGGCAAGAAACTAGTCATCCACTAGCTCTCCCTCTACACAAGTACAATTGCAAATTCTAAAAATGATCAAAATCTGATTTAATTCTTTGTTATTGACATTTATAAAGTTCTAATGTCCTCCATGGGTCGAATTCCTTCTAAGAGACTCATGCCAACTCAAGTTGGGAAGAGATTCCAAAGGACACCACTTGTACAACAATTCCTAGTCTCCCACTTCAACCAAATCACATGTGGAAGCATCTTAGATTCCACAACACCCTTGAGTGCCCTCTTGGAGTCTATATTTATCCCTGACATGTCATATATGTCATATGTCAGCCTTCAGGTCTGATTTGTTCCATAGGTGTCATAGCATCTTCATCATTGTTGTCATAGAGCTAGGGAATCTAGCCCAAGTGTCTCACTAGCTCCAAATTGCCTCTTCCTCTTCCGTGGGAGTTACTCTTCCTCTATATTTCAACCTCATTGACTCATGCCAAGTATTATTGACCTTAGAACTCATCCCAATAACATTAGGCTTCCCATGGATTCGAAATTGCAAGAAGAGGATGCCATGTGGCACATAAATTCTAGCTTGTGTGGGTCCCACTTCCTCCATGTGTCTTCATGATAAAATTCCACTTTGATTTTCACTTGTATATATTTATTTATCTCCTTTATTAAATATTTATGCCATCCTAATGTTCCAACATCATTTATTATCCCCATTATTCCAAATCCCAAAGCTTCCACCCAAACCTAGGAAACTAGTAATTTTCATCCTTGGCAATTATTTGACCTTTAGCATCAATTTGACAAACTCTAATGAATAGGGCCAATTTGCTTAGGCCATTGTGACCCAATGCCAAATTTGGGACATGAAAAATCCTCCCTTCCCAATATTGCTTGTCCTCAAGCAATTTCAAACATGGGTGTTGAAGAACCTGCTTTCTGTATAATTCTTTGAAGTTGCCATTGAATTTCCCAACCTTGAGTCTTTGAGTTTCCATGAAGATTTTAGAGAAGAACCACCATGCTTGCTGCTGCACTAATCTGATAAAAATCACTTTATTAAGTGGGAAATCCATCTCCCATAATTCTTGTTTCCCCCAAAAATTGAAACTAATGAGACAAAAATTATTCCAGGGTCCCATTACTTGTATTGCACCCCAACAATTAAGAGTGCTCTCTAACCCACACCATTAGATAAGAGGATTCCTGGATCCCATTTTCTTGTATGTATTCTTCCAAACATCATGAGTACAAAATATATATCATCAAAGTACATAACAACATAATGAAAATGTACATCAAGGAGGTGCTTCATGAAAGAATCATGAAAGTGCTTATACCCCCAAGCAAGTAGACCACCATTTTCCAAGTGCATACAAGCTTCAAGTGACCAATCAAATATACTCCAATGACATAGGTGAGGATCCCATGTCCTATAATTCTGCTCCAAAAGGATTTGATATGCATCAATATATTCAGCCATGTATTCTTTCATCCAAGAAGTGAATGAAGAATCTCCACTAAAATATGAACCGAATAATGAGCAAAAAAAATGAGACTTCAAATGACTTGAAGAAGTCTCACCCATACATCCCTGAATGTGAGAATCATAAAGATATAACAAAGTATGTGGCTGCCAACAAAACATTTCTCCAATCATAAATCTATTCACCCAAGTGTTGGATGAACTTCCTCCAACATCAAATGAATCAAGTGTTGAGAAAGAAAAACCATGAGTCTTCAAGTGACTCACATGCATACCATAGGTGCACCCATGTAGATGTGCATCATCATAAAGTAACAATGGATGCCGTTGCAAATGTGAATAAGAATGTGCTCCAACCATATCATCATAAAAAGTAAATATAGGAGTTCCATACTCCTCATGTGGAACTATAAAAAAGAACCCATTCACCCATTCTTCATTGAGACTAATGCTGCAAAACATGGAATTGTAGGATGTAGGAGAATTAACTAACTCACCCAAATGATCAAAAAGTGCATAAGTTTCATCATGAAAATGATCCATATGGTTAGTATCATGCAACTCCTTCAAAAATGTGAAACCTTTGTTGTAGATTAGTTCCAATGTAGAGGAATCATGCTCTTCTTTAAAAACTGCATAACCTGCATCAAGAGACAATTCAAGTTCCTCTTCCACCACATCAAGTGTTTGGATCTCTTCAAGTTCATATTCAAACACATTAAGCACATTCAAATTTTCACATTTCTCATGATCCACCATGTCATGAGAATCCTCCAAACAATCTACCATTTGACAATCTAAAACATAGGAGGAAAAACAAGTATCTTGCAACTTTTCAAGAAGTTGCTCATTTTGAATTGTGAGCTTATGATTATCCTCATTATTCTTCAAGTATGCATCATGTAACAATTCATTAAGCTCAAATAAATGGTTTCTATCAAAAATCAAAGACATGAAATTACCTTTGATGTGGCACATTGCTCTTTGAATCTTCTCCATGTCTTCAAGGAAGGATGTTTCCTCCAATGAAGTATCTCTCCAACAAGAATTTGACATCAATGCTTGAGTGTCATGGAGAATGTTTAGGGACTCTTGGATCTTCTTTTCATTCATCTTTAAGGATCCTTCAAGAAAATGAGGCTCTTGCAAATGAACCTCCTCATATTCTTCATTTTTTCTTGGACAAACTTCATGAAGCTCAAGTGGTGATGGGGAAGTTGATCTTGGTTCTTCTTCAAATGCTACAAGGTATTCATTATCATGCTGAATGGAACTTGGGCTTGCAGAAAAACTTTCAAAAGTGATCTCTATTTCACCAACATAGAGGTGTGAGCATCCATCAGTAGGTACTTCTTCATAGTTTAAGCATCCATCAGTAGATGCTCTTTGGTTCATGTTTAAGCTAGAAGGTGTCCCGAAATGATCTTCCATATTCTCAATAGAATCTTCTTCATGCTCTTGTGATGTCTCTTCCTTTTTCTCCTTCAAGCAATCTGATGCATTTTTCCCCTTGTTTTCTTTAGGATCAATATCTTTGGAATCTCTTTTTGAAGAATTCCCAAAAGCTCTCTTCAAGTAGGACATAATTTCCTGCACACATATATGATATTATCTCCAAGGTTCTTTACAAGAAGGGCATAAAACTTTCTTTACTAACTCCACATCTTCATTTTTGGGCCTATTTTCAAAAATATGTTCAACAAAGTACTCAAAAGACATGACATTTTGTGTATTTTTGCTCAAAGCAAGATATTCTTGATATTTTTGATATTGTTGGGGCAAGGTGTTATATGCTGCTTTCCATCTTTGGAACTCATTTATAGAATTATCCTTGGTTGGTGTGACACACTAATATTCATCATATTTAAATTCATAAGAATAATCTTCATTTCTCCTAAAATTGTAAGACTTTTTGCATGATGGCACCTCTTCCTCATACCATTCACATTCTTCTTCATATTGCTCATAAGCATCGACATATTCCTCACAAGAATTGTACTCATAAGATTCATCATAATAGTAAGACATGGTTGCCAATTATTCTTGAATCTATGTACCTAATCCACAGGTGCAAGGACCATGCTCTGATACCACTATAATGTTCCTTGTTAGGAATTTTATTAAAATGGCAATTTTTCACTTTTTTTTCCTAGTTAGACCTTTGACTAGTTTTGAGCTCTAGGTCCCCAAATTGCTCCAATTGCTCCCAAATATTCTAAGAAGGTATATGTATGATGTTAGAACATAAATATGTGTTTTAGGGATGCTTTTAGACCTTTAAAATACTTCTTCAAATCCTCTTTCAAGTCTGGCCAATGTAGGGAACTTTACTAGTAATTTCCCTTTGACTAGTATTGGTCTCTAGGTCTCAAATTGGCTCCAAATGCCTTCAAATATTCAAGGAAGGTGTATGAATGATATTAAGACTTGAATATGATGTTCATGAATGAGATATTTCCACCAAAATACCTCTTCAAACTCTATTAACATTCTGTACCAAGTATGCAATTTTACTAGTAATTTGGGGTTCAAATCCCCCTGGAGTAAGTATTGAAAATGGCTTCCCAAATGCCTACAAACCCACTAAAATTTATGAAAATAGTTAGGGTATATCTCAATGATGTTATTAAGGTCTCATTTTCATCATTAATTGATTATTATCTCTGTCCCAACCCTCTCCCATTTAGCTGCAAAAATCACCAATTCGACCCTTGGGGAAATGGCACTATTTCTTCTCCCAATGCAATTAAATTGAGTAAAAAACTTCAAATGCTCAAGTACATTACATGAAACTTGTAAAATAAATCTATGGAATTCTATTTATCATAAATTTATCATATAACCATCCATTCATTCGAAATCATCAGCATTATCCTGCTATACATCAATGTAGTGGGGAAATGGCATTGTTCTTTCATTAAAAATGAGATTTATACATTTCTACTTGGAATTTCAACCTGAAAATTTCAGGAGATGAATAACAGAGTATTTAATTCATATTAAAAAAGAAATGGGGCATGAGAAGCTTCCCCGAAGAGTACAATAGCTCACCAAAAATTCCCTCCCTCAAGGATCAAGAATATGCCATCAAAACTGGAAATGGTTGAGAGAATGTGCTGCAATAGAAAAAAACATGACCTGCTTTGTAGCTTACACCTGAAAATAAATACTCCATTAAAGATCCAAATGAAATTTTTGAATGGCCTTTCCAATTACCAACTTGGCTGGGAATCTTTCACCCTCGAAATTGGCTAAGGCAAGAAACTAGTCATTCATTAGCTCTCCCTCTACACAAATGCAATTGAAAATTATACAAATGATCAAAAGATGCATTCATTCTTTGTTATTGACATTTATAAAGTTCTAATGTCCTCCATGGGTCGAATTCCTTCCAAGAGACTCATGCCAACTCAAGTTGGGAAGACATTCCAAAGGATGCCACTTGTACAACAATTCCTAGTCTCCCACTTCCACCAAATCACATGTGTAAGCGTCTTAGCTGCCCTAACACCCTTGAGTGCCCTCTTGGAGTCTATTTTTAGCCCTGACATGTCATATATGTCATATGTCATCCTTCAGGTCTGATTTGTGTCATAGGTGTCATAACATCTTCATCATTGTTGTCATAGAGCTAGGGAATCTAGCCCAAGTGTCTCACTAGCTCCAAATTGCCTTTCCTCTTCCATGGGAGTTACTCTGCCTCTAAATTTTGACCTAATTGACTCATGCCAAGTATTATTGACCTTATAACTCATCCCAAGAACATTAGGATTCCCATGGATTCGAAATTGCAAGAAGAGGATGCCATGTGGCACATAAATTCTAGCTTGTGTGGGTCCCACTTACTCCATGTGTCTTCATTATCAAATGCCAATTTGATTTTCACTTGTATATATTTATTTATCTCCTTTATTAAATATTTATTCCATCCTAATGTTCCAACATCATTTATTATCCCCATTTTTCTAAATCCCAAAGCTTCCACCCCAAACCTAGGAAACTAGTAATTTTCCTCCTTGGCAATTATTTGACCTTTAGCATCAATTTGACAAACTCTAATGAATAGGGCCAATTTTCTTAGGCCATTGTGACCCAATTCCAAATTTGGGACATGGAAGAACCCACCACAAAACCTCGAAAGAGCATCCCAGGACTGATTACGAGCATACTACTCAACCTATCGGATCTCCCAGGGCGCTATTACATGTGGTCACCACAAAACCTAGAAAAAGCATCCTAGGACTGATTAAGAGCATACTACTCAACCTATCGGATCTCCCAGGGCGATATTACATGTGGTCATGGAAATACCTCGAAACAACATTTGCTAGATATCGCAGGGCACTATTATATGCCATAGGAAAAACCTCGAAAGAGTATCTACAAATATCCCAGGGCGCTATTATATGCTTATCTTGCACAACCTATCCATGACCACGGAGTATCAAACTGATACTCACCATACATCATCCTCATGTACATCATCACATGACCAACCTGATCATCGTCACTACATCATCCTAATTCATATGATCAATTCATGATCATCCTGATCATTGCCACTGCATTGTCCTGATGCATATCATCATCGCATGATCATCTTGATCATCGTCACTACATCGTTCTGATGCATGTCATCATCGCATGATCATCTTGATCATTGTCACTGCATCGTCCTAATGCATACATGATCCAACTGATCATAGAAAGCATCCAACTGATTCATATCAACATACATGATCAAACTGATCATACAAAGAATCCAATTGAAGCATATCAACATACATGATCCAACTGATCATACAAAGCATCCAACTGATGCATATCCAAAGCAGTAACTGGAGCATTGTCCTGATGCTCATCACATAGTGCTTACATCCAAAGCCATGGGAAGGATCCTCCTATCACCATGCTTGGAATGGATCCTACAGATGTGTCCCATCACTTCTTCCTTAAAGTATCCTCAATCTGAATAACACCAAGCCTCTCTCTAAACTATTCAAACTTCACTCTGGCTAGTGGTTCCATCAATGCATCTGAAACCTGCTCATCTGTCATAATATAAAGGAGCTTCACTGCTCCTCTCTATACAATATCCCTGATATAATGATATTTGATCTCGATGTGCTTCGACCTATCATGGAACATTGGGTTCTCAAACAACTTCACACAACTCTAGTTTTCACAATAGATACATGTAGCATCCAATGAAAGATCAAATAAATCAGACAGTAGCTTCCTAAGCCATAATGCCTCACAAATGGCCAAACAAGCTGCGACATACTTTACTTCGGCTTACTCAATGCTATGCAGGATTGCTTCCTGCTAAACCAAGAGATCACACCTGATCCCATACTGAAGCAGCACCCCAAAGTGCTCTTCCTATCTGCAACACTGCCTGCCCAATTTGAATCAACATAACCCTCTAGGTTAAAATTTTGATTCACATCATACTTGAGCCCATAATCAATTGTACCCTTTAGGTACCTCAGAATATGCTTTACAGCAACCAGGTGAACACCTCTTTGATCTATGAGAAACTGGCTCAACGTGTTCACCGCAAAGAAAATATCTAGTCTCTTGTTCGTCAAGTACATCAAGGACCCAATCATCTGACGATACACAGTGACATCAAACGGCTCAGATGATACATCGCACAAAAGCTTTAGGCTCGATGCCATAGGTGTGGCCATGGCCTTGCAGCCCATCATCCCGAACCGCTTCAAGATCTCTACTGCATACTTCCCTTGTCCAAGGAAGATCCCATCTGCACTCTGTCACAACTCCATGCCTAGAAAATAGTGCATCATCCCCAAGTCCTTCATCTCAAACTCGGCAGCAAGCTTCCTCTTCGTATTGGCAATCAATCTATCCTCACCTGTAACAAACAGGTCATCCACATACAATAGTAGTATCACTGGATTATCTTCCTCAACCTTGTAGTAAAGGTTGGAATCCACTTTACTCTTGGTAAATCCCAAACCGGATAGAAAGCTGTATATCCTACCATACCAAGTCCTAGGATCTTACTTCAAGCCATACGAGGCTTTCTTCAACCTGCACACATTGTTGGCTTGACTGATGCTGACCCAGAGGTTTTCAATAAGACCCAGGTTCTTTGCGGTTTCCCTTTGAGCAACAAAACCCCTTCGCACTGGCCCTTTCGGCAACAACCTGTGAGCAAGTTGAGGTCTCACCTGAGGTGTATCTATGGGGTACTACGGAATCAGATTTCCACAGTATGTGATGAGTTGTTTGGACAGATGTACTATGCAGTGCTACAGGGGGTATGCGCTACGAGGTGAGACTACGCGGCGATGGGAAACGCCGCAGTCCGCACCACTAAGTCCTTCTACCATAGGACTTTTACTGAGACTGCGAACAGTCGAGTTCAACTTTATACTTGGAGTACACGAAAACATTTAAGGCATTGAACTGAGTATCACTCATCCACTCATTCATGCACCGAAATGACTATTAATCTAACATTCGTTTATACACTTAGACTATTTACAATTTAATCATCTACCACAAATGCAAATCACTTATCGTTCATTCATCTGCTGCACATAGAAGAGTACTTAAGAAATCTCTTAACACTTGAACAAATAACTGATTCACTGCTTCAGAAGCAAAGCTAAGTATAAACCATTCATCTATTCATGCAGACTTAACATATCATATCTATATTCTCTTGATGGTAAATGCATACAAAATTCGTCACATAATAGAATGCAAGGAAATATTCAGACATTCATCCACATAAAACAGGTAAATGCAATCACACACAACATTGCTCCACTCAATCATACAACACAATATTTAACGTGGTTCACTCCCTCGGGTGGGAAGCTATGTCCATAAGAACGGTTTTTATATATATATATTTAATGGGAAGGGGACAACCACTCTTGGTCTGTGCACTCAGCTGTAGACTCTCTCTCTCTCTCTTAGATAGGTCTCCGCGCACACAGCTACAGAGCCTTTACAATGGATTCTCACTCAGAAAAGATTTTACAATACATAAAAAACAAAAAGTAACGAAAGAACCCCCAAAAGTAACCAACGTAACCTAGCATAACGTAACCCCTTCCCTTACAAAAATGTCTTCTTTTATAGACCATGCTTGAAGGTCATGTCTTTACAATGCTGAAGACCGAAACCCTTAGGGTTTCCAGAACTGCTACGGTTTCTCTAAACCGTCCTGCTAGCCTCTGGTAGCGAGTGTGCAGTCGTGGCAGTCCTCCATGCCTTTGTCCTATCGCTTTCGGCCTTCCTAATGTGCGCATACCAACAGGTCATCTTCATCGATCCGCCCTTCCACTAACGGACTTGTACGATTGGCTCAGCTTCCAGTCACTTCCTTTGCAGGTCGTTGGACCACCATTGGTTTATCAGGTACCTGTATCTGTCCTTCATCCATCATTCTACTTCGCTGGATCCACATGGCCTGATCACTTCGCAGCACTGCTTCCTTGCAGTGCTGACCTTCGCGGTACTACCAAATATTGGTTGCTGCACACAACTTCGCAGCATCCCCACACTTGTACAAAATTATATCTTTTGTAGAGCTGCTCTCAACTCCGCAGCTCAACCTCCTTGTGATATCCAAAATTGCCACAACTTGGGCCAGGCCCAACATGCCCCAAACACTTACATGTGGCTCGTCCCCGAGCCACCTTCTGGATCTGCTCCGCGACCTGTGGAGCTAGCTTGGCTGCGAACTCATTATAAGTGTTGATCAAATGTTTCACTTCTTCCTTGGTGTCTTGCTTGAATTGCTTTATTGTATCAAGCAGTGCTGGAGATATCTTTTCCCCAATCTATTCTTGTACTTTCTCTTGGTTGTCGCGCAGGTCTTTTAGCTTATCTTTGATCTGCTACGATACTTTTGTAGCATCCTCCAGGAGTTGCTGCACCTGATTATCCATCTCAGTCTTTTTACTCTTAGAGCTTGGACCTCCTTCTTCAAGCCTGAGATCTCCTTATACCTTGGCAGCCTATCTCTGGGTGGCAGAGCCTTCACCTCTATGTCCAATTGTTCCAGAGAGGTCTGATTTTCTTTTACAACGGTCTTTACCTGTAGTATCCCTTGATCTTCTTCAAGGGTAGTGAATTCCTTTGAAACCTTCTCCAAAAAATCTTGGTACTTAGCCATCTCCCTGGTTAAGTTCTATGCCGTTGCGCTAACTGCTTGCTCTCTTAACTCCTGCTCAGTTAATGGTGTCTGGGTATTGAGATTTTCCTTCAAGGCAGTAAGATCGGCCTCATAAAGAATCTCTTTATCCTGTAATTCCATCTTCAAAGATTTCACCCTTTCTCTGATCCTCAGAACAGTGTCCGCAGGATCGGCCTGGAGTTCTAAATCTTCAATATCTTTTGCAACATCAGTGATGGTGTTCTCCAGTCATAGCCGATGGTCCTGTTCATCATAAAATTGTATCATTGTGTGCGAACTAGAGTCCTCGAGCTGCCTATTTGCGGCTTGCAGCTCCACCTGCAACTTCATGGAATCTACTGTTCTTTCATGCATCTCCTCGATGATCTGCGTGTGCAGAAAGTGTAATCCAGGCAAAGGAATCTTGGCTAGGTCGAGCTCTACCCGCTCGACACTCTTTGTGTCCAGAATGATCTGTTTTTTCATTGGTAATGCTATGGTCAATGGGTCTAGATGAACAACCCTGTTATTTGAAGGTAGCGTTATGGCTAGTTGTGGCGGTGCTTGCTGCGAGGTTCCTACCGAACTCCCTTAAGCTCCCGCGTCGCGCAACAAGGGTAGGCTCTTCTGGACATCGTCCATATTTTTCATAAGCCCTTGCAGTGCGAGCCTAGTCCTTTGCAGGTCATCCTGTATGACCTTGTCCTTCTTGTCTTTTTCTGTCATGAGGCCTTCCATTTGTTCTAAAACCTTTTCTGCAATCATGTCAAAGTATTCTTCGTTTAACACTGTCTCAGATTGATTCTTTATTGCTTTCATATTCTTCCGCGCCTTTGGATTCTGCGGGGTTTCAGGTTCTTTCCTCTTTCCTTTTTCTTCAACAATAGGGAATGACAGCAGGATTAGTTCATCTTCTTCTGAATCTGTCTCGACATCCATGACTTCAACACGGAAGTCAGCCGGCTAGTCCTTCACGAGGATGTCAATGTATTCCTCGTACATATGGTAATTACCCGCATACCATTCTAGTTTCTTCATCTTTGCTTTGGGTGAAATAAAGATAAATCACATGTCCACCATAAAATCAATAACGTGAATGTACTTCGACGTTACCTGCTTTGTAATGCGCGATGTATGGGTGATCGCCTGGTGCAGCTGGGTGTAATACTGATAGAATGCCTCAGCTGTCGCGTGCTACCGCTCTGCGTTCATATTTTCCCAAAGGTTGGGATAGCAGAATCCTCTGGGTTCATTGCTTTCTATAATTACACCGACATATTTTTTCGGTTCCTTCCATCCTATGAATGCAATGAGGATAATCAGCCACGTGAAGTGGAATTGACCTCCATTCTCCTGGGTATCATTGATTTCATCCAAGAACTCATTTAGAAGGTACTAACACCAATTGAATTGGGTCCCTTCAGCCCCTGCGGCACCGAGTAGTATTACGCCCGCGGGCACCTCCGGAGGCTTGGCTGTTCTTATGATTTTTCTTGCAAGCAACTGTGTGACAAATCTTCTCGCTCTATATTCAATTTCTTCTATGGGAAACCCTATTTTTCCCTTCACCAATGCATGGATCTACTTCATTTTCGCGACAACTTTTTTTTCTTTACTCTTCCCTTGGAAGAACTGCTTGGGATCCTTGCCGCGCTTGCTCAGTCCTGTTATGCGGTGGATTAAGTCAATGTTCAAATCCACATTTCGATCCATCCATAGGTATCCCTGGTGAATTCGCGCCATCAGAGTGCAAACCACTGCATTAAGATCTGGTGAATGATCAAAATGAGGTAGTTGGAGCAGGTTCAGCAATCCAGACTCCACTACTGGCATCAACCAGCTTTCGGTGACCAAGTTAAATATGCCCTTAGCATCTTTTTTTTAGCACATGTATGCGATGAACCCGTAATAATTAATTAATGCAAATACACAAGATATCAGAAATAACAGAACTCAGAATCACTTTTATATTGATCACAGGCCACTTCGAGGGGGCAACCTCCTTTGAGCAAGCTCAATACAATTAACTTCATGGTACCTTCATTGGCCTCAACACACACTTATATACTAAGTCTATACCCAATACTATGGGTCAAAACCATGGGACATATAATACTACGGGACGACTTACAAAGCATATGCATCCAATACTATGGGTCAATACTATGGGCTAATATTAACTATGGATCAACAAATAATAAGGGACGACTTACAAAGAATATGCGTCCAAAAACAATATACTAACAAAGTAAAGAGAAGGGTTGACATGGGTTCCTAACATCCCCTCTCCCTTAGAAAAATATTTGTATTCAAATATTTAGTTGCGGAAATCGATGCAGAATCTGAAGGAGTGGTTCCCCTGTAGCATCCTCGGGTTGCATTCCAGGACACTGAAGCATTTGGAGTTTCAAGGGGGATTGCTTGGAAAGATGTAGACGAAGAAGAACCATATCAACTACATGAAAAGTGCGCTTAGAATGGTGTTGAGTGGCTAGTTGTTTTAGTCGATATATGGCCATGTGAAGATTGTCCTGCAGAATTAGAAGAATCTGATCGCAGTTGTGAAGAACTGAGTCAATTGCCTGAACTGTGGAGCTACTGAGGGTGTATGGAAGAAGAACTGGTGGTGTCTGTCAATAGACTGCTTCATATGGTGTCCTTGTAGATGTGGTATTGGACCACTAGAGTGCTTCTAGAAAATCCAAAGAAATAGTTGGCCAAATCTATGTAGGGATGGGCAAGGGTTCAAGCAATCCCAAAAGGAGTGTCGTTTTACCCTTATTGACCTGGGAAGTATCACAGTCAGCCACCACCCGTTGAATTGTCATTTTCAGTCCCTGCTAAAAGAAGTTACATGGTTCCCTATCAAACATGCTGAGGAACCCAGAGTGCCCTGCTGATGAAGAAGCATGGAGTTCATAGAAGAGAGAGCCCTGCTGAACAGAGTGCAACCAATTTGGAACAAGCACATAAATAGCTGTAAGAGAAACTGGTTCATCAAATGTGTGAGAAGGAGCAACTGCAACCACATTGTCCTTACCCTTCTGGTAAGTTATTGCATAGTCATAACTTATGAGTTGGATAACCCATTTCAGGTGTGCTGGGGAGGAGAACTGTTGTTCCAGGAAATTTTCAAGACTCTGAAGATCAGTCTTGATGCAAAAATAATTCCCCAATAGGGATGGTTGCCACTTCTATATTGCATGCAAAATAGCTAGCATGTCCTGCTGAGATTTAGATGCGGCGAATTGCTTAGCGGAAAGGTCTCTTGAAGGCAGCGAGCCCACTGGTGCAACAAAGAAACCTGCATATCTATCCACGGAAGTAGTGGAGGCCGTTGGTGGGTGCATCTGAATGGAATGAAGATGAGCGATGACACCATGTGAATTCCTCTTAAGGATCTGTTCTAGTCGATGTGAACTAATGATGTGGAGAGACCCTGGTTGTAAGCTCGTAAATTTTTGTTGTGTCCCATTGACTGAAAACTGCATCAAAAGTTCAGCAAAATCCCATAAGATGGGGCCAAGTGTGCGTAACCATTAAACTCCCAAAACCACATCACATCCGCCTAACGACAAGGAAAACATGTTAGAGTGCAGGTTATAATCTTCCATAGAGGTATGCACATTGTGACACTTTCCTTTGCAAGGTAAGGTGCCCCCATTGGCAACCATGACTTCAAAGTTGGAGCAAGGATGGATAAAACAATCATCCTGTTTGGCGATCCGAAGGTCAATGAAGTTATGAGTGCTGCCAGAATCAATTAGTATTGTAAGAGGAATCTTCTTGAAGTAACCCCTGACCCGCATTGTTTGGGGGGTGGTGACACCGGATAAAGCATTGAGAGATATCTTTGGTTGGTTGTCCAAGATGGGGGGTCAATAGGCGGCTCATGAATGTCGATCTGATCATCCATTGTATCTGGAGCTTCTTCACCAATTTTAGAGGCAGGCAGAGAATCCATATCCAAGAGATAGAGCTTTTGCTGAACACATTTATGTCCCCAAGTGAATTTCTCATCACAATTATAACAAAGCCCTTTTTCTCTGCGTGCCTGCATCTTTGTTTCAGACAAATGCTTGATAGGAGTTGGCCGAGGAGCTGGCGGAATGGGAGGTCGTTGAGAACCCATATTTTGGAAGGGAACAAAAGTGGGTTTGGAGCGTTGTTGGGCTGCAATCTTGTCTTCTGCCAACTTAGCCAACCCTAGGGCTTCCATCATTGTGTTGGGACAAAATTTTTTGACCTCTGGGCGGATTTCATCCTTAAGACCACTGATAAAACAACTCCTGTAAAAGTCATCAGACAATCCTTCTGTGTGGTTGGCTAGTTTCTCAAATTCTGTTTGATACTCTCTCACAGTGCCAATTTGACGAAGTTTAGTGAGTGCTCTGGTGAAGTCATCAAAAGAACTAGGACCAAATCGTTGCAAAAGGAGTTGGCAAAAATCTATCCATTTTGGCTCATCATGAGCCTTGATGTACCAACGGTACCATTGAAGGGATTCTTGTTCCAAATGAAAGGATGCAAGTGGAACTTTCTGGACATCAAAAGTGTTATGCAAACTGAAATACTGTTCTGCACGATAGATCCATCCAGTCGGATCAGTGCCATTGAAGCGAGGAAAATCAAGCTTCGGACCACGGAAATTGCTGGAAGAAGAGAACCCATTGTCGGATGAAGACTCAGATTGTTATTTGTTGTTCATGGATGAATGGTCAAGATGGAGGTTGAGAAATTTTTCATCCAAATCCTGGAGTTTGGCTTGGATGGCTGCAAGTCTTCCTCCATGGTTTTTGCTTCTGTGCGGGTGACAACCATAAGTAGGAGTTTTTTTTTGAGGAATGGATAGAAAAACACAAACAAAAGCTTATTTAGTAAAGAGAAATTTGGATTTGGGACAAAATCGGATGGGTAATTGGGGTTTGAGTAGGTTTTGGACATATTATAATGGACAGAAAAGCAAAAAATGGGGATTTCAGAGGCGGGATGAAAGAATGAGAAAATGTGGTAGAGAGGGACAAAGAAGTAGAATTAGGAAAGGAACACGGTGGCAAAATTTGAAGGCATTTGGGTGAAAATCGAAGGAGTTATGGCAAACCCTAAAAGTAGACAAATGTGAGATTTCTGGTCTTGGGAAGTGGAATTTGGGATAGGTATTCAGGAATGAAATATGCAGAATGGGATTGCAGGGTTGTCAGTGAATTTTTAGGGAAAACAGAGTTCAAAGAAGGGAGATATGGCTGAAAAACAATTTTTTTTATTTTTTATTTTTTTTTCAGGAATGGATCTGCAATGGCACGGAAGGGATCGAAAACAAATAGATCTGTAGAAGGGATCAGCAACAGATGGATCTGAAATGACTCCGAATGGATAAAAAATGACGGGATCTAAAACAACATTCAGAATAGATCTGAAACGACTGGAGTTGGAACGACGGCTGGAGCTGGAACGACTATCAGAATGGATCTGAAATGGCTCAGAATAGATCTGAAATGGCTTGAAAGTGATCAACAACAGTTCAGCTGAAAAATAGATATGGACCCCAGGTATGCGTGGCTTCCTATTGGTTCAAGGGATTCACTTGGCCACCAATGTTTTCTGACAGCTTGCGTATTGGGGCAGTACTCCTCACTCCATGGCTCAGGTAAAACTGATAGTCGCTTTGCCACAAACAACAACTCTTGGTTTACCTCACAGGTGGGAACTAGTCAATCAGGTAGGGGTCATTTCGCTTTTCACTGGCAGGTCCTCTCAATGGGCCAACTACTTCGGGGTTCCTGTGGTACTCCTCACAATGAGTTTTAGGGCTTATGCCCAAGTACTTCCCACGGTTAAGCGGATAGGGATTATTCCCAGATCCGAACCTGCAACAGATGCGAAAAAAAATTTGGGCAGAAATTTCACCCAACGAGCCCAAGAAAGTGCTCTAATACCATATGTGATGAACCTGCAATAATTAAATAATGCAAATACACAAGATATCAGAAATAACAGAACTCAGAATCACTTTTATTTTGATCACAGGCCACTTCTAGGGGGCAACCTCCTTTGAGCAAGCTCAATACAATTAACTTCACGGTACCTTCATTGGCCTCAACACACACTTATATACTAATTCTATGCCTAATACTATGGGTCAAAACCATGGGACATATAATACTACGGGACGAATTACAAAGCATATGCGTCCAATACTATGGGTCAATACTATGGGCTAATATTAACAATGGATCAACAAATACTACGGGAATACTTACAAAGCATATGCGTCCAACAATAATATACTAACAAAGTAAAGAGAAGGGTTGACACAGGTTCCTAACAATGTACTGGTCAGGCTGGAACTGTAGGTACTTGGGATCGTGGATTTCTTCTCTTGTATGCCTAGGAGGTCATAGTCTTCCCATTTACACTTCAGGATCTTTCCTAGTAGGTTCTTGGAAACCTCTACGTGCTTCGAAATGGGCGACAAGGGGATTTCATAACGGGCACTCTTGACTAGATTCAAAACAGGGGCATTCAACGCCCGAGGTGATATGTACTCTGGTGTCAACTTCAAGGGTTCCTTCAGAAATACTGGCGATCTTAACGTCGTCTGGCCTGTCTTGGGAGTCTTGCTTCGTGGTCCAGTTGTGGCTTTCCCTTTGTCCTGCATGGCTGGATTATGTCGAGGTGACCTTCCAGATGCTTGACCGAGTTCGAGTACAATATTCTTGGAACGGTTTTTCATTAACACTGCAATCCCCCCATGCTGAAAGAATCGGATTGCTTCTTGAAGTGTAAGCTCTTCTTCTCTGTCTAGTGATTTGGACATTCAATGGCTAGAGTAGGCAACTGTTTCTAATATATGACTAAGGATTGGTAACAAAAGAGCAAACGCATGAAAATTCTAAGTGTCTGGTAATGCCCGCGAGTCCTTATGCGGTGTTATTGATAGGCGCAATTGAGCCCCCTCGTGCCTTCCAACGGCTAGATGAGCATTTAATGAAGTGTCTGTTGGACAATTTGAGCAAATCCTTCAGTCCCTTCCACCATCAGCGTGTTCAAAACGATTATCTTTTCGTTAAATGCTCAAGCGAGTGCTTGCAACAGTCACCTAACGACTATATTTTCCTCGAAAGCAGGGTAACGGATATTTTTCTGAGTACTGCACCGAGCTACGCGGCAGTCCATCTCTGATCGTATGCAGTTACTTTGCGGTGTCGGTGTTTGAACTGTGTGGGTCCCCTTTTTCTTTCCTTTCTTGTTTTTTTTTCTTCTGCGTAGCTTTAGCAGTGTTGCGCAGTACACACAATGTTCTACTTATCGTACATGTACAGACTCCTTTACATTTCCATTGTCCAATTTCAACTGTACTTGACACTTAGAAATTTCTCCCTCTGCTTATCATTCAGGATTCTGCGAAGCAGGGCTGTCATGGTATAGCTTTAGCCTGCTTCCATTTATCAAATTTGGTAGGGTATCACTAGCTAAATTGGCTAACTGGACTGCACCGGTGTTAGTAACATGTATCATAGTATATGGACCAAGCCAATGCATCTTAAATTTACCAGGAAAATTCATGAATTTGCTATCATATAGGAGGACTAGGTCACTTACCTGAAAGCACTTGTTCTTTATATGGCAATCATGCCATGCTTTCTTGTGGTCTTTCTGGACATGCTGGTGGAAGTCGGTGATGATGCGATCTTCCTCTAACCCAACTAGATGTAGAAACCTTTCTTCTAGGGCTGTGGGGTCTACCATCCCTATGAATGAAATGATTCTTAAGCTGGGGACAATGTACTCCATTGGCATTATAGCTTCCTGTCTGTAAGCCAACCGAAAGGGTGTGTGCCCCGTCAATTTTTTGCAGGTGGTCCTGTATGCCCATAAGACAAATGAGATGCGCAGGTCCCAATAATCTCTATTCACATTGCAAACTTTAGTCAGTGCATTCTCTAGTATTTTATTGAAATCCTCAACAGTGCCATTCACCTATGGGTGATATGGTGTACTGCACTGATGATGGATATGGAATTCCTCTGTGAGAGCTTCAATAGTCTTGTTTAAAAAGTGAGTGCCTTGATCACTCATCAAAATCTTTGGGCACCTGAATCTTGACAATATTTATTCAAAAATGAACTACGCGGAAGTGCTTGCGCTGCAGTCCTTCACTGATTTTGCATCTGCCCATCTGGTGAGGTAGTCAATAGCAATAATGATATACCTCGCACCAGTTCTTTTCCCTGGTGGGTTTATAGGTCCCACAAAATCAATGGCCCATTTTTCAAATGCCTCCAAGGTCAACTGCGGATTTAATGGCATCTCATCCCTACATGAAGGTTTTCCTATCCTCTAACATACATCACATTTCTGGCAGTGTTCTTTAGAGTCTTTATGGACCATAGGCCACCATAGCCCTGCGCATAGTATCTTATGCATGGTAGCTCTTCCTGTATAATGTCCTCCTGCAATCCCTAAGTGTGAATCTGCTAGGATGAATGGGCTCTCATGGTCTAGTACACATTTGCACAAGACTTCATTTGGTCCGAGTTTGTATAACTGACCTGCAATAATAGTGAAGTCTGTGGCCCGCACTACCAACTGCTTCTTCTGCTGGATGGAGAACTCATGCGGTGCAAATCTTGTTGTTAAGAACTCGATGATGTCCTTATAATAATCATCGACAATCTTTATAGTAAATAACTTCCCATCAGGCAGACTGTCTTTAATGTTCGTCGGCTCTTCTCTTGACTCAATCCTAGAGAGATGGTCACGTCCCAAGTTCAACCTGCCAGGATTGACAATGATTTAAAAATAATTCTCTTGGAATAGAAACAACCATCTACATATGCGCCCCCCTAACAATGGCTTATAGACCAAGTATTTCAATGCAGAAAGTTCAGTGATCATAAGGAAGTGCGCAACAAGTAAGTAGTGTCTAAATTTCTGCAGTGCGTATACCATCGCAAGGCTTTCCCTCTTAGTAGTAGTGTAATTTTTCTCCGCTGTCGAGAGCTTTCTGCTTGAAAATGCAATGGGATGGTCAATACCTCCTTCTTCTGGCTAAGCTAATACAATTCCCAGGGAAATGCATGATGCGTCAACATGAATGTGGAACGGATTTTCCCAGTCTGGGAAGAGTAGGATCAATATAGTAACCATCTTTTCTTTAAGTGTGTCAAAACCCTGTTCACATTCCGCGTTCCAAATGAACGGTGCATCTTTCTTTAGCAGCTTTTCCATTGCTGTGGTTATCTGTGCGTAACTGTTGGAATATTTAAGCCTTCCTACCATTTAATTATTTACATATGATGCTTTAATTAATTACTTGTGATTAATTCTATGTAATAATTGAGGAAATTGCCATTGTGAGGCCCACAAGGCAACTTGGGAGGATAAGATTCCATCTGAGGTGTGTTCTATAAGTCTCCTAGGCCACTTGGGTGCATTCCTAAATGAATATGGATAAGATTTGTGAAGAAGGGTTCATTTGTGAAGAAAGCTGTTGCTTTTATTGCTTTTTCCCCCAAAGGAAAGAGCTAGTCAACCTAGGAAAGAGTTTTATTCACCAAAAAATTTCCTTAACACTATTTCCACCCAAATGTTGTATTTGGCATTTTTTTTACCTATATTTCACCTTCAACTCACTAATTTATCAATTCGTGAGCTTTTGAGTAGATTTGGAAAGCCAACTTGCCACCTAGGGGGGATGGGCAGTTTTGGAAAGTATGATGGATGGAAGATTCTTTTGGCATCTTTATCCATTCGAATTATTTCTGTAATTTTATTTAATAACAACCTAAAACATTCATATGTAGGCTGGTGTAATTATTATTCATGAGAAGTAATACAGAATTCCATTCTTGTGCATAATTTCTATGTCTTTGAGCAGTTGTGTGAGATTTTTTATATGAGAGAGGTTAATTTATTGCATAGTTCTTGGATGGGATCTGATTTTCACATGGTATAAGAGCGATCAAGCTATTCCTTTCATCTATTGATTGTCTTGCAGGATCCAACAGTCTCAGGAAGGGCGCATTGATCAATTCATCGGGTGAATTTTATTCTATGCAGGGCGCATTTTGGAATCCATAAGTCTTCTAATTTCAGTCCAAAAGTTATATTAGTTGCAGCAATGGATCATACACAGCATATCATCCTCAATCCTTTCAATTATTTTGATTGGAAAGCATAGATGGAGATTCTACTGAGGAGCAAAGGGCTCTACAGGGTGACCATGGCAACAGAAGCTGAGCCAACCTCAACAGTGGAGAAATCTAAATGGCATAATCGAAGGGATGAAGCCTATGGGATGTTATGTATCACTACATCCAGATAAATCTTATTTCATCTTGATGGCCTCACTTCACCCATTGAAGTATGGCTGAAACTTCAAGAATTGTTCGGTAAAACCGATGAATTGAGAGGCCACCAATTGGATAACGAGCTAGTCTCTTTGAGTCCACAGCATTTCAATAATCTACAAGAATTCTTCTCCAAATTCAAGTCTCTTGTATTTCAGCTGAAGCAATGTGGAATAGACAAGAAAGATGAGCAATTATTTTTGGCCATTCTCTCCAAGCTTGGCTCGGACTATTCAATTTTTGTCTCCACCTTCCATTCCACCCGGAAAGCAATTAAAAATTGGAAGAGCCTGACACTTTCAGAATTCATGGAGTCATTAAATCAAGAGAAAGACAAGCTAATATTAATGGGAACCATTAAAAATCCATCAAAATACCATTGTCTAAGTGTTGGAGACTCAAAGAATTGGAAAGGCAAGAAGAAAGGAAACTTCAAGAAGCCCATTGGTGAGCAGAAAGACAAGCATAATTTTAATGGAGAGCCATCAAACTTCAAGAAGAATCCGAACAAGAAGAATGAGAGGACAAAGTGCACATATTGCAGCAAGGGCTTTCATCCCAAAATCTCTTGTATGAAGAAGACCATCGACCAATTAACTCAGGCATTGGAGAAAGCCAACATCCCTCTCCCAGAGAGTGCAAGAAGAAAAGATGGACGATCAAATTCCGATGACAAAGAGAGAGTTCATGCACTGGTGGCCGACACTTCCCAATCTTCATCATTCATCATTGATTCTGGTGCTTCAAGACACATGGTGTCTGCAAGTAAGTATTTTACTTCACTTGACTCTTCCAGTGGTCCGAATATTGTATTGGGAGACAATTCTAAAACCTCTAGCAAAGGCAAAGGTAGCATAGATCTTGAGTTTGGGTCATTTAATAATGTTTTATATGTCCCTGGACTTGCTGCAAACCTACTGTCAATCTATCAAATGACCCATACAGGGCTGCCCAAGAGAGTCACCTCACCCCCAATGATGTTGAAATAACAGAAATTTCAATAGGAAAAATTATTGCATTTGGTACTACTGACCACTGTTCTAGAATATACAAGTTTTCTCATTTTGTGCCAAAATCCTCACCTTCTGCTCTATGGACCCATGCCAATGAGTCCAGCAAGCTATGGCATGAAATATTTGGCCACCTAAACTACAAATACCTTTCCCAACTTCATGAGAAAGAGATGGTTATAGGGCTGCCCAATATCAAATTTTCCAAAGGTGTCTGTCAATCCTGCATCTTAGGAAAACACCCTGAGCACAAGTATGGGAGATCTACCACTGAGAGAACCACCAAACCATTGGAACTTATACACACTGACATAGCAGGTCCATTCCCTCATGATTCATTGAATTCAGCAAAATACATTCTCACATTCATAGATGATTTTAGCAAACACTGTTGAGTTTATTTCATCAAGCTTAAATCAAAATTTTTTGGGTTTTTCAAGCTATTCAAAGCCTTAGTTGAGAATTTGTCTGGTAGGAATATTAAAGTGTTAAGGTCTGATAATGGTGGTGAGTATGTGTTAACACCTAAAAAGTGCTCACTAGCTCATTTCCCTATTCACATGACCCATTTGTCCACTTTTTCACCATCTGAGCCTCTGAAACCAACAAAAGGTCACCAAAAGACCTGAGTACACCCCTTTTTCCATTAAAAAAGATTATTTTTCCTGAAAAGCATAAAAAACCCTCAAAAAGGGTCCAAATTCCCAAAAATATTAAAAAGGGAATTAAAATATTATTTTTATTCAAAAAAGGAAAAAGGAGGGAAAAGTACCTAAACCATGTTGGTCAATACCATTTGGTTTCCACAAAGCCACAAATGGTATTCCCCACCACCAAAACCTATAAAAAGGTGGTAGGGGCTCCTCATTTCACATCCATCCATCCATTATCTCATCCTTATGCTGCTGAAATCTCCCTTGAGCATTTTAGCCATTGAAGCAACCTTGGAGAAGGAGACCTCTTGGAGTTTGGAGCTACTCATCTTGGGAGTTGCTCAACATCAACCTTCACCATTGAAGGTATTATCGCAAGCACTTGCTTGCCTCCCATTTTTCAATACAAATTCATTCTTTAAAGATTTTCTTGTTCTTGTTTTTAAATGTTTAAATTATTTGCTTAGATTCTTACATAGATCCATGATTAGTTTAGTTTAGTTTAGCTTATTGTTATTTAATTCTATTGAAACTGCTGCTACTAGTTAGCAGGTGCCCATAGCACTAAGCCTGGTTGCAAAACCGGTCCAACAGTTTTTGGCGACTCCGCTTGGTTTTGAACAATAGATCTCTAGTTTTGCTTTTAATCTTAGTTTTTTATTAGTTTTTAACCTTTAGATCCATAGATCTACCATCTTAGACAGCAGATCCATTGCTGCTCTAAGTTTTGGCCTCATCTATTGCCATTAACAGCCCGGAATTCTTGATTTTCGGGTTCATTTTTCGGCTTCCGTGCACGGCTTTCGCCTCGCGGTTTTTAGCCTGAAAGTCGCGCGGTCCATCGTGGCTTTCGGCCTTTTTTCCGCGCGGTCCATCGTGGCTTTTGGCCTTTTTTCCGCGCTGTTCACCGCGGCTTTGCTGCCGGTTTCGGCGCTGCACATCGCGACTGTGCGGCCCTTTTCCGCGCGGTTCACCGCGGCTTCGCAGCCTATTTGTGCGCTGCACATCGCGGGTTCGCGGATTTTTTCCGCGCTGCACATCGCGACTGTGTGCCCAAATCCCGCGCGGTCCATCGCGACTGTGCGACAGAAACCCGCGCGGTCCATCGCGGCTTTTCTGTCAAAACCCGCGCTGCTGATTTTTTCATTCGGCCATCCCGATTTTAAAAATTAATTTTTACTGTACTTTCTGCCCATAGAAAATTTTTTACAGTATTAAATTCTGCATATTTTACAGCGTTGAAAAACTTTTTACTATTTAAAATGCATATCTAGAAATCTTTTTAAAAATTTTCAAGAAAGTGAAAGAAAGACTTATTTCTGCATTTTTATCTAGATTAAAAATTTTTCCTGTTTACTTCTTTAAAATCTTGCCCTTAGCAATTTCCTTGAAAAAAGAAATCCATTTATTTCTTTTAAAGAAGTCTATTACTTGCTTTCATAATTCAAAAGATTCTTTGTTTTTGAGTTAATTTTGCAAAGCATTTAGTTTCCACTTATTGAAAGAAGTCATAAATATTTGCTTTTTATTTTTGAAAGATCCTTTATTTTTTGAAAATTTCCTATAAAGCATTTACTTCTTTCAAGTTCAGTTTACAATACCTCACGTGCACTCACTCGATCACTTAATTGAATTAAGCCTTAAAACGTACCCTAATTTAAACACACTTTTAACCCCACTTGGGGAACACTAAAAGAACTTTTGTAGCTAGGTAGTATTGGGGGGATAGGTGTTCCAATAACACCTCTCAGTTATTACATCTGAGACATAGAAGTTGTCCAATTAGGGAGCTAAAATCTCTTAGTACTTTTTGGCGCGGTCACAACCGGTTTGTGGGAAGGCCTCTCCCTTAGGAGGGTTGAAGTCGCGAGGATGGTTCCGGAAGCCTGAGTGGAATACCGAAATCCATTCAGTAACCGAAGGGCTACCATTCGCAGTTCTCGGGATATCCCTGTATTGGGATATTGCGATCAAAGGACCAAACGACAGATTTACCTTTTCTCGACGCGTCATGAACGGAGTATCCTAGTAGCCTGTCTTTAGGATTGATTACCCGGTGTCCCTCCCGGTAGGGGGATATCTAGCCGTTGTCTCAACATTCATATTGTCTGACTTGGATTTCATCACCTTGCAGAGGATATCGTGTGTTTGAGTCACAATACTTTTAGTTAGGTGTTTGCATGTTTCAACCCACCCTTGGTCTAGTTACACCTATTTTTTATAGAAGCCGTTTGCATGTTGGTACTCTGACCATTTGTTGCATTCCTCCACTTATTGTAGCACAGCTGCTAGAATAAGTGCCTTTTTTGAGGTTGATTTTTTTTTTTTTGTTTTGGCCTGAGAGCCTTCTTTTTCACTCCCCTTCTTGCACCCTTGGTTGCATTAGGGTTTTGAGTCTTTTATATATATATCACCACCTGATACTTAAACACATTTTTTCACACAAAAAACCTAATTCTCACCATTGAGAATTTTAGACGCTCTTGTCGTCTACAGGGCGAACTCCCAGAGTTTAGTCCACTTGGCTCTCCATGTCACGGACGTAGAGCCTTGTCCCTTGATTCGACACATCGTCAATCAGCTGGACAATCATCCGATTCTGACACACCTCACTTCACATTAGATTTGGAGGTAGAATCTGAAAACCCCACAGAGTTACCACCAACCACCATTATGGCTGGAACTCCATTTGATCCACTTTTTACCAGCACCATAGGAGAGACGTCTACATACCCTTCTACTACAGTGCCATCCATGGCAACAACCACCCCCCTGGGTATGCCCAATATGGGCAACACTCCACATTTAGGAATTCCCAACACAGGGCCATCTCCTGTTATAGGAATTCCCAACACAGGTCCACCACCTGTTATGGGCATGCCCAACATAGGGGTCACACCCCCTTTGGTTCCCACAAACCCTATCCTAGGAATCCCCACTGCTATCCCTAACCCAAGTGTAACCCATGTTACACTTGGAGGCGCTGGCCCATACCAGAATACACCTATTGGAGGGCACATACCCTCCATACCTAGCATACCTTTAGGTGCTACTGGACCCCACACCACAATGACTAGGCATATCCCAGTTCCAGTCACCACATCTGCTAGCTTACCATACATGGCGAGTCTGAACCTGCCAGACTTAGCTAGGCTCACAAATGACCCCATCAGACATGATCCTGCGTGGCCTCACATGCCCACCAAACTCCCCTCTGACATCCCTAAGTTTGAGGGCAAGACGGGTGAAGACCCCCAGAACCATATCATGTCCTTCCATCTATGGTGTTCCTCCAACTCCATAGTGGACGACTCTGTCCGCCTCCGGCTCTTACAACACACCTTCACTGGCTCTGCAGCCAAGTGGTATATTGAGCAACCCCATGGGACGCATGCCACCTTTACCTCCCTTGCCTTGACCTTCCTGCAGTTTTTCCAGTTACCTGTCCGCTATGATGCGGGAGTCGAGATCCTACTGTCTTGCAGATAGAACACGGCCACCCATATCACTGACCACATTCATGAGTGGCGTCGACGCCGAAGCCTCTGCAAAATCAAATTAGACGACCGTATCTTTTTAGATTGGTTTCTCAAATCCCTCCTCCCGCTCATCGCGAAGGATGTGGCATATGAAAGACCCCAGTCTGAAGAAGAGGCCATCCTCAAAGCCCAACAGTTTGATCTCATCTACGCCCAGTCGGGTTATCTATACACAATCATACCAGATGCCCCACGATGCGGCTCTTCACGCAGTGACGCGCCGGGGGCATCTCATGCCGCCGATGGCATTATTGGCCAAATCACACCCCAAGCTAAACCTTTCAGCATGGTGAGCACCATGCCTGCCCCAAACCTCTCTAGGGCTACATCCAGTTCCAGAGTGACAACTTCTTATGCTCCAACAAACCAGACCCATCACATTCATGGACCCTCTTGTCCACAACGTTGCTATGGGCAAGCGCCATCAGCATATGTACCTCCTACATACTATACTCAACCTACCACACACACACCCATGCAGTTCCCACAACAGCAGATGCATTACCCACAACCAGCTGCAGCAGCTAATCTCACACCTCCAACAGCTCAGGGGTACCAACAACCCCAACAGGCAGCTGGACCACCTCTAGCTCCACCTGCATACTACCCACCGCAACCTGCTCCCGCACCTGCGGCTCCCCAGAATCCCCCCAATGCTCAAGGGCATGTGTACGCACAACAACATCAGCCCCAATACCAAAATAACCAACACAACCAGGGTGGGCAACCAAACCGCGGAAGAGGACGTAACCGTGGAAACAACCAAAACCATAACCAAGCTCCACAACCTAACCATCCCCCGCAAAACAATAACGCGACGCCTGCTCATCAGAATCCTGATCGGCCACCTAAGCAAGCCAAAAATGCTAATTTACGAACAAACCATCCTTGTTCTATTTGTGGTGTCTATGGCCACTATACACACGCTTGCCCACATCTGGAGCGAGCTCGGCAACTATGGACAGATGACGCCCATCGTCAAGGGCAGGCGGCTCCTCAGCCGCCACCCAACCCTCCACCACCTCAACATCAACCCTTGGTGCTGCAAAACCCCTTTCCAAACCAGGGTGTAGTGAACACTCAGGCATTAGCCCCCCCTCAGGGCAACGTGCCACCACAGCAGATCACTTATGCAGCCCCTGATCAACCCATGTTCGATTCCGGTACTCACCATTTGTTGATGATGTCGACTGCCGCTGCCAACCTCCAAACCCGTCGGAACCAATATGGCTCCACCTCTGAAGCCCCTCCCGCTGACAAAAACACTAACGTTAATCCCACAGATCAAACGTTACGTATACCTCCGGATCCACTTGATGGTGCTTCCAAAGCACCTCGCTTCCCACTTCGTTGCATCAACAGTAATCCTAATGCTCGCGCTGCGTCGAATTACAACATTGTCGACGACTTAGCCCAGTCTCCTGCAGCCATGTCTGCTTTAGAAGTTTTGAAAAACTGTCCTTCGCAGCGCAAAACTTTGCTCTCTGCCATTGGCGCCATTGACCCCAATGATTCACAGTTGATCGCATTCAATTCAGACCAGTCTGAACCCCGCCTGCCTTCCTCTTTAGCATTCCAAGTTTCCGTTTCTGTTCAGAATCTTGTCGTCCATCGGTGCATTATCGATGAAGGGGCCTCCACATGCGTCATGTCCACATTCGTTTGACAGAAGTTGGGATCCCCTACTCTCCAGCAGTCCACCACTGCATTACGAGCTTATGACGGCCGTTCGGCTCAACCCCAAGGTCTTTTAGCCAATGTCCCTGTCCAGCTGGCAGGTAAAACCGTGCTCATTGACATTGAGGTCATCAATGCCCAACTAGACTATAACCTTTTACTTGGTCGCAGCTACATGTACGCCATGCGGGCTGTTGCCTCATCCGTATTTCGCACCATGCAGTTCCCCCATGAGGGACGCGTGGTCAAGGTCGACCAGCTCACCTATTACGATCCCAAGGCCCCTGCCACACCTGAAAATGTTCTCCCCATGGTTGAACAACCTATTTGTGGTGCAACTACCTCATTCATTTCCTCAATAGGACCCAGACTTTACTCCGAGGCACCGATGACCTCTACATTCCAGGCCATTCCACCACCGTCACCGAAGACCCAGGTCGCTAACCTCTGCACTCTTTCACAAACACCCGGTAATCAACCCTCCTTGTTACCCAAACCACCATTGGTCCCTAGTCACATCGGTGTTACACCTATCCACACAATCCCCTTTCTATTTCCTCCTTCGGGTGTAGTAAGCGCCCCGGTTATGGCTACCCTTAGTCTCCCCGGGTTAACATTGGGATTACCCGTGTGGTATATTACGTCTCCCGTTCCTCCACCGACACCAAATGTCATCCTACAACCGGTGCAACCCATTGTTACTTCTACCCAACCACCTCCCGGTATCACGACTTCTTCGTCGTCGACGAATCCCCCTCCACTCATTAGACCCACTGGGGGCAGATGCCCGCAGCCATACACTGCGGTACCCCCACCCAAGGCAGTTAGACCTCCCCTCGTATGTCGTGCTCCTCCAAAATGCTCGTTGTGTGATGAGTTAGGCCATCCAACTCATCAGTGTCCACAGTTACCTGCATTGCAGGAACCCATGCAAATGCTGGACGGCGACCCCAACATCTCGGTTGTCAAACTCAATCCAAACCCCATGCCTCGTGATAAATCACTGCGTACCAACCACCCATGTGCGATATGCGGTATTTATGGCCAATACTCACGTCACTGTCCTGACATCCCAGATTACAGAGCAGCTCTCTACGAGATGAACAATTTGGACCTTGAGACGGCACCCCCTACTATCGAGGAGATCTACCCTCCCCCATCATCCTCATCCGGAGATATTAACACCATCTACATGATCTCTTCGACTACCACTACCTCATTACTTGATTTGACAACTCAAAGCTCCCGCAATGATGAAGAAATTCTAGAGGCTCCTACTGCCCTTAACCATCCCTGGGAAGACATGCACCATCGTCCATACTTCCTCCCGGAAGAGACTTCATCCACCACCGCTACGCAATCCGCGGTTGAGTCCAAAGAGTTCTTTCCTACTAGAGTCGACTGGTTAAAGGATCCGATAGCCGATATTTCTCCCGTCATCCACATTGACATCTCTGACCCACTTGGTTCCCTTCATACCATTACATTAGGAGCCTCCCACAGTGAGCATGAGATCGGAGAATACCAACGACTGTTCCAAGAATTCACTGATGTCTTTACTTGGTTAGATACCGAAATGCCTGGCCTTGGCCACACCATTTACACGGTTTCCACTGGATACCCCTCTGTCCAGTCGGCCCCTTCAATTGATACCTTAGACACACATGTTCAACCCTTTCAAATCGATGAGGAAACCACATGTCCACAACATGGGGGCAGGCCCAAAACCTTGCTTACTCATCATCATCGTGATTCTCGTCCGAGATACTGGGGGCATCCACCCCACAAAGGGAATCCCCCATCATCATATCATCACTTCAGTATGCCACCACAGCCCACAGCCTCATGGTATAACACCCTGCTAGCAGTTGCTCAATGCCCTATTGATCTCTCTCTGAGACAACATCTGCACCACATTGACACCTCTGAGTTAGGGGGCATAATAGATTACCTCGACCTCGGGATAGGGGGCATGATCAATCATTTTGAACCTTCCCCATCATCTCTATCTCAACACCTCAATGAGCCCATCGTTCAAACCAACACATATGTGATCCACAATGACAAACCCCATGCACATAGCATGGGGGCATGTCATTAACCCTGCTCACTTTTTCATATTCGTGATCTCAACCATTTCTGAGGTCACGTGTCACTTGTATATTTGAGTTGATTTTATGCAGATAGTATTTCCCCCCGCGGGTAATCATTTCTCCCCACCACTGCATCATTGGCTTGGTGGGATCACCTTTATTTGTAGTAATTTTTTAACCTAGTTATTTGCTTTGACCATTCCGGAGTCCTTATGACCTCCGTTTTTTGCACCATTTGCACTGCCGGATTCAGTTTTCCGCGCTTGTGATGATGCCTGAGATCATTTCTCGCTCTCACCTTTAGATTTTTCGGGCATTTTTCCCATGCCCCCTCGTCACCACGGTTTGCATGCCACATCGGTCGTTCTCCGTTTTCGACGTGCCTTATATCGCCGGATTCAGTTTTCCGCGCTCGTGAGGATGCTTGAGATCATTTCTCGCACTCACGCCTAGATTTTTTGGGCATTTTTTCCCATGCCCCCCTCGTCACCTCGGTTTGCATGCCACATCCTCCGTTCTCCATTTTTGACAATCTTTATATCGTCGGATTCAGTTTTTCGCGCTTGTGATGATGCTTGAGATCATTTCTCGCTCTCACGCCCATACTTTTCGGCCATTTTTTCAAAATGCCCTCTCATTGCCTCGGTTTGCATGCCACAACGACCGCAGCCCCCTTTGTGACAATCTTTATGTCACCAAATCCAGTATCCCACACACATGATGATGCTTGAGACTTTTTCTCGCTTCCATCTATCCATTTCTATTCGGTATAATTTTATCCCTTTTTCGGGCCGAGCAATCCCTTTTTACGAAAAAGGCACTTAGGGAGTCTCTGTTAAGCTCTTTTCTGACTCCTAAAACAATGAAAAGATTGCCGAGCAACCTTGCTTCCTTTCATGCTCGCTAAAAGTATATGAAAGGGTGTCTACCTGGTATAAGTTTACCCCTTTTCCGGACCTCGTAGACTAATTACGAAAAAGGTATACTCTAGTCACATCGGCTAGAAGAGTTCTCCATCTGCATCATTTTATGCTTTTTCATGCCTTGGAGACTAAACTTACGAAAAAGAAACACCAATAGAGTCCACTTACCGTTTTCAGACTCTCTAAACATGAAAGCAACCATGAGCATGAGCCGTCCTGGGCTCACAAAATCCACAGGACCGTACCATTTCAGAGCACACTTTTATCCCTTCTTGGAGCTCATTAAAACTACGAAGAAGGAATCAATGGTGCCTCTTGGCACCACGACAGATCACATCTACTCATTAGGCAGCTTCCACATTTTGGTCGCCTTTGTTCAGAGTATTCTGTAGTATGTCACCTTGATAATCCCTCGACGGCACCTATCAGGTGGTCCTCCCCCCCAGAGTCAATATATACCATTCAGTCAAAGCAATGATCCCCACACCTACAAGTCAGTTCCCCACGCTGCCAGGTCAACCATGTCATCATGCTCTGAACAAAGGAAGTTTGAGTCTACCCATTTTTTGACCCAGTTATTTCCTATTCATACTAGTATGTCAGTCCTATCATCAGTACTACAACACTTCAGTTTTACACCTCGTGCTCCTATCAAGGAAACATCATTGCCTTGTTAGTTGCTGGTCTCCCTCTGTCGACGACAACCACATTGATTCCAGAGGATAGACCTAGAGGTCCCTATGTCTTGGACTCATCACCATTTATGATGAGTTCCTACGAATCATTTCGAGAGGAATCTTCAGTGCCTCTCCAAATGGTTGTTTCTCACATGCTTGACTTCATCACCTTGATCGCATCGTTGAGACTCGCACAGGGTATTCGTCCGTTTCAGTTATTAGTCGAAGACCCCAGATACCTCCTGACTCCTCCACATTTGAGAGTCTTCCTATGGATAACACCAGTTACACTTTTTCTATAGATATCCGGGTTGCGCATGGCGACAGTATTGAGATGTACCCCAGTTTCATACTCCCTTGAGTATACAGTTACATTATTTCTCAGAGATGACTCATAGTCTTTGAGTCCCTACAGATGTTGGACACCTTCAGTTTCAGCAGTTTCTCAGTTATTCCAGTGTATCAGTTATTGAGATCCGTTATGATCAGGAGTACATCCCAAAATAATGTCCCCCCTGGACCATTATGGTGTACCAGTAGATTCTCTATGTATTAGATCCCCCTTCTTGGGACTAATTGTTATATATATGTCTTGATATGAGCATGGGAATGCCCACCTCGTCCATTATCAGAGATTATACCTCATTCATATTGAGGCCATGTAATATTTTTTGTTTCTTGCAGCTTCCAAGGGCCGTGGCTCCAGTCTCCAATCGGTCTCTTCTCCTTCCCAAACCCATGAAAAAAGACAAAAGAACTATGATGTCTATCGGCCATATGATGAGCTCCTGCCCTCACACATCAGGGGGCAATCTGTTAACACCTAAAAAGTGCTCACTAGCTCATTTCCCTATTCACATGACCCATTTGTCCACTTTTTCACCATCTGAGCCTCTGAAACCAACAAAAGGTCACCAAAAGACCTGAGTACACCCCTTTTTCCATTAAAAAAGATTATTTTTCCTGAAAAGCATAAAAAACCCTCAAAAAGGGTCCAAATTCCCAAAAATATTAAAAAGAGAATTAAAATATTATTTTTATTCAAAAAAGGAAAAAGGAGGGAAAAGTACCTAAACCATGTTGGTCAATACCATTTGGTTTCCACAAATCCACAAATGGTATTCCCCACCACCAAAACCTATAAAAAGGTGGTAGGGGCTCCTCATTTCACATCCATCCATCCATTATCTCATCCTTATGCTACTGAAATCTCCCTTGAGCATTTTAGCCATTAAAGCAACCTTGGAGAAGGAGACCTCTTGGAGTTTGGAGCTACTCATCTTGGGAGTTGCTCAACATCAACCTTCACCATTGAAGGTATTATCGCAAGCACTTGCTTGACTCCCATTTTTCAATACAAATTCATTCTTTAAAGATTTTCTTGTTCTTGTTTTTAAATGTTTAAATTATTTGCTTAGATTCTTACATAGATCCATGATTAGTTTAGTTTAGTTTAGCTTATTGTTATTTAATTCTATTGAAACTGCTGCTACTAGTTAGCAGGTGCCCATAGCACTAAGCCTGGTTGCAAAACCGGGCCAACAGTATGTGAAATCAGATTTTCAGCAATTTTGTGCTTCATCAGGAATAGAGATGCAACATACAATTCCATATACACCTCAGTAGAATGGAGTTGCTGAGAGGAAGAACAGATCTCTTAAGGAGATGGCCACATGCATGCTTGAGGAAAAAGGTTTGTCTCCTAAGCTATGGGATGAAGCAATAAATTGTGCCACCTATATTAAGAATAGAGTGCCACACAAAGCTCTCAAAGGTATCACTCCTTTCGAGGCTTGGACAGGTAAAAAACCGGATATCTCTCATTTTAGGATTTTTGGCTCAAAGGATTGGGCTAGGATTTCGATTGAGAAGAGGAGGGATATGCAGCCCCAAAGCCAACCATGTTTGTTTGTGGGATATTTAGAGGACTCCAAAGCATATAAGTTGCTGAACATGACAACTCATAAATCATTCGTCAAAAGAAGTGTGCAGTTTGAGGAAGAGCCCTCTCAGAGTGCAGAAATTGGAGACTCATCTTCACCGTTGACTGAAGAAGAAGTAAGTGATGTTGTTGATATTTTTGATTCTGATATTTTTGATTATGAGGATCAATTTATTGCAGATTCAAACTCAACTACAAGGTCTAAGTGGGCTGCAAAAACTTTGCAAGCAACAAGTGAACTAGTAGGTAACCCTCAGGACCAAAGGAGGACTAGATCACAGTTTGAGACTGCTCTCAATGTGAATGATCCTTATCTTTCTTAGAAGTGCTATATGATGATATATTTTGATCCAAAAACATATGAGGATGCCTCACATGATCCTAGATGGCAGATTTATATGGATGAGGAGTTTCAGTCTTTGCAAAAGAATGAAACTTGGGAGCTAGTCAAGCTCCCCGTAGGCAGAAAGTTGGTAAGATGCAAATGAATTTATAAGACTAAATGTGCAGAAGATGGTACAACCATTAAGTAAAAGGAAAGGCTAGTAGAATAGGGCTATTATTAGGTCCAAGGACTTGATTATAATGAAACATTTGCACCAGTAGCCCAGAAAGACTCCATTAGACTAGTTTTGGCAGTGGCAGCTTCCAAGTGGTGGGAAGTACATCACATGGATGTGAAAAGTGCTTTCCTCCATGGGGAACTCGAGTAGGAGATATATACACAGCAGACATAGGGGTACAAATCAGATCCAAACCTTGTTTGCAGGTTGAAAAAATCTTTCTATGGACTCAAGCAAGGCCCCAGGGCTTGGTATGCTAAGATGGACAGTTTTTTGCTGTCACAATCCTATGTTCGGTGTAAATCTGATCCAAATGTCTATATGAAGTTTGATGATGGTTTTATTATGTTAATAGTGCTATATGTTGATGATTTGCTGATCACAGGTGATATCACTGAACAAATAGCATCTCTTAAGACCGCAATGCACCAAGCATTCTCCATGAGTGACTTGGGAATTCTCAAGCAATTTTTAGGGCTTGAAATTTCACAAACAAAAGAAGGTACAAAGGTATGTCAGTCAAAGTATGCTTCTGATCTGTTTAAGAAGTTTAAGATGGTTGATTGCAAGCCTTCTAAGACTCCATTCCTTTCTATAGTCCGAATGGAAGAAGCAGAATCTACACCGCTTTTTGACAGTACACTCTACAGACAGTTGATTGGCAGCTTACTCTACTTGACTCACACTCATCTAGCTCTTGCGAGTGTGGCATCTAGATACATGGAGAAGACAAATGATTTACATTGGAGGGCTTCAAAAAGAATCCTTCATTATGTGCAGGGCACAAAGAGTGATGGGATTCACTATGTGGCAGATTCGAGCTTAGATCTCTTGGGTTTCACAGATTCGGATTGGGTTGGTGATAGCCTTGACAGGAAATCCACATCAGGATTTGTATTCAAGCTTGGAGGTGGCTATGTTTGCTGTTCTAGCAAGAAATAGAATGCCATAGCACTATCTTCAGCGGAGGCAGAGTACAGAGGAGCAGTGAATGCTGCTACACAGTGTGTCTGGTTGCAGGGGATTTTGTTTGAGTTCGAGATTGCTTTCAGTACTCCTATTGTCCTTTATTGTGAAAAACAGAGTTTCATTAGAGTTTCATGTGATCCAGTACAGAGGTAGAGGACTAAGCAAATAGAGATTCATATGCACTACATCAGAGGAATAGTGCATTACCAGATCATAGATTTGCAGTATTGCCCCACATGTGAACAAATTGCAGATATCTTCACCAAGGCTTTCACAGAGAAGACATTCAGCTATATTAGATCACTGTTTGGGATGGTTGGACATGTAGTGGAGTGGAGGTTTGATCTTCAACCTTTAAATTTTGATATGTCCATGTTTTGAGGGAAGGTTTTTCCCATGAGGTTTTCCTTCTATCCTTGTTTTGTGGACCGACAGTATTTTGTACGGCATGACCAAGTCTTTTTACTAGGCCCTTAGAATTTTTATATATTCTAATTTTTTAGACCATTCAAGTTAGGCTTAAGAGGGGGTGTTGGAATATTTAAGCCCATACCATTTAATTATTTACATAAGATGCTTTAATTAATCACTTGTGATTAATTCTATGTAATAATTGAGGAAATTGCCATTGTGAGGCCCACAAGGCAACTTGGGAGGATAATATTCCATCTAAGGTGTGTTCTACAAGTCTCCTAGGCCACTTGGGCACATTCTTAAACAATTCTGGATAAGATTTGTGAAGAAAACTGCCGCTTTTACTGCTTTTTCCCCAAAGGAAAGAGCTAGTCAACCTAGGAAAGTGTTTTATTCACCAAAAACTTTCCTTAACACTATTTCCACCCAAATTTCGTATTTGGCATTGTTTTTACCTATATTTCACCTTCAGTTCACTAATTTAGCAATTCGTGAGCTTTTGAGCAAATTTGGAAAGCCAACTTGCCACCTAGGGGGGATGGGTAGTTTTAGAAAGTCTGATGGATGGAAGATTCTTTTGGAATATTTAGCCATTAGAATTATTGTTGTAATGTTATTTAATAATAGCCTACAACATTCATATGTAGGCTGGTGTAATTATTATTCATGAGAAGTAATACATAATTCCATTCTTATGCATAATTTCTGTGTCTTTGAGCAGTTGTGTGAGATTTTTTATATGAGAGAGGTTAATTTCTTCCATAGTTCTTGGATGTGATATTATTTTCACAGTAACTCTTTATGAACTTCCTGTAATATCCAGTATGGCCTAAGGTAGAGCGCAACATATTAACGAAAGTTGGTGTAGGCAAATTCACAATAATGGCAATCTTCACAGGGTCCACCATCAATCCCTGCTTACAGACAATGTGTCCAAGTAAAATTCCGTATAGAACATAGAAGATGCACTTCTTTAGATTCAATGAGATCTGATGCTGTGTACACTTTTCAAGCATCATTCTGAGATTTGAGTAATGGTTCTTCAATAGACCAAACACAGTCCAATCATCAAAATAGGCTTCCAGAAACTTGTGCATGAAAACTTTAAATGCTGCGACGATGACTCGGGAGAATATGGCAAGCGTATTCTTCAGCCCAAAAGGCATTACTGTGTACTGGAACGACCCCCATTCTGTATCAAACATTGTCTTATGCCTATCCGTGGGATCAATTCTGATCTGATGATATCCGGAGAAACCATCAGTAAAGGAATAGGCCTCATTCCCTCCAACATTGTCAAGCACTTCATATGTAAAAGGAGTGGAGAATGGGTCATGCATTGAAGCATCATTCAGTTTTCTGAGATCCACACAAATCCTGATTTCACCCTTCGTTTTCTTATCCTAAACGACCATGGAACTAATCCACTCCGATTCCTTGATAGGTTCAATGATTCCTTCTTCTAGCATCTTATCCAGCTCTGTGTGGACTCTTTTTTATACCGTGGGTTCAATCTGTATGGCCTCTGCTTCACAGGCTTGGTGCCTAGATTCAAGGGGATCTTCATGACTCCCAAGTCTCCTAGAATTCCTTTCATTTCTGTAAATTTTGTTGGAAATAGCTCCTGATACTCATGTAAGGTGTCTGCGATCTCCGCAACAGTCTGCTCATTCCAATAGTCTTTGATTGATGCGAACTTCGGCTCTTTACTTGTGCTAATATTCACCTTCTGTGTCTTTACTGATCCGCTCATATATGGGATTTCCAATGGAGGTCCTTCTACATCGCGCACACCCTTCGACTCTGGTATGTTTATGTTGTGTGGATCATCCTCATCATATTCGTTTCTATCATCGACTTCTTCAGCTAGGTTATAACACTCTTTGGGATGTTCTTCATATTTCTTCCATTCCAAGTGTAGGTTTGCAGAAACGACATTTGTCTTGAAGAATTCTTCGCATGTTGTATCTTTGCAAAGACAGTCTCCCCTAAATATGTGTTCCTTAATTATCTGCAATGCCTCATGGATCAGCAGATTCTCTTCCTCAAAGCTGAAATCTCTCTGGAATTTGGCAGTCATCGTCTCCCAATTCGTGGTTTCCCTACACAACTCTAGGTCTAGGTGCCATTTCTTTGGAATGTCGTCCTCCAGGGTATGCACAGACAGGTACACCCATTCTTCGTGTGGCCTTTCTAGCCATGCCCATGAATAGACCTCAATGTGCTGACTAGGATCTGTTTGTCCATTAAACTTCTCAAAGGGTAAAGTAACCCTGTCGGAAAACCGAATCTGCATCTTAATCCTGCATTGATCCCAAGTGGTCAATGTCTACTTGTGCGCAACCCACCATCTGGCTGGTGTGTCACGCAATGCCATATCCAATGTGGGTAGCCTATGTGCCTCAGGAACTGCTGCATTATATTCCTGGATGAAAGTGTAAACGTTAGCGGAACCATCATATGTGGGAATGGGACTTACCTCCTTTCCAATCCAGCGCAGTGACTTCATAACTTGCGCGCACCTTCTTGCTGATACTTCATGCATGCGGCTTTTCCAATTTTTCAGTCCTACCTCCGAGTCAGAGGAGAAGGAGATGTCACATCTCCAGCTGAGTGTACCGTCCGCAGTAGGATTAATTTAATCTTCCTGGTTTGCTGTGAGCTGGTATAGTCTGTCCAAGTCTTGAGCCTTGGATTCCTCCTGAATCGGCTCGCTGTATCTGTCACCATCTATAGGATCCAATGGTACAATGACCCTAAGATGATTTCCTTCAAATATAATCTTCTTTGTCTTTAGGTTTATGATAGGAAAGTTATCAATAGCCCAGTAAATTCCAGCAGTGCAGGAAAAGGCTGACTATCATCCACAATCTTGATAACTTCAAAGTTTGCATGACTTTGGACTCCATCGATGTCGACCACCACATTAACTAACCGACCAAAAGGTATGACTTTCTCTTGGTTATCCATTCTCAACTGGATAGGTGACCATGACAACTTTGGTCAACCCATCTGCTTCTATGTTTGCTTAGTCAAGACATTCACTTCAGATCCCAGATCAAGGATGACTTCATCTATTTCAAAATATCCTATCTGCGCGGTAAGCCTCATTTCTCGACCTATTCTTTTATGCTTCCTTATGTGATGTACGGTGCTATCAGAAGTTTCTATTCCCGTCTTTGGTTCATATTGGTTTATGAGATTCTGTAGCTCTACTATGGCATTTTCACTTTTGAGTAACTTCATGCAGCTTCGGAGGAACTGCGCAATGGAGGTGCTGACATCCGTTGCGGTACATGTTTTATCATAGGCGGCTAGCATGTCTTCAACATGCGGTGTTTCACTGCACAACGGGATCCTTTGTGATTCTGTTGCCGGTTCTCTGAAGATATGTCGCGCGTCAATGAAGACTTCGTTGTTCTTTCGTAGGTCGAGAGCAGGTATTTTTCCTGGGGCTTTCCTTATCCATACTGTCTCAAGAGGGGTCTGCTTTGAGTGATCCTCCCTTGACATGGAAGCTTCTCCTCCCCTATATCGGCCTGTCTCAGCACGATTGTGAGTGACCACATTGATGCTCGGGTCCACTGGTCTATTCTCTGCTGCTATCCACTCGATGTTTGGATTTGGTGTGTCCGTCCGTCTTCTTTTCTGCATATCCACCTCTAGGACTGGGAAGTCTTCAATAACATGCTCGAATGATTTAGAATAGTTTCATGTAGTGCATGGGTTAACACAATCTCTAGATATGTGACCTGACTGGCCACAATTGTAACAAATGACTTGTCCATGGCCTCTTCCCTGCACTGGGCCAGCATTTCTTCCTCTGTTGCGGTATCCACCACCACGACCTCTGTATCCTCCTTGGTTCTTGTTTAGGCTGGTTTTCTTCTTGTACACAATACAAGCTAGCGCCTCTCATTGAGTCCATATCTCGTTTTCTCTCATTCATTAGCTCATATGCGTGGCAGTTGGATTCATCATGTCCAACTGATTTACAGAAAGCACAATATAAATTTTTAGGTGTTTTCACATATTTCTGTATGAGATAGCAGTATTCAGGTCTGTGTCCCGTGGTTCTACAAATTTCACACCATAGGGTCTGATTCTGATTTATTGGGTTGGGTGCACCATTGTTAAGATAATCGTAGTATACTGGACAATGCTCCCGGTCATGGCCTTCTCCTTTACATCATGTGCACCATACCTCATGTCTAGGTTCATACCTTTGTTCTTTGCCATTTTTCATGCTTTGCAGCTCTAGTGTCAGGGTGGTCAGCTGGTTCTGGATCTCAGACATCCCATAACTAGTCTCACCAATCGGCGAAGCCTCTAGCTTCATTGCGATCTCCAAGGCCTCTGCTTGTGACGCAACCTTCTACTTCATCAATGGTAATATGATGTGGGGCAACAGTGCAACAATCAACCATTCCTTGTGTTGTTGCAGAGCTATAACAAAGCTCACTTGGTCCAAAAGTGTCTTAAACTTCTGATCAAAATCCCATATTGTTTCAATCGGTTTCTGCTTTATTGCTTTCAACTCGGTTATACACTGAGATTCAGATTTGGGTTTCTTAAACTCTGACACAAGCGCATATTTAATTTCCGCAAGCGCTCTTGGCTGTGCCTGAGATTACTTCATAAACCAATGTAAATATCTATCTCTGAAAGTGGTGATGAGCTGTGCTCTCTTCACGACATCATCCTGTATTTGTCGTACACTCCATAAAGCTTCACAAAGGAACCAATGCTAGTCAGGGTCTTCTAGACCAGTTCCTTTGATGATCGGTAGCTTCATATCAGTGTTTTCCATTTTGCTATTAGGTGGTGTAGTGCCCAGATTAGTGCGCGGCTGCTGTAACGAGCTCTGTGTAGTGAAAACAAATGGGCTTATCGGGGTAGACATACTGGGCTAAGTATTTTGTGGGGTGGGATGCATAGCGTGTGGGTTCTAAGATAAGGGTGGCACGGTCTCTACAGCCGGTGGGTTCTGAGGGGTAAATGGTGGTGCGGCTTCATTTTTAAGGTCACAAGGAATCTCGGTATCTATATGGAGTCTAGGGCCTCTAAGATTCTTATTAAATTTATATCTCTTCCCACTTCTAAGATTATGGGTGTCTTTGTCAGAATCACTATATATACTATTTACCATGACAACCTTGAAAATATTACTACATTCTTAAAACACCTTTCTTAGCTAACATCATCTTAATGTATAGACTGAGATTGTTCAGCAACTTACCTTGGAATCCTTGGAAAAAATATGCTTCTGCTTGGCTGTAGGATTTGAGTGCGTTTACAACAAATTCTGTTACGAAGCCTTCGAGCATATGATCGACCCAGAAGTCAACTGTGTGTGTCAATGGGCTGTCTATCGCTTTGAGCTGCGCTGTGAGCTCGGGAGTCCACTCTGTAGGAACTCCTCCTTGAAAACAAGTTTTCTTTTCTGCGAGCCGCAAGATCCAACCATGCAGCTCGTTTGGAAATGATGCCCAGAAAATCTTGTGAATATCTTTCCACAGATATCCATCCGACCATTGTGTGTCACATAGACGCGGATGTCTATTCTCTTGCCTTGCAAAGTCTCTTATGGTCTTGTCCCACCAAGCTTGGATCTCTGTCTTTTCAGGATGCCAGTTGTCGGAGCCTTCCGGGAACTGATATTCTTCGTCACACAACACGATTGCAACTCATCACGGATTCTAGCGTGGAAATGGAACCATTTGTTGGATTGACTGATGCTGACCCAGAGGTTTTCAATAAGACCCAGGTTCTTCGTGGTTTCCCTTTGACCAACAAAACCCCTTCGCACTGGCCCTTTCGGCAACAAGCTGTGAGCAAGTTGAGGTCTCACCCAAGGTGTATCTATGGGGTACTGCGGAATCAAATTTCCATAGTATGTGATGAATTGTTTGGATAGATGTGCTGCGCAGTGCTACAGGGGGTATGCGTTGCAAGGAGAGACTGCGTGGAGATGGGCAACGCCGCGGTCCGCACCACTAAGTCCTTCTACCGCAGGACTTGTAGTGAGACTGTGAACAATCCAATTCAAATTTATACTTTGAGTACTGTTGTAATCCCATGGTTCACATAGTTATCATAGATACAATACACAATATAAGAAAGCATACACAATGACACAGATACAAGAGATGAGACAGATGGAGAGAATATTCTTTGTATTAACCAACAATAGCATAAGAATATGATAGAATTAATCTCTACTTCCCTAGCGGCTCACCAGCCTAGATATATATGTGCAGATATAGTTACATAACCGTCTATTGGTTTATCCAACCAACCCGAACCATACTAGTCAACGTGACTAGTCGACATATGCTGCAGAATGGTCGGCCAGAGGGTCTAGTCGACAGGCCGACCTAGGCCCCTCTAACATCTCCCCCACCTAAAAATATTTCGTCGTCCTGAAGAAATAGAGAGATCAAAATTACAAAAAATGAATTACAAAAACAGTTATGTCAACGAAATGCTAGAGTCCATAACATCAGGAATTTGGAGACAAGCTTCAATGATAACTTCAGCAGAGACAGAGAGATGGTGATGGAACTCTTCCCAAGTGCATAGTAGATTCTGGATGTCGACAGTCAGAGTTGTGAGTTTCGACAGATTTTCCATCTTGTCGTGAGTGGATGTAGCCTGCAAATGGATCATGTCGGGACCAAATGTGTTAATTGTATTGTCGGTAGTAACAAGTAGCTAATTGAATCTGGGCTGAATTTCTTCAAGTTTGTTGAGGCCTCCTCGAGCCTGTGACATCCACTGAATTTCCTGTTTTTCTAACTTTTCCAATTGCTTGTTCTCCAGGATGATCTGATTATCAAGTATTTCAATATGGGCTTCATCTGTAGTCAAGTGCTGTTGCTGAAGCTTGCTTAGCAATGCTCGCGTTTTCTAAAGATTTTTGTAGACATCACCATAGTAGACATACCAATTATTGAGAACAGAGGCAAGTTTTTCTACCTGATTAGCATACTGCTTGAGTGCTTTGGCAGCTGCTAAAAAGGATGTAACCTGATTTGTTATGAGGGAAGCTACCTCAATAGCCTGATCTTGCTATTTCTTGAGAAGCTCAGATTGTAACATCGACATGACAGATTCCAGTAATTGGTATGCTTTGTCTAGAAGTGGTGTTGTGTCGGAACTAGCTGGAAGTGGGATAACTTGCTGAGCTAATTTTTCACACTTAGTAAGAAATGTATCCCATTCGTTCTGTAGCTGCAGTAACTGATCTTCTGATTCCTTTCGGCGATATCTTTGCGCTCTAAAAACTGGATCTTTAATTAAATCAAGTTCTACTTGGGAGGCCAACTGTGGCTGATAGGTTGTAGTAGCTCCAAATTGATCTAAGTATACAGAAGGAATATTTTCTAATTGTCCTTGCTGTGTTTGTTGCATTTGCAGTTGCTGCTGCAATTCTCTTTCTTTACGTTTCTTCTCTTTGTGTTTCTTTCAGATACTTTTCTCTTTTTCTTTGCTTATGGTTTGTTGTTCTGGCACTTTATCTTTTTCGGATGTTGCTGGGTGATTGTCAATGACTACTTGTGCACTGATAGAAACCTATTCTGCTTGACTGTGTGTACTGGGTACTGCTGTTGTAATGATTGGATTGTCCTGTTCTAGTCCTTCAGCCGCTAATGGATTTGCTAAAGATGTGCTCGAGATTTCCATATTGCTTGTATTAGTAGCTGGAACATTTGTGTGTTCTGATGGTCCTGTCATGTTGGTTGCAGCTTCTCGAGTCTTAACTAGTTCCATGACTCTCTCTGCTTCTGTTGTGTCTGCTTCTTTGTTGAGCTATTGTGAAATTGAACTAGACTTGGATCCTTCGACAGGGGAGCTTGACTAGTTCACTGGGAATGATGGCAGGTCGGCGGATGTCGGAATTGGACTTGGTGAAATGGTATTGTCGAAGGGATCCAGACTAACTAGACTAGACTTGATGTGGGAACTGACAACTTGGGATTTTTCCGTGCTAACAGTTTTTGCTTGAATTGGACTCGTTTGTTGTGGTAGTGATTCGACTGGAAGAGGAATGAAGACACTTGTTTGTTGTGCATATAATGGATTTGATGGATCAGGATTTCTGATATGGTGGGTAGTCATGTGACTGAAATTTCTGGGTTGGGTAATGGCAAGGGTGAAATTCCTATTTGAATGTTGTTAGACGAGGCTAAGTTAACCGGGACAGTAGATGGAGAGGCAAAAATGGGTTGTTGGATGACCATCTCACGCCAGTTAGGGAAGAATATTGGAATGTTTGCGATGAATGTATTCAAGGCGGAGTCTTTTGTGACAGGGGGCACAGGTAATGCTAAAAGACTTCTTTCTTCTTCTACTATAGTTGGGGAATGGGAGGGGACTGGATGGTTAGATAAACATCAGGAACGACTGAAATTTTGGGTTTCTTAACAATGATTTGGGACGATGGATACTTATCTTTTTCTAAGAACTTTCTGAATTGTTCTTCGACGGGCAGTTTATTCTTGGATGCATCTTCTAGGATTTGGGAAGCACTGTCGTATAGCTCGATCTCATCTATCATCAATGGTTCTTGAGTTGTTACTTGTCTTTTTCCTTTCCCTTTTGTCGATATTATTCTGTTCTATTGGGCTATGAATATTTCAGCTGCTACCTTCTGGATATTATCGTCTGTCAGAAGATGTTCTCGATTGTCGGATTCTGTATCGTTGTTCGACTGCTCTCCGGCTTCTATGTTCGGAGTCTAGGTGAGTGCTAACATCTTGGTGCTAGGTGTCGGCTCAGGTTGATAGCTGAAAGTGTTCATGTACAACCGAATTTCATATGCTTCTTCTTTTTCCATGTCGGACAGAGGTTCAACATATTAGAAGTTGGTTTTCAAGGCCTGTGCCGGAATGGGTAGTACTTGATTATATTGACGGCTTAATTCTGAGAAGATTTTGCTTATTGAGGGGTAATAGTCGAGTCATTTTGCTGGACCTGCTGCTCCTTCCATGTACCATACTGCTGTGTCATCCAAAAATAGTTGAATGTGCGTTGTCGGGGGCAAGCTTCGACGGACATTCTGTGCTACCCTCCATCTTGTTGCTATTTCTTTAAGGTCAGTAAACCATGCTTCAAGCTAAAGCTTGACTGTTGTAGGTCCATGTCGGTTTGTTCCAGGTGCAAAACAATGAAAATTTTTCGTCAGGACGAGTCAGACTTCAGTGAAATCTTTGTTTCCTTTTGGTCGAAAATGGGTCATAGCAATCCAAATGAGTAGAGATGGGTAGCGGATGCTAGCTCTCTCATCTTGACACTTCTGGCAAGTATATTTAAGAATGTCGGTCAAATAGTCTGGACAGTTGTATACCTTGCCATTCATAGCCATATTTTTAACAGCTTCTATCATTTCAGGCTTCAGGTTTGAATCTCTACCTGTCCGTGAAAGCGCATGTGATACAATCTTGGCGGCAGTTTTGTAATTTCCAAAGACAATCTGAATCATGACTATACCTCATGAATTCTTTCCAGCAGCAGAATCAACAAACTCATCAATCAAGTCTACACCCGAGCTTGTTGGTACAACATCTCCTTTATGTGAAAGGCCAGTGATTTTGTGGATGATTTCCCCATTGATTTCGACTGGAATATCAAGGTAAATCTTGTCATTGTGGTATCTTCCAACGATGAACTGTGCAATGACTTCCTTCAATCCTCCAAAATTATCCAGTAAAGGTGCCTTCAGGTAGTGTAGGATTGTGGCTGTCTGCAACCTTTTTGCTTCCTCTCGCCAGTGACCGTTTGATTCCTTTCCCCAATCTTCAACACTTCTCCATGCTTTCTTCGAGGTGGGTTCCAATGCCTTTGCATTCCGAATCAACTGGAGTCTAGTTTCCAGTGGTGTTTTTTCTTTCTCCAATTCTCTAACTGTTGTTGTGGCGGCTCTGCTAGCGGTTAAAGTTTTTCGGGGAGCCATGGAGGACTTAGGGTGTGAAGTTGCAAGAATGGTTTCAGCGGAGTCAAGAAATTCTGTTTCTTGAAGTTCAAGTTCTCGGCAGAAGAGTAACCAAGAATCCTAAAGCTCCGTATTTAGGATAGTCCATGTTATCATCTCTGGGTTGTGTTAAGATGGTTCCTACTGCTATTCCGGATGCATCAATATGTACATGAAATTTCTTTGACCAATTTGGAAATCGAAGAATCAGTGCTTCGACCATTTTTCTTTTCAATGTGTTAAATGAAATGTCGTATTCTTCTATCCATTTATAATCTCGATCTTCTTTTAGCAATTATTCTAGAGGGTAAGTCATATCGGAATAGTGTCTGATAAATTTTCTGTAATATCCGGTATGACCTAACAGAATTCGTACTTGTTTCAGATTTACTGGAGGCTTTAGGTCGAGAATGATTTTGATCTTTGCGTAGTCAACCTTAACACCTTCTTTGCACACGACATGGCCAAGTAATATGCCAATAGGTGTTGCGAAGATGCACTTTTTAATGTTCAGGGACAGTTGTATCTGTCGGCATCTTTCCAACATTAGTCTAAGCCATTTGCAGTGATATTTCCGCATTGTATAAATTGTCCAATCATCAAAGTATATAGCCATGGTTTTGTAAATATATTCTTGGAATGGTTTGACGACAATTCTTGATAAGACCGCAGGTGCGTTCTTCAAACCGAAAGGCATAAAATTTATATGTGAATGATCCGAATTCGCACACGAATGTTGTCTTTTTTTGGTCTTCTTTTGCTATAGTTACTTGGTTGTACCTCGAGAATCCATCCGTAAAAGAATAGCACTCATGCCCTGCAACTTCGTTGATGATTTCATCTGCAAAGGGTGTAGGGAAGGGATCTGTTAAAGTTACCTTGTTTAGCTCTCTAAAGTCGACACAGATTTTCAGACGAGTCGGATCTTGTTTCTTTGGCTGAATGACCATTGGGATTGCCCATTCCGACTGGTCAATAGGATATATTATTCCTACAGCAAGCATGTTATCGATCTCCTTTTTGACAATATCCTTATATTTGTGAGCAAGTTTGTAGGGTCTTTTCTTTACTGGTTTGGTGTCAGGTTTAATGTCAATTTTCATCTTGCCCATTTCCTTTACAAGCCCTTTCAAATATTTATAGTCTCAAGAAAAAATGTCTTGGAATTCTTTGAGAATATTGGAGATTTCTGCTGTCTGTTCCTCATTCTAGTAATCGCCATTTTTTTCCATTTTTGGTCGATCGTCCTTTGAAATATCTACTTCCTTTATTTTAATCTTTGCGTCCATCCATTCTGGTGCACGACTGTTACTTATCTGTCTTTCGCCTTCTTTGATTTTTGTGAAAGTTGGTGGGAAGTCTTTTTCTGATAATCTCTCAGGTTCATATTTTTCTATGATCTCTGTACTTATGATTTTTCTTATGGGCTTCGACACACTGGGATGATCCTTTCTCCATTGAAAACTTTTCCCTACCGACATCTTCGTTTCTAGGCTTAGTCTTGTCGAGTGTTGTTTTTCTGTCGTCTTTATATTGTAGCAATTGTTAGGCGTGTGCACATTCTCTTGTTTGTTTCCGAGTGTTAGAGTTTCTGTTGGCTGAAAAAATTCTTTGATGCTTTTGCTTGCTTCGACCAATCTCTCATCCTACGGAGAAAACTGGAAATCCTTGATAAAATTTTCTTTTAGATTTTTCCAAAGGAAAGTTTCTCCTCTTGCTTCTTTCATCTTGTACCACTTGTTACGTAGATCGTCGAGTGTTCTAGGAAAGAGGTGAGGCCATTTTCTTTCATCTTTAGAGCCTAATTTTCTCCATTCTTTTTCGCAGCAGTCAATGTGAGATTCGGGGTTTTGTCCTTGTGTGAACAAAGGAATGTCGACCTGATTTGTCAAGTTTCTTCCTCCAAACCTTTCTATGAAAGATGTTGATGCAGTATTCCAACTTTGAATTTTCGACTAATGAGTGTTCCACCATCTCGCAGCTTGACCAGTAAATGTCTCTACCAAACTTTGTAGATGGCCTTGCTCTCCGACATGTTTTGATACCTGTTCGACATGTACATTAGGTGGATCACATTCTTTATATCTTAATGTCGAGCTACCATATTGTACATTTTTAACTGGAACAAGTGTTGGATATGCTCATATTTTTCATTCGAAAACCTTCGGTGTGTAAGATACCGAGAGACACTTCTTTATTTGTTTCCTCGAGATGGCTTCCATGTTCCAGCATTATTTTGCATGCATATCGTAATTCTGTATTCGACGGTCATAGAGTTCTGCATCGGAATTGTATCTGAGTGAGATAGGATCTCCGAGATGAAGTTCTCCTTGGTTATTTGGCTCAATGCGGTCTTTAGTATTATCTATTCGGTAAAGCTGTTGAATATCGTTATCGACTTCTGTAGGTTCTGACCAAGGTTCTCCTTGTGATGGGAAGATTGGCACGATAACCTTCTGGCCATTACCTTTCAACTTGATGCGGCTTTTGTCCAAATAAATTGAAGCCTTCATCTTCCATCCCCATGGTCGACTGACCAAAGCAGGGAAAGAGCTTGCATCATCTTTTGGTAAAATGATTTCAAAATCTACTGATGTTGTGATACCTTTAATGGAAGTTTCGACTCCTTTCCATACTCCAATCGGCTCAATTAATCCTTGATCTGTGAGCTTTAAGTAGATGCCTGATTCTTGTACTTGAGGTTGACCGAGTTGGTCCCAATTATCACGAGTCATGATATTCACTTGGGATCCAAAATCAAGTACAACTTGTCGTACATGATATCCATTTATGTCGAGATCGACTAATGGGTCGGCGTCATTTTTATCTTTTTGTTTTAGTTGGCAAATGTTTTTAGTTTGTCTTTGCTCTACGTGCTTTAATTTATGCAACAAATCAATCATTTTTCCTATAGCTTATTCATGTGAAATTAATTTGAGAAATTCATTAAGAGTTTCTTCATGTGTTGATAAATCATGAAATATGTCAGACGCATCTTTGTACATAGATTTTTGTTTTATAGGATTTGGATATCCTCTTTATCAACAATTCTAGTTTTATGAGGTTTATCTTGACCAATATGAGTGCCTTGCCTTGTTACAATTTGCAAGTTTTTTGTTCGAAGCACATCATTTTTTTGAACACAAGATAAAAGATGAACATTTATTATTATTATTATTTATTTTCTCAGTCATGGTAGGGTAATCCTCTAAATAGTGATCGCCTACACCACACTTTGTACAAAATTTGAGATCAGTTCGTTCCTTATAAGGGAAGTCTACGTGTCTGCGTGTCGATGATTCTCGCTGAAGCATGTAAAGCATGCACTAGGTCGACCATATCGAAAGCCTCGACCTCCACTGCCATGACCGCGACTCTGATAACCACCAAATCTATTGTAGCCATTATATTGCCAATCGTTTCGACGATCATTATATCTTGGGTATCTATCATTCCTGTTTTGATTGTACTGGTTATTTCTTCCATCATTTCTCTTGAATCTACCGTTTGCTGGATTTTTGTCTTGATTCTGCTCGACAGAATTTGTTTGGTACACTGCATGATAATTTTGCCGATTTTTCAGGTTCAGATGACATTCTTCGATTGAATGTGTATTTACTTCACAAATTTGACACCATCTTTCCTTCTTATTTATCAGATTGTATGGACAATCATTTGTGGTATGTAAATCATATTCTTTACATAAATAGCAGAAACATATGGATTGGATGAGTTTTACATCTTGTCGCCGATCATCATTTCGACAAGAATCTTTGGTATGTCCTGAGGTTCGACAAGTTGTACACCATAGCTCAGGTCCTTTTAAGGTCATATTTCTGATAGCTTGCTCCATACTTTCAAGTCGTTCATCGACATGTCTGTCCATGGATATTAAAGGGTATTCATCATCCATTTTGATTTCTAGTGCTACTCTTAGTGCATCTGCATATGTATTAACATTTTTTCAACAGACATGTATTCTAATTTTATTGATCAAACCAGCAATAAACCATTTGATTAATAGTTTTTCTTCGATTTCATAGTCTAATTTGCTCAGGAGGTCTTTAAACCTCTTGTCATACTCCTTGACAGTTTCTGTTGGCTTTTGGACTGTTGTCTTCAGTCGTTCTGCCGCCAGGTATGTCGCATCTTCAATAATAAAGAAGGCCAAAAAGATTTGTTTGATTTGTGCTTTTGTTGCAGTTGGTGTTTTTCCTATGTACCCCATGTACCAAGTCAGTGCCTCTTTCTTAATGAGCCAACAAATTGGGCAATTATCTGTCTTCATTGGTAATTTGATTAGCTGTCCAGATTGCTTCACACACAAACCAGTGTCTTCTTGGGTCTTCATCTCCTTCGTAGAACGGAAGGTGTGCTGTGGTGTGTGCCATGTTTGCTATTGTATTATTCTGAGAATCTGATGGAGGTGTGGGTGGGTTATTTCCGCAATCAATACTTGGTGTTTCATTAGTATGAATTAGCTATCTTTCTGGACTTGGTTCTCTATCTTCAAAATCAATGACTATATCTCCTTTCATGTCGCTAAATCTTCCTTCGTCAATTACTTCTGTCGAAATTCAGTTAAGGTTTTGCTCAAATGGGATTTCGCTAAATCTCAGACTTTCTGACGTGCTTGTCGAATCACTCAAATTTGGTATTGGCAGGGGGGGAACTTCTTCATGCTCTGTGTACACTAGATGAAAACTTCTATTTGAAAATTCGGGTTGAAAAGATATCCAATTCCCTTCTTTTGGCCGATGAATCAATAGTCTATTGATATCATCTCCTTCTATGCTTCGACGACTCCAAACTCCTAAATGACCAGCATGGAGACCAAGGTTTTCTTCGACAATTTCCTCCACCCGAACACTTTCTGTTAAATGGAATGGAGACGGAGATACTACTATTTTTGGTATTTGAACTTGGAGAGCTCTACCATGCTCTATCCACAAGTCTTCATCCATCGGCGATAGTTCTTCTTCGACATCCCGATCATCATGGGCTTGACTTGACTCTGGTAGATTCCCTTCTACATCTGTCACAACATTGGATCCTCATGTCCTTTGGAGCACAGTTGCCTGCTCCCGCAGCTCTTCACGTCACTACCTCCTTTTTTCTCTTTCGTATTTTTGAATATCTGGGGTGCTTTTGTGACTTAAAAGTATGTCTTTGTCGGATTTTTTTCCACTGCTGGTCATGTTGTTTGTCATACGTTGAGTTTCATCAAACTAGGTAAATCAGAGCATGCTTCGTCACCCCCCCAATGTCGGCCCGACGGTTTCTAGACTATTGGGGAAGTGTAGACCATCACTTGTTTAAGAAAAATTCCCATTCACGCTCCTTTACAATTTTTTCCCACTTATGTTCTTTCTCCTCCCAGTTAGAGTTTGGAATCGGCCAGGTTAGCAATGGTCTTGTTTTGACAATATGTGCGACACCTTTTTCAATCAAAAATTTAAATAATAATGTTGGCAGAGAACACAGAAATTGATCAGCTAATTCGGTGAAGAACTTATGGATTTCGATCGCCTGTTCTTCACAGAAATCTTTTGCAATCTTTTCACACCATTCTGATGGATTTGTATGACCTCCGTTGATTAGATTCGATACTAATTTACGCTCTACTTCATTGACCAGTCTATTCATCCAAAAGTTTCTTCAAGGCGGTCGGCATGGATTCTACAAATCGCTCATGGGTCTCAGAGAAGAATCGATCTCCTGCTTGATTAATCGTTAGCTTGTTACGGCGTGCATAATTCTACAGGTAATTCACAATTTTCTTCTCCCACCAGTCTCTAATCTCTTGTTTTGAAATCATGGGTCATGCTGCTAGTAATTTTTCATGTATCAACCGGCAACAGAACCAGATGTTGTAATCCCATGGTTCACATAGTTATCATAGATACATTACACAATATAAGCAAGCATACACAATGACACAGATACAAGAGACGAGACAGATAGAGAGAATAGTCTTTGTATTAACCAGCAATAACAGAATAATATGATAGAATCAATCTCTACTTCCCTATTGTCTCACAAGCCTAGATATATATGTGTAGATACAATTACATAACCGTCTATCGGTTTATCCAACTGACCCGACCCATACTAGTCGACGCGACTAGTCGACATATGCTGTAGAATGGTCGGCCAGAGGGCCTAGTCGATAGGCCGACCTAGGCCCCTCCAACAAATACATGAAAAATTTTAAGGCGTTGAACCGAGTATCACTCATCCACTCATTCATGCATCGAAATGACTATTACTCTAACATTCGTTTATACACTTAGACTGTTTACAATTTAATCATCTACCGTATATGCAAATCACTTATCATTCATTCATCTGCTGCACATAGAAGAGTGCTTAAGCAGTCTCTTAACACTTGAACAAATAGCTGATTCACTGCTTCAGAAGCAAAGCTAAGTATCAACCATTCATCTATTCATGCAGACTTAACATATCATCTCCATATTCTCCTGGTGGTAAATGCATACAAAAGTCGTCACATAACAGAATGAAAGGAAATATTCAAACATTCATCTATAGAAAATAAGTAAATGCAATCACACACAACATTGCTTCACTCAATCACACAACACAATATTTAACGTGGTTCACTCCCTCGGGTGGGAAGCTATGTCCACAAGAACAGTTGTTATATATATATTTAATGGGAAGGGGACAACCACTCTTGTTTTGCGCACTCAGCTACAGACTCTCTCTCTCTCTCAGCTAGGTCTTTGCGCACACAGCTACAGAGCCTTTACAATGGATTCTCACTTAGAAAATATTTTACAATACATCAACAACAAAAAGTAACGAAAGAACCCCAAATGTAACCAACGTAACCTAGCGTAACGTAACCCCTTCCCTTACAAAAATGTCTTCTTTTATAGATCATGCCCGAAGGTCATGTCTTTACAATGCTAAAGACCGAAACCCTTAGGGTTTCCAAAATTGCTACAGTTTCTCGAAACCGTCCTGCTAACCTCTGGTAGTGAGTGTGCAGTCGTGGCAGTCCTCCATGCCTTTTTCCTATCGCTTTCGGCCTTCCTGCTGTGTGCACACCAATAGGTCATATTCATCGAGCTGCCCTTCCACTAATGGACTTGTATGACTGGGTCAGCTTCCAGTCACTTTCTTTGGAGACCGTTTGTCCTCTTAATGGCCTCGTACAACTGGCTCAGCCTCTAGTCACTTTCTCAGTGTCATTCTCCACTTAATGGTTTTGGTACCACTAAGCACGCCCAGCTATCGCTTTCCCTGAGTCGTTCTCCACTTAACGAAAGCGTACAACTGGATTCCTTCCTGATATGCTCATGCCCCCAGCTCGGTATCCTGGATCATATTTGCCAAAGTTGGACCACCACTGGTTTATCTGGTACTTGTATATGTCCTTCGTCCATCATTTCGCTTCGCTGGTTCCACGTGGCCTGATCACTTCGCAACACTGCTTCCTCGCAGCACTGACCTTTGCAGTACTGCCAAAATTTGGTTGCTGTGCACAACTTCGTAGCATCCCAACACTTGTACAAAATTATATCTTTTGTTGAGCTCCGCTCAACTCCGCAACTCAATCTCCTTATGCTATCCAAAATTGCCCCAACTTGGGCTAGGCCCAACACACATATGACTCCCTATCATGTGTCTCAAAACCAAGTGGCTGCTCCACATAAACTTCCTCTTCAACTATACCATTCAAGAAAGTGGTCTTGACATCCATCTGATGTATCTTCCACTTCATCACTGCACCCAGAGGAAGTACAATTTTGATGGAAGTGTATCTGGATACAGGAGCAAAAGTCTCTTCATAATCTATTCCCTCTTTCTGAAAGAAGCCATGAGCTACAAACCTTGCTTTGTATTTCTCTATGCTACCATCTGCAACATGCTTGATCTTATAGATCCACTTGGAAGTCACCACAAACTTCCCTTCAGGTCTTGGGACCACATCCTAAACATCATTCTTCGTGATTGACTGGTATTCCTTGATCATGGTACCCTTCCATTCTTTCTTTTCCGATGCTTCTTCATAACTGGAAGGTTCTTTGTTCATATTGACACAGAGCAAGGCAACATAACTGGTATTTGATTTAGTCCTCTTCCTTTCTCTGTGTTCTTCTTCTGGAATGCCATACATTTCTACATCTTGGATGAGCTCTCTAGCCCATGCAAGTTTCCTCTTGTGAGATTTCTTCTCACATGGTGAATCTACAGGTTCTTGTGGATCTTCAATTTCACGATCTTCTTCTGGAATTGCTTCTTTCATAGTGGGTTCTTGAAATCTGGTTACCTTTGTTTCTCCATGGTCTTCAATAGGTGTCTTCCTTGATTTGATGTATGCTGAGTTTTCATCAAATGTTACATCCCTGCTTGTTGATGTATATGTAACTTCGGAATGTATTTCATCTATGTATTTCATATATATTTATTGTACCCTTATTAGAGATGTGTTATTCCTCTATAAGGAAGTGTCGTCATGTGGAATGACAAGTGTCACAAGTATGTGTACTTGCCGATGGGTTATTAGACCACCATGTGTGGGGTCGGCCCTGAAATATATATATATTATAATGTGTATGTACCTAGATATACATGTCAGCCCCATAAGGTCACTGGGCAAACAGGTTAGTATAAATAGAGATCAGGTGATCTGTATTTAGATCATTCGGAAAACTATCTCTCTCTCACTCAGAAAGTGGCGCAATAGTGAGGACGAGGATCATCTGCTACTAGGAGACTATCTCAGTGTATTTTGGTTGTACTTTGGTTGATCCATTGCTCTCTCTATCTCTGAGGAAGTTGTGAGGTTTTTCACCTTAGGGTTTTCCCCACAAAAACTCTGTGTCTCTTGTCTCTCATGCTTTTGATTCTTGTGATGCTTGTCATGCTTATTGTGATTGTTATGCATTGATATACTGTATATGTTATTTTCTCAGTGAAGATCCTAGAGTATTGTGAATTAATGCTCAAAATTTAACATGGTATCAGAGCTAACCTGAGAAGAAGTCATTTTGCAGTGACGAAAACTTGAGTTTCTTATTTATTGGGTTTCTCTCCACAGATTTTGGAAAAGCAGTATAGTAGATTGACTCTACTCATCAAGGCACATCTATCTATCCAATCAGAATTCAATGCCGAGCATTTTCAGATTTGGGCCTACAAATTAGGGTTTCCACAAAAATAGGAATTTCTGAAATCTGAAGACATAGCTAGAAGCTCCTTGCAAAAATCGAAGTTTAGAGCTTTGGATCGAGATTTTTGGCTGGGTAGATCTCTGGGAAACTCAAACCCTAATTCAGGGCTCTCCCAGTGAACCCAAGAGGACAAAAAGACAAATCTGAAGGGTAAAGATTTGTTGATCTCAAATTCTGAATGCACCAGGCTGATCAGCTCATCGAGGCGCATCTTTCTATCCTTTCAAAAAGTTGAAATTCGCATTTTGAATTTTTAGGGTTTTTTTGACAAACCCTAATCTAGGACCAGATCCAGTTTTCAACATTTCAAGTGGTCAGACCTAAATCTTTTATATTTCCATTTGAAATACTCTTTAAGATGTCTCACCACACCAATATTGAGGATAATATTGAAGGGGCTGATACCTTCCAAGCTTGGAAGTATAGGATTGGGTTAATCCTGGAAGAGAATGAGTTGGACTCATATATAAAAGAAGACATCCCTATCCCAGAGGATGAAGAGGCCAAGGTATTGCATAAGAAGAACTTGGTCAAGGCAAAGAGAATCATTGCTGATTCTATCAAAAACCATCTCATACCCCATGTGTCTTCTCTAAAGACACCCAAGGAGATGTTTGACTCTTTGACCAAGCTATTTGAAGGGAAGAACATAAATCGGAAGATGACCCTGCGAAACCAATTGAAAGGAGTAAAGTTTCAGAATGGAGAAACCATTCAATCTTATTTCTCTAGGGTCTCCCAGATTAAGGAACAATTGGAAGCAGTAGATGCAATGGTGGAGAATGGTGAAGTTGTCATGACCACTCTGAATGGCCTACCTAGGTCATGGGACTCCTTTATTCAAGGAATCTGTGCAAGAAAGAAATTGATCTCTTTCAGTAAACTATGGGAGTAATGCTCTCAAGAAGAAGCTAGACTTGTAGCACGTGAAAAAAATATGGGAGGTGAAGATCAATCTCTTGCAACTCACACCAAAAGAAGCAAGCCCAAGAAGGAGCACTCTCGCTGCAAAAGATCCTATCAAAAGAATAAGAAGGATCTAAGATGCTTCACATGCAATGAGAAGGGTCACTTTGCTGCTTCAGATTGTCCCAAGAACAAAAGGGATAATAACAATAACTTCAGCAATAAGAAGAAGGGCAGCAAAAGAAATTTCCATGCACATGCTGCCGAGGATGATGAACCTCCAAAGAAGACGGCTAGGGAAAAAAGTGATGATGACTCATCGAGTGAAAAAGAGTATGTTCTAATCTCTGCTCTCACAGGTACTATCTCCCATGGTTATAATGATTGGTTGATTGATAGTGGGGCTTCCAAACACATGACTGGGTTTAAGGAATCTTTTGTGAATCTATCTGAACATGAATCACCCCATAAGGTGAAACTTGGGGATGATTATCAATACCCAATCAAAGGAAGTGGTGAAGCCTCCTACAACCTAGATTCTGTAAAATATTTGAAGATGAAAGAAGTCCTTTATGTACCTGGGATCAAGAAGAACTTACTCTCCATCTTTGCATTGGATTAAAAAGGTATGAGGGTTGCATTTGTGGATGGGCAAGTCCTAATGTGGCCAAAGGGAAAGACCATAGATGATGCAGTAGTGATTGGAGAGCAAGAGGGAGGATTGTATAAATTGAAGGGTCAACCTGAACATGCCATGGTGCATGAATCCATGGAGCCAAGTGAACTTTGGCATAGAAGACTTTCTCATATGCACTATAGGGCACTTCCAATTACAAGCAATGCTGTAGAGGGTCTTCCTGAAATCAAGACCAAACATGAAGGTGTTTGCAAAGGATGTGCAAAAGGTAAGAACATTAAGAAGGATTTGCCAAGTAGTGAAAGCAAGGCAAAAGATATCTTGGAAATCATCCACTCAGATGTATGTGGTCCTATGTCATCTAGTTCTCTAAGTGGGTATGTTTACTATATGACTTCTCCAGGAAGACTTGGGTATACTTCTTGAAGAACAAAGATGAGGTGTTTGATAAGTTTAAGGAATTCAAAACCTTGATGGATAATCAAACTGACAAGAAGATCAAAACATTCAGATTCGACAATGGTGGAGAATTCACCTCAGGTGACTTCAAGAAGCTTTGCAGTGATTCAGGGATGAAGAGGGAATTGACTGCTCCTTACAATCCACAACAGAATGGAGTTGCAGAAAGGAAGAACATAACAATCATGGAAGCAGCAAGGACAATGCTGCATGACCAGGATCTACCTATGCATTTATGGGAAAAAGCAGCTAGAATAGCTGTATATGTGCAGAACAATACACCCCACAAGATATTGGACAACAAGACACCAAAAGAGGCCTTTTCTGGTAAGAAACCTAAAGTCAGCCATCTCAGAATATTTGGTTGTCCAGTATACACTCATGTCCCAAAGGAAAAGAGGAGCAAACTAGATCCTTCAGGAAAGAAGGGTATCTTTGTGGGTTACAGTGAAAGCTCAAAGGCTTACAGATTATATTTTCCAAGGTTCAAGAAGATTGATGTCAGCAAGGATGAATATAAGTTCAAGGACAGGTAATCCAGGAAGCAAAGATCAAGAGGGAGCACACTCTAGCAGCTCCTGCAAGGATGCAGATTTTCAGAGGGAGTTGACCATCTTCCTACATTCCACAACAAAAAGGTGTAGAAGAAGCTACTTCAGCAGCTCCTGCCAGGAAGCAAAGACTCAGAGAGAGTCCACCCACCCAGCAAAAAAAGATAAGTATTTCAATTATCATTTCTTGCCTATTTTGTTTAAATAATATTATGCTTAGGAGATGTATTGTGCATATTAGAATGATTGCATTAATGAACAGGATACTAACTAATATGCATGTGATGGGTAAGTGGCCTATGGCACTGTACAACATTCCAGTGCTACTTATCTAGAATGAAACCTCTTTGCTGACATGTTGGGAGTAGTGCAAACTCTTAACAATGTTCTGGTAGACACTGGAAGGCATCTAGAAAGTTGTGGAACATGGATAAATGTTGTATTGAAGCATTGGATAAGATAATTGCATGACTGCATGACATATTTCTTTATGTGTAAAGAATTTGTTCAGAAAATTATGAGATGTTTCTAATCATGCAATTTAACTTGTTTTGTAGGAAAGACTGTATATCTTCACCTACAAAAGAAGGACTACAACATTTGTTCCAGCAACAAAGATATCTATTGAAGATATTGAAGTTCCCAGGATCTGGGATGAAGAAATGGAATGCCATGATCCGTCGATCATGAAGAAGATGTTTGGGATGCAGTCCCAAGACCTGATACGGAGTCACATGTGTGTAGATTGAATAAAGCCTTGTATGGCTTGTAGCAAGCTCCCAGAACTTGGTGTGATACTAAGAGGAAGCTTGGTCAAGGGAAGTACAAAGTAGATATCCTAAAGAGATTCGGGATGATGGATTGCAAGGCCATGGCCACACCTATGGCATCGAATCTGAAGCTTCTATGTGATGCTTCATCTGAGTTGGTTTATGTCTCTATGTATCGTCAGATGATTGGGTCCTTGATGTACCTGATGAACACGACACCAAATATTTTCTTTGTTGTGAACACATTGAGTTAGTTCCTGATAGATCCGAGGAGTGTTCATCTGGTCGCTGTAAAGCATGTTCTGAGGTACCTGAAGGGTATAGTGGATTATGGGCTCAAGTATGAGGTGAATCAAAAGTTTAACCTGTAGGGTTATGTTGATTCATATTGGGCTGGCAGTGCTGCAGATAGGAAGAGCACATCTGGATGCTGCTTCAGTATGGGATCAGGTGTGTTCTCTTGGTTTAGCAAGAAGCAGTCTTGCGTAGCACTGAGTACAGATGGGGCAGAGTATGTTGTAGCATGTTTAGCTAGTTGTGAGGCAGTATGGCTACGAAAGTTACTGTCTAAGTTATTTGATCTCCCGTTGGATGCTACTGGTATCTTTTGTGATAACCAAAGTTGTGTGAAGCTGTCTGAGAACCTAGTGTTTCATGACAGGTCGAAACACACAGAGATCAAATATCACTATATCAGCGATATGGTGCAGAGAGGAGCTGTGAAGCTCCTGTACATTGCGACGGACGAGCAGATTGTAGATGTGCTGCCGAAGCCACTAGCCAGGGTGAAGTTCGAGTACTTCAGGGAGAGGCTTGGTGTTCTTTATATTGATGACACTTTGAGGAAGAAGTGATGGACACATTTGCAAAATCCATTCCAAGCATGTTGGAAGGAGGATCCTTCACATGGCTGTGGATGTAAGCACTGGATGATGAGCATCAGGATGATGTTGTCGATTCTGCTTTGTATGCATCATGTTGTATGCTGGATATGATCAGTTAGATCATTTATATGTATGTATGCATCATGTTGGATGTTGGATATGATCAGTTGGATCATTTATATGTATGTACGCATAATGTTGGATGCTGGATATGATCAGTAGGATCATTTGTATGTATTTTGTATATGAATCAGGTTGGATGCTTGGACTATGTATCTGTATATGTATCAAGTGGATACATTGTATGATCAGGTGGATCATGTATGGTGATATGTATCATGTATTTGTATTTGTATCAGGTGGATACATTGTATGATCAGGTGGATCATGTATGATGATATGTATCAGGAAGATACTTGGTATGCATCAGGTAGATGCATTGTATGATCAGGATGATCGTGGATGACGAGCTTCAGGATGTTGCTCCAAATGACTTGCAGTGGGATGTTGCAGTGATGATGATCAAGATGACCATGTGTACATCAGGATGATGTATGGTGAGTATCAGGTTGATAATCTATGGCCATGGATCAGGTTTTACAGATGAGCATATAATTTGGCCCTGGGAGATTTGCAGATAGTCTTTTGAGGTTTTTCCTATGACATATAATTTGTCCATGGGATATCTGGCAAATGCTCTTTCGAGGTTTTGCTCTGGGAGGACATATAATTTGGCCCTAGGAGATCTGCAGATAGTATTTCAAGGATTTTCCTATGGCATATAATCTGGCCCTAGGATATCTGGCAGATGCTCTTTCGAGGTTTTATCCTATGGAATATAATATGTCCCTAGGAGATCTGATAGGTTGGGCTGTGTGCCCGTAATCAGTCCTGGGATGCTCTTGTGAGGTTTTTCCATGACCACATATAATCTGTCTCTGGGAGATCCTATGGGTAGAGTTGTGTGCTCGTAACATCCTGGGATGCTCTTGCGAGCTTTTGCGGTGACCACATATAATCTGTCCCTGGGAGATCCTATATGTAGAGTTGTGTGCTCGTAACAACCTGGGATGCTCTTGCGAGGTTATGTTGTGAGGTCACATATAATATGGCCCTGGGAGATCCTATAGGTAGAGCCGTGTGCTCGTAACAGCATGGGATGCTCTTTCGAGGTTTCGTGACACACATAATAAGTCCTGAGGATTCCACAGTATGGATAGTGATGATGAAGACCTGCAGGTGGTGGGCCTACATCCAGTATGAAAAAGGACTGGCTCTGTAGAACTTCCTATGACGAGTAGAGTCAGATATTGGTTGAGATAGCAGCAGCAGTGATGATGATGATGACGATGCATCAATGACGATGATCCCGAGAAGAAGACTTTTCTAGCAGATATGTGTCGAGAAATACCTTCCTAGTTAAGAGGGAGTGTTGATGTATATGTAACTTTGGAATGTATTTCATATATATTTATTGTACCCTTATTAGAGATGTGTTATTCCTCTATAAGGAAGTGTTGTCATGTGGATTGACAAGTGTCACAAGTGTGTGTACTTTCCGATGGGTTATTAGGCTACCATGTGTGGGGTCGGCCCTGAAATATATATATTATAATGTGGATGTACCTACCTAGACAAGTCGGCCCCATAAGGTCACTCGGCAAATAGGTTAGTAAAAATATAGATCAGGTGATCTATATTTAGATCATTCGGAAAAGTATCTCTCTCTCACTCAGAAAGTGGCGCACTAGTGAGGAGGAGAATCATCTGCTACTAAGAGACTATCTCAGTGTATTTTGGTTGAGCCATTGCTCTCTCTATCTCTGAGGAAGTTGTGGGGTTTTTCACCTTAGGGTTTTCCCCACGGAAACTCTGTGTCTCTTGTCTCTCATGCTTTTGATTCTTGTGATGCTTGTCATGCTTATTGTGATTGTTATGCATTGATATACTGTATATGTTATTCTCTCAGTGAAGATCCTAGAGTATTGTGAATTAATGCTCAAAATTTAACATTGCTGATGTCAATCTTTTTGAACCTTGGAAAGTATATTCTGTAAGCCTTAGATCTTTCACTATAACTCACAAAGATGCCCTTCTTTCTTGAAGGATCTAGCTTTGTCCTCTTTTCCTTTGGAATGTGTATATATTGGACATCAAAATATTCTTAGATGGCTAACTTCAGGTTTCTTACCAAAGAAAACTTCTTCTGGTGTGTTGTTATTAAGTATCTTGTGAGGTGTTATGTTCTGCACATATACAATTGTCCTAGTTGCTTCTTCCCATAGATGCATAGACAGATCCTGGTCATGAAGCATTTCCCATACTACTTCCATGATAGTTCTATTCTTCCTTTCTGCAACTCCATTTTGTTATGGATTGTAGGGAGCAGTCAACTCGCTCTTAATCCCTAAATCACTACATAGCTTCTTGAAATCACCTAAAGTGAATTCTCCGCCATTGTCGGATCTGGAGGTCTTGATCTTCTTATCAGTTTGGTTTTCTATCAAGGCTTTGAATTCCTTGAACTTATCAAATACTTCATCTTTATTCTATAGAAAATAAACCCAAGTCTTCCTAGATAAATCATCAATTAAGGAAACATAGTATACATACACACTCAAAGAACTGGATGACTTTGGACCACATACATCGGAGTGGATAATTTCCAAGATTCCTTTTTCTTTTCTTTCACTCCTTGTAAATGCTTTCTTTGTGTTCTTTCCTTTTGCACATCCTTTGCAAACACCTTCATGCTTTGACTGGATTTCATGAAGACCTTCTACTGCTTTGCTTGCAATTGGTAGTGCTCTATAGTGCATGTGGGCAAGCCTTCTATGCCAAAGTTCACTTGGCTTCATGGACTCATGTACCATGGCATGTTCAAGTTGTCCCTTCAATTTATACAATCCTCCCTCATGCTCTCCAATCAGTACTGCATCATCTATGGTCTTACCCTTTGGCCACATGAGTACTTGGCCATCCACAAATGCAACTCTAATCCCCTTTGCATCCAAAGATGATATGGAAAGAAGATTCTTCTTGAGCCCAGGTACATATAGAACATCTTTCATCTTCAAAGACTTCCCAAAGTCTAGTTTGTAGGAGGCTTCACCACTTCCTTTTATAGGATATTGATAGTCATCCCCAAGTTTCACCTTATGAGGTGACTCATGTTCAGATAGATATACAAAGGATTATTTAAACCCAGTCATGTGTTTGGAAGCCCCACTATCAATAAGCCAATCATCACATCCATGAGAGATAGTACCTGTGAGAGCATAGATTAGAACATATTCATCTTCACTTGATGAGTCATCACTTTTTGCTGTAGTCTTCTTCCTAGGAGGTTCATCATCCTCAGCAGCATGAGCATGATATCTCTTCTTGTTGCTTTTCTTCTTCTTGTTGAAGTTGGTGTTGTTGCTGTTCCTTTTGCTCTTAGGAAAATCTGAAGAAAAGTGTCCGTTCTCATTACATGTAAAGCATCTCAGATATTTCTTATTGATGCAAGTCACCTTAAGGAAATAAGGTTCTTTCTTAACAATACACACGACACAAACCACAATGATCACACAAACAAGGTGTAGAACAAGATGCTTGGATTGGCTTATATTACTTCTATGAAATTGTTTACAATGTAAAATAACTGTAAGCAAATAACTAACTACAATTGGCCTCAACCGTTACAACTTAGAAGTAACTATGGTGTGTTCTCCCTGTGTGTCGACCTCACCCTCTCTTGGTTCACATTGGAACTCTGATCTATGGTTCGATCTCAACACTCTGCACTAAGCTAGTGTGACTCTTCACAACTCTCTCGCCTATGCACTCTACTCTGCTCTAGAATGAAGATCGTTTCTTCTTCTTCTACTCTGCGGGTGCTATTCCCAAGATTACCACAATCTCGAGACACGCATTCCCTTCTATTTTCCAATCCTTCCTGATCCTACGAACCTGCACTGTCAGCTCCTATTCGTGCTTCATAGCCTCTATCCATGATGTCCTCTGTCATGTCCTTCACCAACTCGTAATAACTGCAATAACTTCCTCAGCAACATCGAACAACTACTCATATAGTCCCTTGAATTTTTGTCCTTTCGACCCTGCTACAGCAGTCAGTCACATCTCGACTGTCCTGTTGGTTCACTCTTTCCTAATATACTTGGTTTCACCAACCTTATCGTGTCGTAGTTCGACCACTTGTCGACTACCCGACCTTTTACGCTACTCTTCATCTATCGACCATCTTCTGTTGGTTCTTGACTTCTTGTGACATCTGTTGTTCCTTTAGTCGGCCACACCCTGACTGCTTCTGCTCAACTTGTTGACTTTGACAAGTCAACCCGCTCCCCGCACCAGTGGTCATCGGCACTCCTGCTAGTCGGCTCCCTTCAGTCAATCAACTTTGACTGATTTTCCTAGGTCCCGATGCTCCTGCTTCACTTATCTTTATGATAATGATGGTGTGAATATCTCTTGTTATGAGATGGCTCCCTCTTGAACTTATTCTTCTTGGTATGTGTTGTGAGAGCTTGATCTTCATTCCCCATCTTTTCTTCTCGGGCCACAAGCCTAGCTTCTTCTTGTGAAAATTCCTCCCACAGTTTACTGCAAGTGATCAATTTCCTTCTTGCACAGATTCCTTGGATGAGAGAGTCTAATGACCTAGGTAGGCCATTCAATGTGGTCATTACAATTTCACCATTCTCTACTAATTCATCCACAACTCCATGTTCTTCCTTGATTTGAGAGACCTTAGAGAAGTATGATTGAATGGTCTCTCCATTTTGGAGCTTTACCCCTTTCAATTGGTTCCGTAGAGTCATCTTCCAATTCATGTTCTTACCCTCAAACAACTTAGTCAAAGATTCAAACATCTCCTTAGGTGTCTTTAGGGAAGACACGCGGGGTATGAGATGTTCCTTAAGAGAATCAACAATGATTCTCTTGGCTTTGACCAAGTTCTTCTTGTGTAAAGCCTTAGCCTCATCTCCCTTTGGAACTGGAACCTCTTCCTTTATGTAGTTGTCCAACTCATTCTCTTCTAGGATTAACCCAATCCTATACTTCTAGGATCGGAAGTTATCAGCCGCTTCAAGCTTATCCTCAAGCTTGGTGTGGTGAGACATCTTAAAGAGTACTTCAAATGGAAATATAAAAGTTATTAGGTCTTACCACTTGATTTGCTGAAAACTAGACTTGGAGTTGGATTAGGGTTTGTCAGAGAAACCCTAAAAATTCAAACTTTGAATTTCAAACTTCTAAAAGGATAGAAAGATGTACCTTGCTGAGCTGGCCAAGCTGGTATATTCCAAATTTGAAAACTGTAAAATTTTACCCCTCAAAATTGTCTTTGAAACTTCCGGATTCACTAAACAAGACCCCAAACTAGGGTTTGATTTTCCCAGAGCTTCACCCAACCAAAAAGTTTGATCCAAAGCTCTAAACTTTTATTTTCAGAGGATCTTCCAGCCGTGGTCTCAGAATCCAAAAATTCCAACTTTTTCTGAAACCCTAATTTTCGGGCCAAAACTGAAAAATGCTCAGAATTGAATTATGTCTCGACGGAAATATGTGCCCTTGCTAGGAGAGTCAATCTAGCCTCCTGCCTTTGATGATCTATGGAGAGAAACCCAAAAATTAAGAAGCCCTAGCTTCCGCAGCTGCATAGTGCCTTCTTCTTAGGTCAGCTCTGATACCATGCTAATTTTTTGATAATTTCATTCCATTATCATTTAGGATCACTAAGAGAATAAGATGTACAACATTTCTACAACATATCAATCATATACAAAATAATGCAACTACACAAGAGACACAGAGTTTCCTCGGGGAAAACCAAGAAGGTGAAAAACCCTGCAACTTCCTCAGAGATAGAATAAGCCCCAATACAAGATCACAAGGATCAAACCCAAAGAGATGTCTCTAGAAGATACTCCTCCTCCTCCACATGTGCGCCACTTTCTCTCTTAGCTATGCGAGCTTGAGAAGTGAGTGAATGAATATAACGAGAGAGGCACACTCTCTATTTATACATTGACTTGACCTGCCAATAAACCAACTAGGCCGACTTCCTAAGGAAGCCTAATAACCCAACTACATGACCTAACTAGGGTTGACCCCACACTGGTGGTCTAATAACCCATCAATACAAATGACGACACTTATAATGTAACTTGTGACACTTGCAAATACAAATGATGACACTTCCAATCAGAGGAATAATACATCTATGATGGATATAAAATAAAGTACAAATGTAATATACAAGTGAATATCTTCCGAAGTTACAAATACATCAACATAACATAACGATGAAGCCAGAAGTGAAACCTTACTAGGAGAAACTAAGAAATATGCATCCTAGTTTGGAACCCTATGGTAAGAAAGAACTTGAGAAGTTGCTGATAGCTAGAATCAAATTCCCTATCAAACACACACAATGGATAGCTAATTTAGTACCTATCCGAAAAAAGAATGGAGAAATCAGACTTTGTGTCGATTTCAAAAATCTGAATAGAGCTTCTGAAAATGATAACTACCCTATTCCTCCCATGGAACAGATTCTGCAAAAGGTAGCAGGGTTAGATATGTTCTCTCTCTTGGATGGTTTTTCAAGATACAACCAAGTCATGGTTGCCCCTGATGACCAACTGAAAACAACTTTCAAAACCGCCTGGGGTACCTTCACCTACAGGCGAATGCCTTTCGAACTAATTAATGCAAGAGCCACTTTTCAGAGAGCTATGGATATAGCTTTCAAAGGTTTGATGCATAATTATTTCATAGTATATTTAGATGATATCACTATCTATTCAAAAAAATGACATGAACATATGTCTGCTCTCAAATAGGTTTTTGAACATTGCAGGAAGTACGGAATTTCGCTGAACCCTAAGAAGTCCATATTTACAGTAACAGAAGGTAAGCTCCTAGGTTTCATCGTTTCTAAGGAAGGTATGATTATTGATTCTGAACGCAATGAAGCTATTTCAAAGATTGGTTTTCCTGGTTCGCGCAAAGCCATGCAATCATTCCTCGGTAAGATCAATTTTGTACATAGGTTTGTTCCAAAATTTGCACAAATTGTTAAGCCATTACAATAGTTAGTTAAAAATATGTACATTTTAGCTCGTCTCAGGAATAGAAGGATTCATTTTTTGAAATTCGAAAGGCCATTGCAGAATCCCCTGGTCTGATGTCCCCAGATTTCACCAAAGATTTCATTCTATATACTTTCGCTACTGATTTTTCTTATGTAGCTGTCTTGACATAGAAGCATCATAATGATGTCGAGATTCCAATTTCGTTTATGAGCTCAACATTTAAGGGAGAAGAACTTAACTACTCCCAAATTGAGAAGCAGGCTTATGCAGTTTACAAGTCTATGAAACATTACAGGCTGTACTTATTGAAATCTCGAACGAAGATAATTGTGCCATACACTGCCATTATAAACATGCTGGTCCAGAAAGAACTAGGTGAGAAAATAGCCCATTGGATGATAGCTTGGTAGGAATATGATCTGGAAATTAGGCTAACAAAGATTGTAAAGGGGCAAGGTTTGTTTCTGCTTACCGCTCAGTCAAATAATCCTATTCAACAATAGATTGAATGGGAGTAGGAGGAAAATGTTCCTACAGGTTCTATTAATTCCATAGATACTCCAACATCTCAATGGTACGATCATATTAAGTTTTTTCTAAACCATGGGTTTTCTCCTGAAACCCTTTACTTTAAGAAATGCAGAGCTTTAATATTAAAGGCTGCCCCTTATCAATTTATTAATGGAGTTTTGTTTAGAAAAAATTATGATGGAGTTTTCCTTAGATGTTTGGAGAAAAATGAGACTGATGACATTCTTTTTCAATTTCATGCAGGCCTGCTGGAGGCCATTTTTCAGGTGAAACTACAGTACACAATATTCTCAGAGTTGGGTATTATTATCCTACTCTATTTAAAGATGCCTATGCTCATGTTAGAAGGTGTGAACCATGCCAAAAGTGTAGAGGGAAATTCAAAAAACCCGCTTTTCGTTTGCAGCCAGTAATAATTCAGTTTCCATTTTAGCAATGGGGGCTAGATTTTATTAGACCAATTAATCCAGTTTCTTTTGAAACATAGGTATATCCTTACAACAACTGATTGCTTTACCAGGTGGGTAGAGGCAATCCCCCTTAGGCAATGTAACACAAACCAAGTAATCTGTTTCTTGACAGCCAAATAGTTACAAGGTTTGGTGCTCCTGAGTATCTTGTCTTTGACAATGCATCCTAATTTTCCTCAACTGATTTGACACAGTATGCCCTTGAAAAAAGGGATCAAACTAAAATTTTCTGCCAATTATTATCCACAGGGTAATGGGCTTGCTGAATCTTCTAACAAGAACCTGATAAAATTTTTGAAGAAGAAAATAGTCTCTCATCACAAAGATTGGCACACACATATTTATAATTCTCTTTGGGAAGATCGAATTACCCCAAAGGAAGCTATCGGAAATTCTCCCAATTGTCTAGTCTATGGAAAAGAAGCCATCCTACCATCTAACCTTACCATTCCCTCATTACAACTAGTCCAATCCATTAAAGAAGATGATTCCTCTCCTCTTCAGTGGAGAATTGATACCTTGCTTAAGTTGAAGGAAGATAGCGAAGTGGCTAAAAATAAATTATATCAACACCAGCAGATGGTTAAAAGATGGTTCAATGAGAAATCCTCTTATGATAGAGAATTTTTAGTAGGAAATTTGGTATTGAGATGGGATAAGCAACATAAGGATAAAAATGATTATACCAAGTTTCAACGCCTTTGGCTAAGACCTTTCATTGTTATAGAAAATATTGGTCCTAGCACTATTCGATTATAGAAATTGGAAGGGGTCATTGACACTTATCCAATGAATGTTTCTCTCCTCAAGAAGTATTTTGTCTGGATAATTTGACGCACTTTGTACATAATTTTGGTGTGTTTTGCATTTTCTTTGTTTTTATTGTTTTTCTTTTAATAAACTCCTTGCATTTGGTAATGGTTGATGGTCAGCTTGTCTCAAGGATGATCTAAGCCAAAGTTTTTGAATGCTCTGTCAATCCTAGCTTTTCTCAACCTATGTCAGAATTTGTTTGAGAAAGAATAGAGAGTCATTAATTGCAGAAATTTGATTGATACCTTTCGACCTTGGTCATTATCTTATACATGCCTTATTTGTTTAATTGAGGTTGTGGAAAGTGACTGCCTTTCTTGTCCTATGTTTCATTAGTGTAATACATCATATCTCAATACCCTGGTCAACCTTTATCTGCTATGGATCCTATCATAGTCACCTTGGAAATGATATTACTTAATAATTGTGGATTACAGGATGGGGGGTCTTATCACGAACCAACCCATTAGGTTCATAGATGTGAGTGGAATAACATCTTCACACCAAGCCACTAAACTTGGAATATGACTTTCAGTTTACTGAAAGGTGGAAGATCCTATCACAGGTTGGTCCATTCATGATCTGCAAAGCATCAGTGAGTAACACCACTATCATATGGTCACCAAGCCATGATGGTGTCTTGTAATTCACACCCTAATAATGTTGATGTATATGTAACTTCAGAATGTATTTCACATATATTCATATTGTATTCCTATAGAGATGTTATTATTCCTCTATACGAAAGTGTCGTCATTTATATTGTAAGTGTCGTAACTTATACTTGATGGGTTATTAAACCACCTTGTTGGGGTCGGCCCTGTATAAGTCATGTGGGTCAAAGGGTTATTAGATCACCCTATTGGGGGTCAGCCATGTGGTTCAAATGGTTATTAGACCACCCTATTGGGGGTTGGCCATGTGGGTCAAAGTTTTATTAGACCACCCTAGTGGGGGTCGGCCCAATCAGCATTATGTTAAGTGGTTAAGTTGAGGCCGACCTAGTTGAGTAAAGGTCAAGTCAAGTTAGTGTATAAATAGAGAGTGTGTCTCTCTCATTTTACACATTCTATTCTCTCACTCACACTTGGGAGAGTGGCGCACTTGTGGAGGAGGACGCTCTGCGACTAGAAGAAGACTATCTCTTGTATTCTGGTTGTATCATTGCTCTATCTATCTCTGAGGAAGTTATTGGGGTTTTTCACCTTTATGGTTTTCCCTAAGTAAACTCTGTGTCTCTTGTGGCGTTGCATTATTGTGTCCATGATTGATATGCTGTAGATTTGATGTACATGTTGTTCTCTCAGTTAAGATCCTAAATCAGATTGAAGTAAATTCTGAAAATTTAACATGGTATCAGAGCTAGCCTGAAAGAATGCATGATATGGCATGTATGACACTTGTTGCACTTACGATGCTAGGGCTTGATAAAGCAAAAACCAGTCATCGTAGCACTTTCGCTATAAATCAATTTTGACAAATTTTTCAGATCTGAAACTTTTACAGGTCGAAGATCAGATCCCTATGTACTGTGTGTCCAAAGGAAACCTCTAATTCATTGTACTGTGTGATTTATGATCTGTACAATATAGGGTTTCTGCCTCTTCCAGATCTGAGTCAAAATTAGGTGACCTTGGGAAAAAGGTCATAACTTGGGCTAGGAAGCTCCAAATGAAATTCCGTAAAACGTGACAAGTAGTACACAGAATGTACTATCGGAGGAAAAGTTTTCAAAGGCCAAAATTGAACCAGTGACACGTGGCACGCCGTACAAGTTCGTTCTCTTGTATTATCCCATAAACAGGTCACATTATGACACTTGGCATAAATCTCTCTCAGAGAATCCAATTGAGGTCAGAACTATCGAGATGGAAATATAACAGGTCGAGCTATCTTAGGAAAAATATTCAGAGGCCAAAGTTGAAATAGTGACACGTGGCACTCTATACAAGTTCACTCTCCTGTATTATCCTATAAACAGGTCACGTTGCGACACTTGGCATAAATCTCTCTCAGAGAATCCAATTGAGGTCAGACCTGTCGGGATGGAAAGATAACAGGTCGAGTTATCTTAGGAACACTTTTTAGACCCTTTGGATCAAAAAGTTTGGAGTTACACCATAAACAATCAGGTACATATTTTTGTCAAAACAAAATTATTTTTTAGTACCTTCATTCATGGATTCTGGAATTTAGGGCTTCAAAGAAAGTTGGAATTTTTGTAATCGGAGACCACGGCTGGATGCTAATCATCGAAATCAAAATTTAGATATGAAGATCATATTTGTTGGTTGGGCAGAAGGCCGGGATTGATCAAACCCCAGTTCGAGACTTTGATCGGAAAGATGGAAAATTAGGGCTTCTGCAAAAATTGGAATTTTGGAAATCTATGACCACGGCTGGAAGCTCCTCAGAAAAATCAAAGCTTAGAGTTTTGAATCAAATATTTTGGTTCGGTGAAGATCCGGGAAACTCAAAACCTAATTCAAGGTCCTCCCTAGTGAATCCATAAATCTAAAAGGAAATTTTGAGGGGTGAAACTTTGCAGTTTTCAAATTCTGAATATACCAACTTGATCATCTCATCAAGGCACATATTTCTATCCTTTCGGAAGTTTGAAATTCAAAGTTTGAATTTTTGGGGTTTCTTTGACAAACCCTAAGCTAGATCCAGGTCCAGTACTTGCAAATCAAGTGCATTGGGTTGATCCTAGAAGAAGATGGATTGGTCACCTGCATAAGTGAAGAAGTTCCTGTCTTAGAGGGAGATGAGGCTAAGGCCTTCCATAAGAAGATTACAATCAATCTTGACAGGTATGGCTTACAGCTTTGTTTCATGGTTAAGTTTATCACATGTTTGTCTTCATATCATTATAGTACAATCTTGATTAATTACTGGACTTGTCATATCACCTTAATAGACAATATTCATTGATTAAGGTTTTGACACTTATGATTGTACTAATGCATTGTGATGTTATATGAGGTTTATGTTGTTTGCTAACACAAAAGGTACACCAAGAAAGTCAAATCATGTTCTACTTCAAGAACATATGCTCATGGTGACATGAAGACAAAGATTCATCCATTGTCATGGATCACGTAGAAGATCTACTTTCGAGGTATGTATAACTTGGTTCTCCAATGGTGAACTTATGAGATATGCAGGTTACTAGCACAAGTCACTGAAGAGAACCAAAAGACATTATGCAGGTATGTTAGACATAACTAGCTAGCATGCTAACTCAGGTATGTTTTTCCTATATCAAGCTAGAATCCTACCTTGTGTTAGGATCTTATACTATTGTGTTGTTGATAATGATTATTCATGAAGTCATAGGTTTGAATAATCATGGTTGTATGCATATTATGTTTCTTACCATAATTGATGATATGACTAACTAGAAGAATCATGAAGGTATAGGTTTGAATAATCACGGGTTTTATGCATATTATATCTCTTATCTTGATTGATGATTCAACTAACCAGAAGAGTCCTATGATCAAATTAGAATATGTATGAGTAAAAGAAGACTTCCCTGAAACCTTGAATACTAATGTTTATTATCGGTGAATGATCATGAATATACATGTTTAAGCTTATTGGGTTTTGATAGTATTAAGATTATACTAATAAATGTGTGATTATGTATGAGACCCCAAGGATAACACAATGATGATACTAATAAGCATGCATAGTTATTAAGGATGGATGTAAGTTCAAGGACAGGTAATCCAGGAAGCAAAGATCAAGAGGGAGCACACTCTAGTTGTTCCTGCAAGAAAGCAAAGGAGCACACTTCAGTAGTTTCTGCAAGGATGTAGATATTCAGAGGGAGTTGACCACTTGTCACAATCCACATAAGAATGGAGTTGCAGAAAAGAAGCAAAGACTGAGAGGGAGTCAACCCAACAAACAAACAAAGATAAGTATTTGAATTGTCATTACTTGCATATTTTATTGTTTAAATAATACTGTTCAATAATGTATATACTGATGTTCCTAGAATTAGGTTGTGTATTATGCATATTAGAATAGTTGCATTGATAAATAGTATACTACTAATATGCATAGGTAAGTGGCCTATGGCACTGTACAACATTCCATTGCTACTTATCTAGAATGAAACCTCTTTGCGGACATGTTGGGAGTTGTGCACACTCTTAACAATGTTCTGGTAGATATTGGAAGGCATCTAGAAAGTTACGGGATATGGATAAATTTTGTATTGAAGCATTGGCTAAGATAATTGCATGACTGTATGACATATTTATTTATGTGTAAGAATTTGTTCTGAAAACTATGAGATGTTTTCTAATCATGCAATTTAACTTGTTGTGTAGGAAAGTTCGTATGCCATCACCTACAAAAGAAGAACTACAACATTTGTTCAGCAACAAAATTATCTATTGAAGATATTGAAGTTCCCAAGATATGGGAAGAATGCCATGATCCGTCAATCATGAAGAATGATGTTTGGGATGTAGTCCCAAGACCTGAAGGGAAGTTTGTTATGACTTCCATATGGATCTATCAAGATCAAGCATGTTGCAGATGGCAACATAGAGAAATATAAAAGTGATGAAATAGAAGATACACCAGATGGATTTCAAGACAGCTTTCTTGCATGGTGTAGTTGAAGAAGAAGTGTATGTGGAGTAGCCACTTGGTTCTGAGACACATGACATGGATTCATATATGTGCAGAAATTGGGTATGATGCACCACTTTCTAGGTCTGGAGGTGTGGCAGAGTGCAGATGGAATCTTCCTTGGACAAGGGAAGTATGCAGTAGAGATCCTGAAGAGGTTCGGGATGATGGACTGCGAGGCTATGGCATCGAACTTGAAGCTTCTGTGTGATGCTTCATCTGAACCAGTTGATGTCACTATGTATCGTCAGATGATTGGGTCCTTGATGTACCTAACGAACATGAGACCAGATATTTGCTTTGCGGTGAACACATTGAGCCAGTTCTTGACAGATCTGAGGAGTGTTCACCTAGTTGCTGTAAAGCATATTCTGAGGTACCTGAAAGGTACAGTGGATTATGGGCTCAAGTATGAAGCGAATCAAAATTTTAACCTGTAGGGTTTTGTTGATTTAGATTGGGCAGGTAGTGCTGCAGATAGGAAGAGCACATCTGGGCGCTGCTTCAGTATGGGATCAGGTGTGATCTCGTGGTTCAGCAGGAAGTAGTCCTGTGTATCACTGAGTACAGCTGAGGCAGAGTATGTTGCAACCTGTTCAGCTAGTTGTGAGGTAGTATGGCTACGGAAGCTACTGTCTGAGTTATTTGATCTCTTGTTGGATGCTACTGGTATCTTTTGTGATAACCAGAGTTGTGTGAAGCTATCCGAGAACCCATTGTTTCATGACAGGTAGAAACACATAGAGATCAAATATTACTATATCAGGGATATGGTGCAGAGAAGAGTTGTGAAGCTCCTGTACATTGCGACGGACGAGTAGATTGCAGATGTACTGACGAAGCCACTAGCCAGGGTGAAGTTCGAGTACTTCAGGGAGAGGCTTGGTGTTCTTTAGATTGATGACACTTCAAGGAAGAGGTGATGGACACATTTGCAAAATCCATTCCAAGCATGTTGGAAGGAGGATCCTTCACATGGCTGTGGATGTAAGCGATGGATTATGAGCATCACGACGATGCTCCAGTTACTGCTTTGTATACGCATCATGTTGGATGCTGGATATGATCAGTTGGATCATTTATATATGTACGCATCATGTTGGATGTTGGATATGATCAGTTGGATAATTTATATGTATATGTATGTACACATCATGTTGGATGCTGGATATGATCAGTTGGATCATTTGTATGTATTTTGTATATGCATCATTTTGGATGCTTGGACCATGTATCTGTATATGTATCAGGTGGATATATGTATCAGGTGGATACATTATATGATTAGGTGGATCATGTATGGTGATATGTATAATGTATTTGTATTTGTATTAGGTGGATACACTGTATGATCAGGTGGATCATGTATGATGATATGTATCAGGTAGATACTTGGTATGCATCAGGTAGATGCATTGTATGATCAGGTGGATCATGTATGGTGATATGTATCATGTATTTGTATTTGTATCAGGTGGATACACTGTATGATCAGGTGGATCATGTATGATGATATGTATCAAGTAGATACTTGATATGCATCAGGTAGATGCTTTGTATGATCAGGATGATCATGGTTGATGAGCTTCAAGATGTTGCTCCAGATGACATGCAACAGGATGTTGCAGTGATGATGATCAGGATGATCATGTGTACATCAGGATGATGTATGGTGAGTATCAGGTTGATACGCTGTGGCTGTGGAATAGGTTGTGCAGATAAGCATGTAATTTGTGCCCTGGAATATTTGCAAATAGTCTTTCGAGGTTTTGCCTATGGAATGTAATTTGTACCCTAGGATATCTGGCAAATGCTCTTTCGAGGTTTTGCTTGGGAGTACATATAATTTGTGCCCTGGGAGATCTACATATAGTCTTTCGAGGTTTTTCCTATGGCATGTATTTTGTGCCCTAGGATATCTGGCAGATGCTTTTCGAGGTTTTGTCATATGGCATGTAATCTGTGGCCTGGGAGATCCGATAGGTTGAGCCGTGTGCTCGTAATCAGTCCTGGGATGCTCTTTCGAGGTTTTTCCATGACCACATGTAAATTGTGCCCTGGGAGATCCGATAGGTTGGGCCTTGTGCTCGTAATCAGTCCTGGGATGATCTTTCAAGGTTTTGTGGTGACCACATGTAATTTGTGCCCTGGGAGATCCGATAGGTTGAGCCTTATGCTCGTAATCAGTCCTGGGATTCTCTTTCGAGGATTTGTGGTGGGGTCACATGTAATAAGTCTTGGAGATCTGGACAGGATGAAAAAGGCCCCAGATGCTCTTTAGGGTTCTTGCTAGTCAAGAGACTCTTTTAAGGTTTTGTGACGCACATAATAAGTCCTGAGATTTCCACATTATGGCCAGTGATGACGAAGACCTGCAGGTGGTGGGCCTACATCCAGTATGGAAAAGGACTGGCTCTGTAGAACTTCCTATGATGAGTAGATTCAGAGATTGATTGAGATAGCAACAGCAGTGATGATGATCCAGAGAAGATGACTTGTGCTAGAAGACCTGTGTCAAGAAATACCTTCCTATTTAAGAGGGAGTGTTGATGTATATGTAACTTTGGAATGTATTTCACATATATGCATATTGTATTCCTATAGAGATGTTATTATTCCTCTATACGAAAGTGTCGTCATTTATATTGTAAGTGTCGTAACTTATACTTGATGGGTTATTAGACCACCTTGTTGGGGTCGGCCCTGTATAAGTCATGTGGGTCAAAGGGTTATTAGACCACCCTATTGGGGGTCGTCCATGTGGGTCAAAGGTTTATTAGACCACCCTAGTGGGGGTCGGCCCAATCAACATTATGTTAATTGGTTAAGTTGAGGTCGACCTAGTTGAGTAAAGGTTAAGTCAAGTTAGTGTATAAATAGAGAGTGTGTCTCTCTCATTTACACATTCTATTCTCTCACTCACACTTGGGAGAGTGGCGCACTTGTGGAGGAGGAGGCTATGTTGCTAGGAGAAGAATATTTCTTGTATTTTGGTTGTATCATTGCTCTATCTATCTCTAAGGAAGTTATTGGGGTTTTTCACCTTTATGGTTTTCCCCAAGTAAACTCTGTGTCTCTTGTGTGCTTGCATTATTATGTTCATGATTGATATGCTGTAGATTTGATGTACATGTTGTTCTCTCAGTTAAGATCCTAGATCAGATTGAAGTAAATTCTGAAAATTTAACAAATAAAATTTATGTTTTACTTTTTCTTTATAAGACAATGTTGTATGTAAGGACAGGGGGGTCTTATCACAATCCATCCCTTCCATGATCATGGGTTTGATTTTGTACTAAATTTATCTTTATGTGGTTACCATGCTATGATAATTGCTTTCAGTATCACAACTGGAAGACAAGGAGTCTCATTCTTGAGCTAGCTTGTTCAGTTTCCATATCAAGTTTGTGAATGGCATTGCCAAAATCTGATCACCAAGTCAGGGAAGTGGTCTTATATCAACAAGGTCTTATGTACAGCTTTCCCTTTTGTTTCAAAAGAAAATATATAAAAAAAAAAGAAAAGAAAAGAAAAATGTGTATATTGCCAAAAGAACTATTTGTATATAATAAAGCAGTTAATAAGTCAAGGTGATTTATGATTTGGACATCCAGAGTAGTTTTAAGCTTACCCCCAGGTTCATCTAAAAGCTGTCTTCCTATGATTACATATTGGAAAAAGGTTCCTGTTATTTCTTAAATCTCCTTATCAGATTTTCATTATCTTTAAATTGATCATAGATGGGAGTATATCAATCTTATGTTTAATTCTACTTGTTGATTGTCCTTTTCTAAACATTTTCTAAAAATTTAGGTTGAAAATCAGTTGGCTGACATACTTTCTTTAATTGAATTTTTGTTTGCAGAGATAACTGGTCCTTCCCATCTAGTTGCCATTTGTTGTAGGTACAACATATCCTGTGCTTCAATTGATCACGGGAGCCTCGTTTTTTGTAAGAAAAAAGGTATTTGGGTAAGTTCTTTTTATCAAAATAAGATTCTTAAACCTTGTTTGTATGATCTCATACCTTTGCTTTTGGTTTGTGTAATTATCATTTTCCCTTTAAAAAATTTCTAAGTTTTTGGTTATTTTCTTGACTTGTGAAAAGCCTTCAATTCTTTCAAAGCGTTATTTTATTCCTGCAAATTAGCAAACCCGAAAACCCACAATTTTGCAATTGCAGATTGTGGGAATTGACTGTTGTTTCTTTTCGAAATTATGTCATCCCGCAACCCAAAATTTCAGATTGCGGGAAGACTTTGTTAATATTTTGGAAAATTTTGATTCCGCAATCCATAACTGGAAACCCACAAATGCAGATTTCGGATTGCGGAAATTTCTTATTTTAATAAATCACGTTGTCTATTCCCGCAACCCACAACCCGCAATTGCGGATTGCAGGATGTGGAAAACGTTATTTTAATTTTAAAGGTTTTTTTCGTTTCCGAAACCCGCAACTCGCAATTGCGGATTGCGGGTTGCGGAAACTCTTTTGTCTGTTATTTTGCAATTTGTAATCCCGCAACCTACAACCCGCAATTGTGGATTGCGGATTGCGGGAATGCTGAATAAAGTTTGAAAATGAGACTTGTGACCCGATCCCTCATCCCGTAGGGGTTAATCTTAGCTGTTCATTCTTTTAATCCTACGGTCCAAATTTGACCTGACAAAAAAAATCGATAAATATAAGATTTTTCTATTTTTCTTTATCATTTTCATTGTCAAAATTTATTCTGTTACGTGGATTTTATCGTGGATTTCTTACCAGGGGTCAATCTCATGAATGTTAGGATATTTAGACACTTAGGAGTTAGTTAAAATCAACTTGTGTAATATAACCATTAGAGATAGTGTGTTTCTTTAGTATGCATTAGTATGCATTTGTAAATACTTAATCCGACGGTCACAATATGTTCCCGACATAGAGTGATATGACGGCTCAACTTCTCTTAGATCAAACCTAACCTTGATCCATGGCTTGACACCCGATTGGTGCATGATCTCTATTTAAAGAGCATGGAGGGTCATTGTTTAGTTGATCGATTATGAGAAGCTCATTTGTAACTTTCTTTCTTTGCATAATAAATTGTCCCGTAGAAGCTATTTGGTTGGGGCCGTGGAGTGTTTCCCTCAAGAGGGTTTAAACCACGTCAAAACATTGGTGTGTTGATCTATGATCTGTTTGTGTGAAGTTTTTTCTCTTGGTGTTCGGTCCTTTGGTACTACCCTGTGTTCTCGAACATGGTATCAGAGCTTTTATGAAGAGCCGTTTCCAGTTATGATCTAAATATTGAACTGTTGTTGCTGAAACTTGAAAGAATTTCTGGTTCTGGTATTTTTGTGCATTTATGGGCTATGGGAGGTGTTCCATTGTGTCTGGAGCGTCATTTCTATTGGGAAATAGTTTTCGTTTGATCGAAAATAGTTCCCGGTTGCTCCATAAACGCATATTTCATCAGATCTGAAGGTATAATGTTATAGTGACGCATTTTTTTATTTATTTTTTACTGTTAGATTTTTTTGGGTTTGGATTGTTGCTTTCCCATTTGCATATGCTCTTTTCCATGCACCTTGAGCGATCTCGGGAAATCAGAAACAGAAAGGGAAACAGTTTTTCTTGGCTGCGTATGCTCTTTGCCGTGCACCTTGGGCAATCTCGACAAATCAGAAACATAGAGAAAACGTAGACTTTCTGGGCAAGCTAACGAGGTCTAAATCCACAAATGTGGAAAAGTTTTTTTTTCCGATTTGTAGTGTGTTTTGCAGGAAAAAATGGCAAGCACACAAACCGAGCAAAAAAAAAAAAAAAGCCCCCTTCCTCATTCCCATATTTTACATACCTTTTAATATAGCTCACTTGGTTCAAAGTTGTTTGATTCCTTAATAGGTCTTGAGTTCAAGTCTTAGGAAGTTACTTTTAAAAGAAAAAGTGCATGCAATTTCTATTTTCAAGTTACTTTATTGTAAAAGTGCATCTCACTTAAATTATAAAAAATAAAAATACAAGTGAGTCACTTAAGTTTTTTTTTATTGTTGCACTATTTAAAAGTAATATCATTGTAAAAGTGAAATCACTTATTTTACAAAAGTGGTTCACTTAAAACAACTTTCTTGTAAAGTGATTGTCAAAAAGTTCATCTTGGGAACAGGGAGGTTCTTTTTTTTCGCTGGACATTCTCTAGCTACCACGTCACTATTGGGGACATCTTCAACAGTTTCTTTGTTCAAGCATAACTTCATCATACAGAGTTAGTTTTCAATACCGTTTTTTTTTAAACCGCCTATTTTTTCGATCTTTTCACATCCAGACTATTGGTTTATGATTTTATAGCCATTAATTTACAAATATGGCCACCCCTTGTGATATTCTACTTAACAGTTCCAACTATTTCTCATGGAAATATCGTATGGAGGATGTTCTACGAAGTAGGAGACTTTTCAGAATTACATCAGGGAAAGCAACAAAACCCACTGATGATGATAATAAAATAAAATGGGAAAATAGATGTGACGAAGCTTGTGGATTGATTGAGATTTCAATCTCTACTGATTTGAGATTCCACATATCTGGAATTGATGAACCTGATGTTGCTTGGAACAAGTTGGAATCTGTGTTTGGTAAACACAATGAAATTTGAGGTCACCAACTCAAAAATGAGTCGATTTCTTTAAATCCAAGTGACTTTTCATGCATTCAAGATTATTTATCTAAGTACAAAACTCTTAAACTCTTATGTGCAGAATGTAAGATTAAGAGGGAAGATTATCATATTCTTTCCAAACTTGGACCTGCATATTCTATTTTTGTATCTACATTTTACTCCATGAAAGAATCCTTGAATGCAGCTAGCTATCAAGAGCCTAGTCTTGAATCCTTTTGTGATTCCTTGATTAGAGAGCAAGATAAACTCATTTATCTTGGAATAATCAACAATGTAGATACATTTGGGAAAGCCTTATTGTCCCAACAGAAGAAAAAAAATCTAAGCCTCCCAAGAAACAAAATTTTCACAATAATAAGTCAAACAAGGGTCCAAAACCCTCTCAGTCACCTCCTTCTTTAAAAAATGTCAAAAGGATCCAAGCCAAAAGGCAAGAAGACTGAGCATCATCGCAAATATTGCGGGAAAGATAATCATGATGAATCTAAGTGTTTCAAGAAGATGGCAGCCTTGGAAGTAGCAATGAAGAAGCACCACATCAGCCTAGATTCGCCTTCAGGATCTGCCTCTCATGGACATGCACTTTGTGCATCTGGTTATTCTTATAATGCATCTTCTTTTTCTACTTCAAATGAATCACTCATTGATTTTGGAGCATCTTATCATATGGCTAAGGATCAAACCATCTTTTCTACTATGCATGAATGTAACACCAAACAAATATTTGTTGGTGATGATATATCTCTAAGTGTTGTAGGAGCTGGAACAGTTCTAGTAGATAATGGTCATTTTAGTGATGTACTATGTGTTCCAAGAATTTCTTGCAATTTGTTATCAGTCTATCAGATCACTCATTCTGGTGAAGGTAAAACTGTGACCTTTACACCTCACCAAGTTGTAATCAAGGATTTTAAATATCCTCAACAGGTCCTAGCTACCGGAATTGTTGATGATATTACTAGGTTGTACAAGTTTAGCAACTTTGGGTCATCACCTTTTCCTTTAGTTTTTGTTGGTCATAGTGATAACTTGAGTAAAATTTGGCATGAGCGATTTGGTCACTTAAATTATCGCTCATTGCAACAACTATGTAAAGACAATATGGTGACAGGTCTTTCGATGGTATCTTGTAGGGATGGTGTTTGTTCCAGTTGTGTACTCGAAAAACATCATCGGGACAATTTTGACAAACGTGCCTCTTGGCACACCTCGGTTCCCTTGGAGCTTGTGCATAGTGACTTGTGTGGTCCTCTTCCATCTGCTTCCTTTTCTGGTTTCAAATATTTCTTAACTTTCATTGATGATTACACCAGACGCACTTGGGTTTATTTCCTAAAACATAAGAGCGAAGTATTTAACATGTTCTTGGCCTACAAGGCCCTTGTTGAATAACAATCTGGTCATCAAATTATTAAGTTAAGATCTGACAATGGAGGAGAATATGTTAACAAAAAGTTCAGTACTTTCTGCACTGAACAAGGCATCTAACAACATCACACTGTTCCATATACACCACAACAAAATGGTGTAGCTGAGCAGAAGAACCACACCTTAAAAGAAATGGGTATTTGTATGGTCCAATCTAAGGGACTAAGTCTTCAATTTTGGGCTGAAGCCATAAATTGTGCAAATTACATAGTTAATTGCATCCTCACTAAAGCATTACAAGGTATAACACTCGAAGAAGCATGGAGTAAAACTAAACTTGATGTAAGTCACTTCCGTGTGTTTGGTAGTGAAGCATGGGCTCACATTCCGGATGAAAAACGGAAAGCATTGTAGCCTAAAAGTGAAAAGTGCATATTTGTTGGATATTTTGAAGATGTAAAAGGTTATAGACTTCTTCAACCACATTCTCATGATATAATCATTAGAGGAGATGTTAAATTTGATGAAAATCTCTTGGCCTGTGAGCCTAACTCGGCGATTGTGCCATCTTTGGCCTGCGAACCTGATTCGGCGTTTATGCCTTCTTCTTCTTCTTCCAACTTCCTTGACAGGTTTCCAACTCCATTTTCTGATGATGACAGTGAGGATTAAAATACACCTCCGCCTGCTCATGTTCCTCCAATTGCACCAGCACAAGTGCTTCCTCGATGGGTTTGTTCAACATGTGAAGCAATTGGTGATCTTGTCAGTGATCCTAGAGATCAATGTCGAACACATTCTCAGTTTCAACGAGCCTCTTCTCTTTTGGCTCAATTTTATGAGAATCATGATCCAGAAACGTTTGCAGAAGCTTCAGAGAATCCAGATTGGGATGCAGCCATGGATGAAGAATATCGTTCCTTAATGGCGAATGATACTTGGGATCTTGTACCTCTTCGAAAAGGAAGAAAAATTGTCAACTGTAAATGGGTTTATAGAACTAAGTATGCATCAAATGGAAGTGTTGAAACACATAAGGCAAGGTTAGTTGCAAAAAGTTTTTCCCAAGTTGAAGGGATTGACTACAATGAAAAATTTACTCCCGTCTCAAAAATGAACTCCATCCACCTTGTTCTTTCCCTTGTAGCCTTACACAACTGGGAAATCCATCAAATGGATGTCAAGTCTGCCTTCTTACATGGTGATTTACAGGAAGAAATTTACATGGAACAACCTCCTGGCTATGTTCAGAATAACTCTATCCTTGTCTGCCGCCTTAAGAAATCCTTATATGGCCTTAAGCAAGCTCCTAGATCTTGGTATGCCAAAATGGATAACTTTCCCCTTGACACTGGTTTTTCTAGATGCCATTCTGACCCCAATGTCTATACCAAGAAAGTAGGAAACCATCTCATCATACTTGTTCTATATGTTGATGACCTTATTCTTACTGGTAGTGACCCTAAGCTTATAACCCATGTGAAATCTAGTCTTAAACAAAATTTTGAAATGTCAGACTTAGGACATTTGCATTATTTTCTTGGTCTTCAAGTCCTACAAACCAAAGAAGGAATCTTTCTTTCTCAGTCTAAGTATGCTTGTGACCTTCTTCATCGCTTTCACATGGAATATTGTACACCAGTGCCTTCTCCCTTCCAGTCTGGAGTCAAACTTTCTGCCACTTGTACTTCACCTGAAGTCGATGCCACCTTATATCGTCAGCTTGTTGGTAGTCTCTTATACTTGACTCATTCCCGTCATGACCTTTCCTTTGCCATTGGTCATGTTTCCTATTATATGAAGACACCTCATGAAAGTCACTGGAAAGCAGCTAAAAGAATAATTCGATATATTCGAGGTACAATTCAGTTTGGGATTCATTACAGTGCAGGGGGGAAACCTTTGTTGGTTGGTTTCACTGATTCAGATTGGGCTGACAATCCTGATGATCGAAAGTCTACTGCAGGTTATGTTTTCAGTCTGGGATCTGGACCTATTACTTGGGCTTGTAAGAAACAACAAGCTCTTGCTCTTTCTTTAGCAGAGGCAGAATATCGAGCAACAGTTAATGCCAGTCAGGAAGCTTTATGGCTTCGACAGATCCTTTCAGAGTTTGGATTCGAGTAGCAGCAGCCTACTCTACTTTGGTACGACAATCAAAGTGCCATCAAGCTTGCCAAAGATCCAGTTCTACATCAACACAGCAAACACATTGAGCTACATATGCACTTCATCAGAAATATTGTTCATGATCGTGTTCTTGAAGTGCGATTTTTCCCTACAGATGATCAAGTTGGAGACATCTTCACCAAGTCTCTTACAGAAGCAAAGTTTTTCAAACTTTGATCTATGTTAGGAGTTCGAGAACTTGTCATTAAGGGGGGATAGGCTCTAATGCCGCCTTCCTTCTCCTAATAGTGTCACTTTTGTAAATCCTTCAATCCTATCCCAAGTTGTTCTTAAGGGGGGATGTTAGGATATTTAGACACTTAGGAGTTAGTTAAGATCAACTTGTGTAATATATCTGTTAGTGATAGTGTGTTTCTTTAGTATGCATTAGTATGCATTTATAAATACTTAATCCGATGGTCATGATATGTTCCCGACATAGAGTGATCCAACGACGCAACTTCTCTTAGATCAAACCTAACCTTGATCCATGGCTTAACACCCGATTGGTCCATGATCTCTATTTAAAGAGCATGGAGGGTCATTGTTTAGTTGATCGATTATGAGAAGCTCATTTGTAACTTTCTTTCTTTGCATAATAAATTGTTCCATAGAAGCTATTTGGACAGGGCCATGGAGTGTTTCCCTCAAGAGGGTTTAAACCACGTCAAAACATTGGTGTGTTGATCTGTGATCTGTTTGTGTGAAGTGGTTTCTCTTGGTGTTCGGTACTTTGGTAGTACCCTATGTTCCCGAACAATGAATTTTCAGTTATTTTCAGGTTGGTGTGTTGTCATTTTCACATTTTATATTGATGGTTTTGTTGTTTATGGTTTAGTTTTGATTTATTTACTAGAATTTCCAAGCTTTGCCAAAATGTCACGGAACACTCGGTCTAAGACAAATCACAGGGATTTGCTGACTAAAGATCCGAATTTCGGTATCTTCTTAGATATCGGTGAGAGGGTCACTGAAAGTTATTAAATGGAATGGTCAAAAATTTATTCAATCTTTGATAATGACGACCTTTCAGACATTAAAGAAGCCCGACCTGCATATGAGAATATTAGGGCTTCTCAATTGCATGCCATTGCTGCCCGACCCGCTGTCCTACCTTACACAGACCCAGTTAAATGGATAGTGGACAATGCTAACCCTAAGGACCATTCATTTAATGACAGTACGGGGTCAGAATTGACAACTTTCCTTCATGAAGTCTTTACCATAGCTTTTTCTCTTAAGTCGGTTGTGCAGACCCTAAGCCCTGAATTCATACAATCCTCTAAAACCAAATACAATTTCGATGAAATGTTGAAATCATGGATGATTAAGCCTAGCGGTTTCGTACCCAAGGCTGATAACCTCTACCCGATTTCCTAGTTCAAGGAGCCTTACTCTTTATTGGAAGCCATGCTCTGCAGGCTCTTTGGCCTTCCAAATTTCTCAGTCTTAAAGGCTGAATGGGATCCCATATCTCATCATGTTTTAACAACAGGTGAATCCTTCCCTTGGGCATTTATTTTGTCTTTAGAACTTAAAACAACTATCCAAGACTATCAAAAGGCACATGCCCTGAGGAAGCCACACTTCTTCTTTTCAGCCTACATTATTGATGTCTTTTGCTCAGAGTTCCAATATCCTAACCTGGGATGGAATTGGACTCCTTTAGATGCACAGGTTCATATCTATCACTCAGTACTATGGGAGAGCAATTTTGTGCCATTACTTTATGAAATTTGTGACCATTTCATGGGTACAATTTATTTCAAGATATTCAAACAAGAAGCACCTGACTTTTTGGATGATTCCAGGACCTTCATCAATACAATTGGTTATTGGTATGTCTATGAGTCATATTCATATATCAGAGTCTGGGGAAGTGACACTGTTCATCTTCTGCCTAGAATAGTGCATGACAGATTGGTCATTCAAGAAGTTTCTTATCAGATTGTTACTGATGGTGTCTATAGAAAACTCACTAGTCCCAAAAGTAAAGGTTGGCCAAAATTTTCTTTAAATCTTGGGCCATTAGCCATCCCAACCTCAAATGGGGCTGCAATTCTTGGTGACTAGGTGGCTCCTTTAAAGTTGGGTGTTGCTCCCAAAAGGAAGCAGGATCCTAATAAATCCCTTGATGCACATTTTAAACAATATCATATTAAGATGGACTATTTCCATGAAGAAATTTCAGATGACTCTATCTATCAAGGAGTGTGTCATGTCCCAAATTTGGCATTGGGTCACAATGGCCTAATCACATTGGCCCTATTCATTAGAGTTTGTCAAATTGATGCTAAAGGTCAAATAATTGCCAAGGAGGAAAATTACTAGTTTCCTAGGTTTGGGGTGGAAGCTTTGGGATTTGGAATAATGGAGATAATAAATGATGTTTGAACATTAGAATTGAATAAATATTTAATAAAGGAGCTAAATAAATATATACAAGTGAAAATCAAAGTGGAATTTGATCATGAAGACACATGGAGGAAGTGGGACCCACATATGGCTAGATTTCCCCACTACACTTGGCATCATTCTCTCACCAATTCAAATTCAAGGTGAATGGTAACATACTTGGGGGAGTACAAAAGGTATTATTCATGGCATAACTCATCCAAGGTCGAAATATAGAGGAAGAGTAACTCCCATGGAAGAGGAAGAGGCAATTTGGAGCTAGTGAGACACTTGGGATAGATTCCCTAGCTTTATGACAACAATGATCAATATGCTATGACACCTATGACACAAATCATACGTTAAGGCTGAAATATGACATATATGACATGTCGGGGCTAAAAATAAACTCCAAGAGGGCGCTCAAGGGTGTTAGGGAAGCTAAGATGCTTCCACATGTGATTTGGTGGAAGTGGGAGACTAGGAATTGGTGTACAAGTGGAGTTCTTTGGAATATCGACCGATGGAGGACATTAGAACTTTAGAAATGTCAATAAAAAAGAATTAAACCAGCTTTTGATCATTTGTAGAATTTTCAATTGCATTTGTGAAGAGGGAGAGCTAGTGGATGACTAGTTTCTTGCCTTAGCCAATTTCGAGGGTGAAAGATTCCCATCCAAGTTGGTAATTGGAAAGGCCATTCATACATTTCATTTTGAGCTTTAATGGAGTATTTATTTGCAGGTGTAAGCTATAGGGAAGCTCATAATTTCTTCTATTGCATCTCACTCCTTCAACCATTTCCACTTTTGATGGCATATTCTTGATCCTTGAGGGAGGGCATTTTTGGTGAGCTATTGCACTCTTTGGGGGAGATTCTAATTCCCCATTTATTTTTTAATATGAATTAAATACTCTTTTCTTCATCTCTAGAAAGTTTCAGGTCAAAATTCCAAGTAGAAATGTATAAATCTCAATTTTAATGAAAGAACAGTGCCATTTCCCCACTACCTTGTTGTGAATCAATGTAATGCTGATGATTTCGAATGAATGGATGATTCTCTGATATATTTGTATTCAATATACTGCCATGGATGTCTTTTACAAGTTTCATGTACTATACTTGAGCATTTGAAGTATTTTTACTCAGTTTAATTGCATTGGGAGAAGAAATAGTGTCATTTCCCCTAGGGTCGAATTGGTGATTTTTGTAGTTGAATGGGAGAGGGTTGGAACATATATAATAATAAATTAATGGTGCACATGAGACCTTAATAACATCATTAATACATTCCCTACCTCTTTTCATAAATTTTAGTGGGTTTGGATTCATTTGGGAAGCCATTTTCAGTACTTACCCCAGGGGGATTTGAACCCCAAATTACTAGTAAAATTGCATACTTGGTCCAGAATCTTAAGATATTTTGAAGAGGTATTTTGGTGACCATATTTCATCCATTAACATCATATTCAAGTCCTAATATCATTGATACACCTTCCTTGAATATTTGAAGACATTTGGAGTCAATTTGAGACCTAGAGACCAATACTAGTCAAAGGGAAATCACTAGTAAAGTTACCTACATTGACCAGAATTGAAAGTGGATTTGCAGAAGTATTTTAAAGGTCCAAAGGAATCCCTGGAACACATATTTATATTTTAATATCATTCATATACATTCTCCGAATATTTGGGATCATTTGGAGCAAATTTGGGACCTAGAGATCAAGACTAGTAAAAGGTCGAACTAGGGAAAAAAAGTGGGAAATTGCTATTTTAATAAAATTACTAACAAGGGAAATTACAGAGTGAATACATTTTCTGAGGTGCTAGATAGGGCCAAGAGCATAGATGATCAGCATCATATTATTCAATATTAGAAAGAAATTAAAGCTAAATTTTTGAGCTATAGAACAATGGAAATGAATCTGCTTGAGCAAATGAGAAAGGATAGAGCAGAAAAGGAGAACCAACAAGATAATGCCCCTCTAATGCTTACTTATCCATATGGGAATAAAGGTAAATCTCCCATGGAGAATCCTCCTTAGGTAAAAAAAACTGAACAGGTCAAAGTCTTGTTGCAAACCTCTCATCATTTGAAGCATGAGTTAGCACAACTAACTTCAGTATTGGATACTCAAACAATTGAACCTCCTAAGCTGACTATGGATATTCAAGTTACCACTTTAGCTGCACAGGTATGTGATGATCTAATAATAGTTGAGGCCAACCTAGCTAAGAGATAGAAAATCCGTATTCCTACATCACAGGTTCCCACTTTTGATATCATTGACAACGATGTTGATGATGAAGCACAACACCCAGTAGAAGTGACTGAAGATTCACAAAAAGTTAGAGATTTGTTAGACACTATTGAGATGGACCATTCTTTTTCTGATCAACAGGTATTGGAAGTTACTACTGCTCCTGACATTACAACTCCAACACTTTTATTGTCATCTATTTAAGATCTTTCTGTTTTGTCCCCAGGAATGATGCCTCCATTTTCCATATCACAACTTTTTCATACTTTGACTTCTAGGGCCACTCCATTTCCAAACAACTCAGTTCGATTTTCCATTCCCCCATCTATTATTACAGAGGTTCAGTCTTCGACTTTCCCTCATAAATTACCCATATCTACTTTATCATCACCTACCATTGATGAGCCACCCTTAGTTCTTTCTTCATCATTATCTACTAATGATGATCATGTTCCACTCTCTGAAGCCTTTACTTCAGTTCCTTCTCCAACCCATGTCTCATCATTTCCTCAGATTGTTTCTACCCCTCTAACTATTCGTCAAGTTACCATGATTATACCTAGTCCCACTGACACTCAAATAGCTCCATTGATCTCAACAGTGAGTGTCACTTCAACTTCTACAGAGCTGGTGACTAAGTATGAAGATGATGTTGTAGTTCCTCTTGGAAATTATTTTTATAGTAAAGAAAATAAAGAATTAATCAAGAGGGGTAAGAAGAGAAGCAAGGATCAAGGTGGATTATAAGTATCTGTTCCAAATCAAATAATATGGGCTCAGCAATCAAATTATCCCTAGACAGGATCAATTGAGACAGCTACAGCCTTAGGGGCATTTTCTGGTGCAAACCTTGATTCAGTTCAGATACTGAATAGGGAGATTGATCAGAAGAAGGAGGAATTGAAAAGGGTTGAATAATATTTAGTCAGGACCAAAGAAGAACATGAGGGTTATGTTGTTGATCTAAGGAAGATACGGGGGGACATGATAGAGGATTTGGAGCGAAAGAACACCTCTCTTCAGAGAGAGCTTCGTGATGCACAAGCTCAGAATTCTGCAAATGTACAGAGGACAGCTATGTTGGAAAAGCAATGTGAGGATGCAACTGCAAGTGCAACCTAATCTAGTTTCTCTAAGTTCTCACCCTAGGAATTTAAGGATTTGGCCCTTCAAGTCAATGAAGAGCATCATAAATTACTAGAGAAGCTACTTTACACCCTAGATGATATTAGGGAAACTCATATGAATTTTGGTAAAATGTCTGGTGTCCTTAAAGAGCAGAAAGCCAAAAGGCTGCAATATTTTCAGGAAAGTCAAAACATTGGTGAGTAATAGAGGTATATCAAGAACATACCAGAAGACATCCCCATTCTTAACAGTTTTCAGTTCAAGAAAATCAAAGTTGCATTGAACACTTGGCTTGATCTTAATGAGTCAATTGAGGACATTCTTAAGAAAGCACAAGCTATGTGTAGTAGGCGATTGTTAAGATTTAATATGCTAAGACATAAAATAGTAGCATTGCATTCCATTTCACAATAATAGCATATACAGGATCATTGAAGAAACAACAAGCATAGCATAAACACAAGAGACACAAATTTATCCTGGGAAAACCTCATGGGGTAGAAAACCCAGTAAAGCTTCCTCAATATAGATGACCAACAATATACAAAGATGTAACCCTGAGCATAATCTCCTCCTTCTCCATAGCAGACCTCTCCTCCACAAGTGCGCCACTCTCAAGTGAGTGAGTGTGTGTCAAATGAGGAATACACCTTTTCTATTTATACACTACTCCGACTTGTCTTTTACACAAATTATGTAGGCTTGTATTTAACCAGTGGGTCAAATACCCCACTACAACTGACTGGGCCGACCCCTCTAGGGTGGTCTAATAACCCTTTGATCCACATAACACATACAAGGCCGACCCCCACTAGGGAATTATAATAACCCAAGTTACCACATTCCGACGGAGGAATAAACATCTCTGGATATACAATAAGATCTTCAGGGAGGAATGAAACATCTCCAGAATAATAAAGTACAAATATAATATTCTTTGAAGTTACAATATCTCAACACTCCCCCTTAATGAGAAGGATATTATAACAGCATCTGCACGAGCAAGGAATCATCAACATCATACATGATACATCTATAAATCATTAGAAGCTTTCTCAACATCATCAGTAACTCAAGCAGTTACTGGAACATCTTCAATATTGGAATATCAACATATTCAGTACTGAGTCTTTATGTTCTGCAGCACTCGAACAGCTACAATAACATCAACATCTGGATCCTCACGATCATCAGCATCATCATCATATGATCATCAACATCGGGATCATCTCGATCTACAGCATCTGGATCATCTCGATCTACAGCATTTGGATCATCACGATCTATAGCATCTGGATCATCTCGATCTACAACATCTGGATCATCTCGATCTATAGCATCTGGATCATCTTGATCTACAGCATCTGGATCATCTCGATCTTCAGCATCTGGATCATCTCGATCTATAGCATCTGGATCATCTCGATCTACAACATCTGGATCATCACGATCTACAGCATTTGGGTCATCTTGATCTACAGCATCTGGATCATCTGTATTAGTATCCACACCAATACATCTATCATCAAAACATGTATTCTTACTAATACATATATCATCAAAAATCATGTATTCTCACTAATACATCTATCATCAAAAGCATGTATTCTCACTAATAAATCTATCATCAAAAGCATGTATTCTCACTAATACATCTATCATCAATACATAGCAGCATACTCTGCAACACACAAGATCCTATTACGGGATGATCAATCCCTCTCACTTTAGGACATAGGTCCAAGGATGATACAATCCTGATCCGCTTACGGGATGATCAGTCCCTCTCAGTTTAAGACATCTCTCATGTCTATGGATGATCCAGATCAACTTACAGGATGATCAATCCTTATCCTTTTAAGACACCTCACCATGTCTAGGGATGATGCAATCCCGAATCAACTTACTGGATGATTAGTCCTTATCACTTTAAGACACCTCACCATGTCTAGGGATGATGCAATCCCAATCTACCTACAGGATGATTAGTCCTTATCACTTTAAGACACCTCACCATGTCTAGGGACGATGCAATCCCAATCTACTTACATGATGATTAGTCCTTATCACTTTAAGACACCTCACCGTGCCTAGGGACGATGCAATCCCAATCTACTTACAGGATGATTAGTCCTTATCACTTTAAGACACCTCACCGTGTCTAGGGACGATGCAATCCCAATCTACTTACAGGATGATTAGTCCTTATCATTTTAAGACACCTCACCATGTCTAGGGACGATGCAATCCCAATCTATTTATAGGATGATTAGTCCTTATCACTTTAAGACACCTCACCATGTCTAGGGACGAGGAAATCCCAATCTATTTACAGGATAATTAGTCCTTATCACTTTAAGACACCTCACCATGTCTAGGGACGAGGCAATCCCAATCTATTTACAGGATGATTAGTCCTTATCACTTTAAGACACCTCACCATGTCTAGGGACGAGGCAATCCCAATCTATTTACAGGATGATTAGTCCTTATCACTTTAAGACACCTCACCATGTCTAGGGATGATGCAATCCCAATCTATTTACACGATGATTAATCCTTATCACTTTAGGACATAAGTCCAAGGACAATGCACTCCTGATCCACTTACGAGATGATCAATTCCTATCACTTTAGGACATAAGTCCAAGGATGATGCAATCCTATCACATACATTTTGAACCAGACGCTCAGGGACGATGCAGTCCTATCACGCCCACTAGGTACCACTTTCTCGGAGACATATGTCTACGGATCTCTTTTAGGACATGTGTCCATGGATGATACAATCCCCTCGTCCACTAGGGACCACATTCTCGGAGACATCTGTCTATGAATCACTTTAGAACTGAAGTCTAGGGATGATACAATCCTCTCATCCACTGGGGACCACATTCTCGGAGACATCTGTCTACGGATCACTTTAGAACTGAAGTCCAGGGATGATACAATCCTCTTGTCCACTAGGGACCACATGCTTGGAGACATCTGTCTACGGATCACTTGAGAACTGAAGTCCAGGGATGATACAATCCTCTTGTCCACTAGGGACCACATTCTCTGAGACATCTGTCTACGGTTTTGTTTAGGACTGAAGTCTAGGGATGATACAATCCCCTCGTCCACTAGGGACCACATTCTCAAAGACATTTGTCTACGGATCTATGTAGGACTGAAGCCCAGGGATGATACAATCCCCACCTGTCCACTAGGGACTTCATTCTCGGAGACCATACGTCTATGGATCCTTTTAGAACATGTGTTCAAGGATGATGCAATCCCCTCCTGTCCACTACAGACTTCATTCTTGAAGACCATACGTCTACGGATCCTTTTAGAACATGTGTTCAAGGATGATGTAATCCCTCTTCTTTCTTGGAGACATATGTCTACAGATCCTTTTAGAACAGGTGTTCAAGGATGATGCAATCCCCTCGTCAACTTAGATCCTGTCTAAGGACCATCCACCAACCTCTCTGTCGGCATCACCAATATAGGTATCCACATCATTGACATCACTGTCGATGTAGGCAATCTCGTCATAAGTGACCACATCACTCCCCCTCTCAAGGAGGGTCCTACCAAGCTTGTCTCGGAAAATACTCAAACTTTTCTTGAGGTAGAGGTTTGGTTAGTACATCGGTAACTTGTTCACTTGAGGTAGAGGTTTGGTTAGTACATCGGCAACTTGTTACAAATTCAAACTTTATAGTTCCTTTCGGCGCCATATCATGGAACACTGGATTCTCTGCCATCTTGATACAACTCTGTTTGCCACATAGGATCACAGTTGGGTCTATTCTAAAGCGATACTGCTTCACAACTAGCAGAGCAAGCAGCCATATATTCCACTTCTGCTAACAGCCACACTAGATTGCTTCCTTCTAAACCATGAGATCATGGCTGATTCCAGACATTAACATCCTCTCGATGTGATCTTCCTGTTTGATACAATTTCTTCCCAATCAACATCTGTGTAGAGAAACCATATTCAACCTTGTAGCAAAGTTTGAGATCCACATCACCCATGGTGATCATTGTTGATGTATATGTAACTTCGGAATGTATTTCACATATATGTATATTGTATTCCTATAGAGATGGTATTATTCCTCTATACGGAAGTGTCATCATTTATATTGTAAGTGTCGTAACTTATACTTGATGGGTTATTAGACCACCTTGTTGGGGTCGGCCCTGTATAAGTCATGTGGGTCGAAGGGTTATTAGACCACCCTATTGGGGGTCGGCCATGTGGGTCAAAGGGTTATTAGACCACCCTATTGGGGGTCGGCCCAGTCAGCATTATATTATGTAGTTAAGTTCGAGCCTACATGAGTTAGGTAAAAAGGCAAGTCAAGTCAAGTATAAATAGAGTGCGGGAGGCACTCTATTTACTCACTCACTTCTCACACATGCACTCAAGGAGGAGTAGCGCACTTATGGAGGAGGATAATCTGCTGCTAGGTTGTGTCTATCTCTTATGGTTGGTTGTATCATTGCTCTATCTATCTCTGAGGAAGTTATTGGGGTTTTTCACCTTTATGGTTTTCCCCAAGTAAATCTTTGTGTCTCTTGTGTGCTTGCATTATTGTCTCCATGATTGATATGCTGTAGATATGCTGTACATGTTGTTCTCTCAGTTAAGATCCTAGATCAGATTGAAGTAAATTCTGAAAATTTAACATGGTATCAGAGCTAGCCTGAAAGAAGGCATGATATGGCATGTATGACACTTGTTGCACTTACGATGCTAGGGCTTGATATAGCAAAAACCAGTCATCGTAGCACTTTCGCTATAAATCCGTTTTGGCAAATTTTTCGGATCTAAAATTGTTACAGAACGAAGCTAAGATCTCCAGGTACCTTTTTTCCAAAGGACAACCTCTAATTCGTTGTACTTTGTGATTTATGATCTGTGCAATATAGGGTTTCTGCCTCTTCGAGATCTGAGTTAAAATCAGGTGACCTTGGGAAAAAGGTCATAACTTGGGCTAGGAAGCTCCAAATGAAATTTAGTGAAAAGTGACAGGTAGTACACAGACTGTACTATCTCAGAAAACTTTTTCATAGGCCAAAGTTGAACCAGTGACACATGGCACTCCGTACAAGTGCGCTCTCCTATATTATCCCATAAACAGGTCATGTTGCGACATTTGGATTAACTCTCTCTCAGAGAGTCCAATTGAGGTCAGACCTATCAGGATGGAAGGGTAACAGGACGAGCTATCTCAAGAAACGTTTTCAGAGGCTGAAGTTAAAACAGTGACACGTGGCACGCCGTACAAGTTCGCTCTCCTATTTTATCCCAAAACAAGTCACGTTGCGACATTTGGCATAACTCTCTCTCAGTGAATCCAATTGAGGTCAGACCTGTCAGGATGGAAAGATAACAGGTCAGGCTATCTGAAGAAACTTTTTCAGACCCTGTGGATCAAAAATTTCGGAGTTACACCAGAAACAATCAGGTACATATTTCTGTCAAAACAGAATTATTTTTTGGTACCTTCATTCATGGCTTCCGGAATTTAGGGCTTTGGAGAAAGTTGGAGTTTTTGTAATCGGAGAGCACGGATGGATGCTACTCATCAAAATAGAAATTTAGAGACCAAGATCATAATTTTTGGTTGGGCAGAAGGCCGGGCTTGATTAGACCCTAGTTCGGGACTTTGATCAGAAAAGTGGAAAATTAGGGTTTCTTTAAAAATGGGAATTTTTGAAATCTGTGACCATGGATGGAAGCTCCTCAGAAAAATAGAAGCTTAGAGATTTGGATCAAACATTTTGATTGGGCAGAAGAGTGGGCTTCATCAAACCCCAGTTCAGGGTCACGTCTAGTGAATCCGGAAGTTTCAAAGGCAAAATTGAGGAGTGAAACTTTGCAGTTTTCAAATTTTGAATATACCAGCTTGATCAGCTCACCAAGACACATATTTCTATCCTGTCAGAAGGTTGAAATTCAAAGTTTGAATTTTTGGGGTTTCTCTAACAAACCCATATCCAGCTCCAGGTCCAGTTCTTGCAAATCAAGTGGATTGGGTTAATCCTAGAAGAAGATGGATTGATCATCTGCATGAGTGAAGAAGTTCCTGTTTCAGAGGGAGATGAGGCTAAGGCCTTACATAAGAAGATTACAAGCGATCTCGACAGGTATGACTCATCGAGGTATGTTTCGATATTTGTCCATGATTAAGTTTATGGTATGTTTGTCTTCATGTTATTACGGTTAGTACAATTTTGATTTTAGATTTGTCGTATCACCTTAACAAAATTATGAATGCATGATAGAAGATATTCATTGGTTAGGGTGTTGACACTTATGATTGTAGTAATGCATTATGGTGTTGTATGAGGTTTATGTTGTCTACTAACATGAAAGGTACACCAAGAAAGACAAATCATGTTCTGGTCCAAGAACATATGATCATGATAACATGAGGACAAAGATTCATCCATTGTCATGGATCTCATAGAAGATCCATTTACGAGGTATGTATAACTTGGTTTTGTAATAGTTAACCTATAAGATATACAGGTTACTAGCACAAGTCATTGAAGAAGAACAAGAAGACATCATGTGAGTATGTTAGACATAAATAGCTAGCATGCTAATCCAGGTATGTTTTTCCTATATCAAGATAGAATCCTACCTTGTGTTAGGATCTTATACTGTTGTTGATAATGATTATTCATGAAGTCATAGGTTTGAATAATCATGATTGTATGCATATTATGTTTCTTACCATAATTGATGATATGACTAACCAGAAGAATCATGATGGTATAGGTTTGAATAATCACAGGTTTTATGCATTTTATATCTCTTATCTTGATTGATGATTCAACTAACCCGAAGAGTCATAGGTTTGAGTAATTACAGGTTTAGATATGTTATGTTTCTTATGATTTGACTAACCATAAGAATTCTACATAAACCTTGAATGCTAATGCTTATTATTTTCTGTTTGAAATGATCATGACTATACATGCTTGAGATTATTGTGTTTTTAATAGTATACTAATGAATGTATGATTTTATATGAGATCACAAGGATAACACAATCATGATACTAATAAGCATGCATAGGAACCAAGGATGAATGTAAGTTCAAGGACAGGTAATCCAGGAAGCAAAGATCAAGAGGGAGCACACTCCAGTTGTTCCTGCAAGAAAGCAAAGGAGCACACTTCAGTAGTTTATGCAAGGATGCAGATATTCAGAGGGAGTTGACCATCTCTCTACATCCCACAACAGAAAGGTGTATAAGAAGCTACTTTAGATTAGGACTCCAGCAGCTCCTGCAAGGAAGCGAAGACTCAGAGGGAGTCCACCCAACGAACAAACAAAGATAAGTATTTGAATTGTCATTTCTTAAATAATACTGTTCAATAATGTATATACTGATGTTCCTAGAATTAGGTTGTGTATTATGCATATTAGAATAATTGCATTGATGAACAGTATACTCCTAATATGCATGGGTAAGTGGCCTATGGCACTGTACAACATTCCATTGCTACTTATCTAGAATGAATCCTCTTTGCTGACATGTTGGGAGTTGTGCACACTCTTAACAATGTTCTGGTAGAGATTGGAAGGCATCTAGAAAGTTACGAAATATGGATAAATGTTGTATTGAAGCATTGGCTAAGATAATTGCATGACTGTATGGCATATTTCTTTATGTGTAAGAATTTGTTCTGAAAACTATGAGATGTTTTCTAATCATGCAATTTAACTTGTTGTGTAGGAAAGATCGTATTCCATCTCCTACAAAAGAAGAACTACAACATTTTGTTCCAGCAACAAAGATATCTATTGAAGATATTGAAGATATTGAAGTTCCCAGGATCTGGGCTGAAGAAATGAAATGCCATGATCCATCGATCATGAAGAATAATGTTTGGGATGTAGTCCCAAGATGTGAAGGGAAGTTTGTTATAACTTCCAAATGGAACTATCAGATCAAGCATGTTGCAGATGGCAGCATTGAGAAATATAAAAGTGTTGAGATAGAAGATACACCAGATGGATTTCAAGACAGTTTTCTTGAATGGTGTATTTGAAGAAGAAGTGTATGTGGTGCAGCCACTTGGTTCTGAGTCACATGATAGGGATTCATATATGTGCAGAACTTGGTATGGTAGGATAGACAACTTTCTATCCAGTTTGGGCTTTACCAAGAGTAAAGTGGATTCCAACCTTTACTACAAGGTTGAGGAAGGCAATCCAGTGATACTACTTTTGTATGCGGATAACCTGTTTGTTATAGGTGAAGATAGATTGATTGCCGACATGCAGCGGAAGCTTACTGCCAAGTTCGAGTTGAAGAACTTGGGGATGATGCACTATTTGTTTTGGCATGAAGGTGTGGTAGAGTGCAGATGGAATCTTCCTTGGACAAGGGAAGTATGTAGTAGAGATCCTGAAGAGGTTCGGGATGATGGACTGCAAGGATATGGCCACACCTATGGAATCGAATCTGAAGCTTCTATGTGATGCTTCATCTGAGCCGGTTGATGTCTCCATGTATGGTCAGATGATTGGGTCCTTGATGTACCTGACGAACACGAGACCAGACTTTTTCTTTGCTGTGAACACATTGAGCCAGTTCCTGACGGATCCGAGGAGTGTTCACCTGGTTGCTGTAAAGCATGTTCTGAGGTACCTGAAGGGTACAGTGGATTATGGGCTCAAGTATGAAGCGAATCAAAAGTTTAACCTGCAGGGTTATGTTGATTCAGATTGGGCTGGCAGTGCTGCAGATAGGAAGAGCACATCTGGGTGTTGCTTCAATATGGGATCAGGTGTGATCTCTTGGTTTAGCAGAAAGCAGTCCTGCATAGCACTAAGTACAGCAGAGGCTGAGTATGTTGCAGCCTGTTCAGCTAGTTGTGAGGCAGTATGGCTATGGAAGCTACTGTCTGAGTTATTTGAGGCTACTGGTATCTTCTGTGATAACCAGAGTTGTGTGAAGCTGTCCGAGAACCCAATGTTTCATGACAGGTCGAAACACATAGACATATTGCAGATGTGCTGACGAAGCCACTAGCCAGGGTGAAGTTCGAGTACTTCCGAGAGAGGCTTGGCATTCTCCAAATCGAGGACACTTCGAGGAAGAAGTGATGGACACATTTGCTGAAGCCATTCCAAGCATGTTGGAAGGAGGATCCTTCACATGGCTGTGGATGTAAGCGCTGGATAATGGGCATCAGGATGATGTTCTGGTTTCTTCTTGGATATGATCAGTTGGATCATTTATGTATGTACGCATCATGTTGGATGCTGCATATGATCAGTTGGATCATTTATGTATGTACGCATCATGTTGGATGCTGGATATGATCAGTTGGATCATTTATGTATGTACGCATCATGTTGGATGCTGGATATGATTGGTTGGATCATGTGTATGTATTTTGTATGAACCCATCATGTTGGATGCTGTTGGATACATTGTGTGGATCATGTATCTTTGTATGATCAGGTAGATCATGGATGCTGTTGGATACATTGTGTGGATCATGTATCTTTGTATGATCAGGTAGATCATGGATGCTGATATATACATTGTGTGGATCATGTATCTTTGTATGATCAGGTAGATCATGTATGTTGATGGATACATTGTGTGGATCATGTATCTATGTGTGCATCAGATGGATGCATTGTATGATCAGGATGACCGTGGATGACGAGCTTCTCCAGATGACATGCAGCAGGATGTTGCGGTGATGATGATGAGTATCAGATGATACTTTGTGGCCGTGGATCAGGTTGTGCAGGAAAGCATGTAATTTGTGCCCTGGGAGATTTGCAGATGGTTTTTCGAGGTTTTGACTATGGCATGTAATTCGGTGCTCTGGGACATCTGGCAAATGCTCTTGCGAGGTTTTGCTTGGGAGGACATGTAATTTGTGCCCTGGGAGATCTGCAGATAGTCTTTCGAGGTTTTGCCTATGGCATGTAATTAAGTGCCCTGGGATATCTGGCAGATGCTCTTGCGAGGTTTTGTCCTATGGCATGTAATTTGCTCCTGGGAGATCTGGACAGGATGAAAAAGGCCTCAGATGCTTCAGCCAGGTTTTGCCATGACCACATGTAATTTGCTCCTGGGAGATCTGGACAGGATGAAAAAGGCCTCAGATGCTTCAGCCAGGTTTTGTGGTGAGATCACATGTAATGTGCTCCTGGGAGATCCGATAGGTAGAGCTGAGTGCTCGTAACAGCCTGGGATGCTTCAGCCAGGTTTTGTGATGGGTCACATGTAATGTGCTCCTGGGAGATCCTACAGGTAGAGCTGTGTGCTCGTAATAGCCTGGGATGCTGCAGCCAGGTTTTGTGATGCACGTAATATGTCCTGCGGATTCCACAGTATGGCCAGTGATGATGAAGACCTACAGGTGGTGGGCCTACATCCATTATGAAAAAGGACTGGCTCTGTAGAACTTCCTATGAACAGTAGATTCAGAGATTGATTGAGATAGCAGCAGCAGTGACGATGATGATGACTCGATGACGATTATCCAGTGACGATGATCTAGAGAAGATGACTTGTGCTAGAAGAACTGTGCTGATAAAATACCTTCCTAGTTAAGAGGGAGTGTTGATGTATATGTAACTTCGGAATGTATTTCACATATATGTATATTGTATTCCTATAGAGATGGTATTATTCCTCTATACGGAAGTGTCGTCATTTATATTGTAAGTGTCGTAACTTATACTTGATGGGTTATTAGACCACCTTGTTGGGGTCGGCCCTGTATAAGTCATGTGGGTCGAAGGGTTATTAGACCACCCTATTGGGGGTCAGCCATGTGGGTCAAAGGGTTATTAGACCACCCTATTGGGGGTCGGCCCAGTCAGCATTATATTATGTAGTTAAGTTCGAGCCTACATGAGTTAGGTAAAAAGGCAAGTCAAGTCAAGTATAAATAGAGTGTGGGAGGCACTCTATTTACTCACTCACTTCTCACACATGCACTCAAGGAGGAGTAGCGCACTTATGGAGGAGGATGATCTGCTGCTAGGTTGTGTCTATCTCTTATGGTTGGTTGTATCATTGCTCTATCTATCTCTGAGGAAGTTATTGGGGTTTTTCACCTTTATGGTTTTCCCCAAGTAAATCTTTGTGTCTCTTGTGTGCTTGCATTATTGTCTCCATGATTGATATGCTGTAGATATGCTGTACATGTTGTTCTCTCAGTTAAGATCCTAGATCAGATTGAAGTAAATTCTAAAAATTTAACAATCATTAAGCTCATCAATTGATTATCGATCCAGGGAACCCATACAGAACCTGATTCACACTTCTTCTTTAATTACACCATTAAGAGAATGGTCTTATCTAGCCACTTGGAGCAAACATCTCATCATGATTCTCTTCCTCTTTCTAAGAGAATCTTCTAGCCACAAGCCTTCTATAGTGTGTTTGATTTGTAAATCTTTTGTTGAACATCCATCGCTTGTTCAGTGTTCATCATTCATCATGATCATTCCTACAATTCAAAATTAAGTACATGATTAGTAATACTTCATAATCATCAAATCATATTGACATGATAACCTATTATGCATACATATATCATTTACATAGTTATGCAATTATTTTGACCAATACTTTGGCACAACACTTTCTCATATCCTGTATGCATACAGTGGCTATCTAGATGCCTTCCATCTCTACCAAAACATACTATCGAGACTGTGCACAGCTCTCAGCATGTAAGTAAAGAGGTTTCATTCTAGACAAGCAACAATGGAATGTTTGTCCAACTTACCAATCATATGCATATTAGTAGTATATTGTTCAATGCTCTATGAATGTTTACACTTAGCATGATATATTCTAGGAATACAAATATGCATACAACCTATTACAGGAAATATCATTTACTATTTCAAATAACAACTCAAATACTTATCTTTTATGTTTGTGTGGTTGCCTCCCGCTTGATCTTCTGTATGTCTTTTGAACTTCTATTCATTCTGTACCTTTGTGCATGCTCAAGTGTCATCCTCATGATCTCATACACAAACATACATTCATTAGTATATTCTCAATGTTATCAAAACATTATAGTTCTAAATAATCTTGAAAATGTATAGTCATGATTATAGATAATATTCAAGGTCTCAGGGAAGTCTTCTTTTACTCATGGATATTCTTGTTTGATCTGGTTAGTTAAATTATCAACCAAGATAAGAGACATAATATGCATAAACCCTTGATTACTAACTTTGTGAATAAGCATAACCAATCATACCAAATATACTTATATAAGAGATCCTAACACAAGGTAAGATTCTCGTAAGTAGAACTTCTATGTGATCAAAGATTATGGATGAGTCTTTGTCTTCATGTTATCATGGTCATGGAACTTGATTTGTCTTTCGTGATGTACCTGTATCTTGTTAGCAGACAACATCAACCTCATACAACACCACAGTGCATTAGTACAATCATATAGCCCTAATCAATGAATGTCTTCTATCATTCACATGCATTCATACTGTTACTAGGGTGATAAGACAATTCTAACATTAATCAAGATTGCACTAATAAATAATATGAAGACAGACATATTATGAACTTTATCAGGAATCAGATTTCAAGACATACCTATATCTACTTAAGACATACATGTCGAGACTTCTTGTAGTCTTCTTATGTAAGGCCTTAGCCTCAACTCCCCCTGAAGCTTGATCTGGAGGTTGATTAGGGTTTGTTAGAGAAACCCTAAAAATTCAATCTATGACGTTCACACTTCTGAATGAATGGAAGGAGGTGTCTTCCTGAGCTGATCAAACTAGCATACTTAAATTTTGAAATCTCCAAAATTTGACCCCTCAAAATTTGCCTTCGAAACTTCTGGATCTTCTGGACAGGATCCCGGACTAGGGTTTGATGAAGCCCGCCCTTCTTCCCAATCAAAAGGTTCGATCCAAAGCTCTAAACTCTTATTTTTTTGAGGAGCTTCCAGCCATGGTTACAGACTTAAAAAATTTTAACTTTTGCTGAAGCCCTAATTTTCCATCTTTTCGATCAAAATCCTGAACTGGGGTTTGATCAAGCCCGGTCTTCTACCCAACCAAAAAATTTGATCTTGGTCTCTAAATTTTGATTTTCCTGAGTAGCATTCATCTGTGGATTCTGATTCCAAAAATTCTAACTTTATCCGAAATCGTAAATTCCGGAAGCCATGAATGAAGGCGCTCCAAAAATAATTTTGTTTTTGATAGAAATATGTACCTGATTGTTTTTGCTGTAACTCCGAACTCTTCACTCCACAAGGTCTGAAAACATTTTTTGTGGTATCCTGAGCTGTCATCTTTCCATCTTGACAGGTCTGACCACAATTAGATTTTCTGAGAGAGAGTTATGCCAAGTGTCGCAACGTGACCTGTTTATGGGATAAAACAGGAGAGCGAACTTGTACGGAATGCCACATGTCACTGGTTCAACTTTGGCCTATGAAAACGTTTCTTGAGATAGTACAGTCTGTGTACTACCTGTCACTTTTTACGAAATTTCATTTGGATCTTCCTATCCCAAGTTATGCCAAGTGTCGCAATGTGACCTATTTATGGGATAAAACAGGTGAGCGAACCTGTACGGCATGCCACCTGTCACTGGTTCAACTTAGGCCTCTGAAAACGTTTCCTGAGATAGTAAAGTCTATGTACTACTTGCCACTTTTTACTAAATTTCATTTGGAGCTTCCTATCCCAAGTTATGACCTTTTTTCCTAGGTAACTTGATTTTGACTGAGATCTGGAAGAGGCAGAAACCCTAACATGTACTGCTCATAACTTACAAAGTACAATGAATCTGAGGGTGCCCTTTGGACAAAAGATACCTGGAGATGTTATCTACGACCTTTAAAGGTTTTAAATCCTGAACCTTTTCCAAAATGGATTTATGGAGAAAGTTCCACTATGACTGGTTTTTGCTATATAAAACCCTAACCTTCAAATTGTCGTAAGTAAAGCAAGTGTCCTAAGTGCCATACATTGCCTTCCTTTAGGTTAGCTATGATACCATGTTAATATTTAATATTATAAGATAGAAAATAGCAGCATTGGATTCCATTTCAAAATAATAGCATATACAGGATCACTGAAGAAACAACAAGCATAGCATAAACACAAGAGACACAAATTTATCCTAGGAAACCCTCATGGGGTAGAAAACCCAGTAAAGATTTCTCAATTTAGATGACCAGCAATATACAAAGATGTAAACCTAAGAATATGCTCCTCCTTCTCCATAGCATACCTCTCCTCCACAAGTGCACCACTCTTAAGTGAGTGAGTGTGTGTCAAATGAGGAATACACCTCCTCTATTTATACACTACTCCGACTTGTCTTTTACACAAATCATGTAGGCTCGTATTAAATCAGTGGGTTAAATACCCCACTACAACTGACTGGGTCAACCCCTATAGGGTGGTCTAATAACCCTTTGACCCACATAACACATACAGGGCCGACCCCCACTAGGGAAGTCTAATAACCCAAGTTACCACATTCCGACGGAGGAATAAACATCTCCGGATATACAATAAGATCTTCAAGGAGGAATGAAACATCTCCAGAATAATAAAGTACAAATATAATATTCTTTGAAGTTACAATATCTCAACAGCGATGATATGCAGTGGAAAACATCATGGAAGTTCTACAGTTCTCATCCTTGAAGCTCATTGAAGATGCTTTCCCACCTAAGTTGCTGGTTGAGCAAGTCGAACACAGGTGTGAGGAGGCCAAGCAGATAATTCAACGCCTTGAGGAAGTCAAGATTGATGATGTGGATCAATTAATTAGGAAACCAGTCACCATGGAAGGAAAAATCCACATTTTCATCCGTATTTGGCATAAGTTAGCTAAAAATGAGTTCAAAACATTCATATGTAATTCCCAGTTGGGGCTTGAGTCAGCTAACTATCCGAATGTGGATGAGTTGTTAGAGATTTGGGAAAAATGGAAAGTTTTTCTAGGCCATTAGTTTTTAGTTTAATTTTGTAATCCCGATTTGTGGGAATTTAATTTTTGTATTATTTTTGTAACTCTTATTTAAGGGGTTTTTCTCTCATTGAGAGGGTTCATGAAATTTGGAGAAGAAAATCTGCAAGACAGACTGGAGATGTCCTATTTTGATACAAGCTTGTAATTTCTTACAGTCTGTCATTAAATACAGTAAAGTTATTTCCATATTTTCTTTTGTTTATTGATCAAGTTTATTTGATCAATGTTGATTTTCCTCCAGATTTCTTATTGTATTGGAGAAAACTCACTATGGCTTGGGAATACCACAATAGACAGATGACTACCAAAAATCAACTCAATTCTCAAAACAATGCTATTATAAATTACAATGTTAAGATAATGGAGAAATGTAACCAACCTTGACCCAAACGTTTGATGTAGATCCCCATTGGAGCTTTCAATCCATGCACTTGAAATATGCAAATTAGTCTTGACAGCCAATATCCAACAAGTACATATAATATATAAATGAAATTAACATTATCAATAACAATGGTCCATAATATCACAAGAAAATGTAACCCAATGTATAACAAACAACATTTACAACATGATCGACGAGAATATGAGTATTTCTATTAATTAACAAGAAGAAGTACAAGGTGATACGACCTCTTGCTGGTAACCAATCTGAACCAAGATCTGGATCAATCCACTTGTGCCTCCACCACTTCAATCCTCCATAAATGGAAAACTCAAACTAGATAGGAGTTTGGAAGGTGAACATAAAGGGTTGACAACTACAAGGATCAATGAGTGTTGTTGGCCCGGTTTTGCAACCAGGCTTAGTGCTATGGGCACCTACTAACTAGTAGTAGCAGTTTCAATAGAAATAAAAATCATAAACTAAATAAACAATACTTTTCATGGATCTAAACAAGAATCTAAGCAAATAATGTAAATATTTCAAAATCAAGAACAAGAAACATAAGAAATAAATTTTGTATTGAAAAGTGGGGGGCAAGCAAGTGCTTGCGATATTACCTCCAATGGTGAAGGTTGATGTTGAGCAACTCCCAAGATGAGTAGCTCCAAACTCCAATAGGTCTCTTTCTCCAAGGTTGCTTCAATGGCTAAAAGTGCTCATGGGAGATTTCAGCAGCATAAGGATGAGATAATGGAAGGATGTGAAATGAGGAGCCCCTACCACCTTTTTATAGGTTTTGGTGGTGAGGAATACCATTTGTGGTTTTGTGGAAACCAATGGTATTGACCAACATGGTTTAGGTAATTTTCCCTCCTTTTTCCTTTTTTGAATAAAAATAATATTTTAATTCCCTTTTTAATATTTTTGGGAATTTGGACCCTTTTTGAGGGTTTTTTATGATTTTCTTGGAAAAATAATCTTTTTTAATGGAAAAAGGGGTGTACCAAGGTCTTTTGGTGACCTTTTGTTGGTTTCAGAGGCTCAGATGGTGAAAAAGTGGGCAAATGGGTCATGTGAATAGGGGAATGAGCTAGTGAGCACTTTTTAGGTGTTAACAGATTGCCCCCTGATGTGTGAGGGCAGGAGCTCATCGTATGGCCGATAGACATCATAGTTCTTTTGTCCTTTTTCTGGGTTTTAGGGGAGAGAAGAGACCGTTGGAGACTGGAGCCACGGCCCTTGGAAGCTGCAAAAACAAAAAATATTACATGGCCTCAATATGAATGAGGTATAATCTCTGATAAAGGACGAGGCGGGCATTCCCATGCTCGTATCAAGGCATATACAAAACAACTAGTCCCAAGAAGGGGGATCTAATACGTGAAGAAATATACTGGTACATCATAATGGTCCAGAGGGGACATGATTGTGTGATATACTCATGATCATGAATGATCGCAATAAGAATGATCTCAATAACTGATATACTGGATCAACTGTGGAACTGCTGAAACTGAAGGTGTCCAACATCTGTGGGGACTCAAGGACTATGAGTCAAATCTGGGAATAAATGTAACTGTATACTCAAGGGAGTATGAATCAGGTGGGAATCTGAATATCATCGCCATGCGCAGCCCGGATAACTATAGGAAAAGTGTAACTGATATTATCCATAGGAAGACTCTCAAATGTGGAGGAGTCAGGAGGTATCCGGGGTCTTCGACTAATAACTGAACGGACCAATACCCTGTGCGAGTCTCAACGATGCGATCAAGGTGTTGAAGTCGAGCATGTGAGAAACAACCATTGGGAGAGGCACTGAGGATTCCTCTCGAAATGATTCGTAGGTACTCATCATAAATGGTAATGAGTCCAAGACACAGGGGCCTCTAGGTCTAACTAACAAGGCAATGATGTATCCTTGCTAGGAGCGCGAGGTGTAAACTGAAGTGATGTAGTACTGCTGGTAGGACTGACATACTTGTGGGGAAGGGAAATAACTGGGTCAAAAAATGGGTAGACTCAAACTTCCTTTGTTCAGAGCATGATGACATGGTTGACCTGGCAGCGTAGGGAACTGACTTGTAGGTGCAGGGATCATAGCTTTGACTGAATGGTATATATTGACTCTGGGGGGGGAGGACAAGCTGATGGTAGCTGTCGAGGGAGTTTCAGGGTGACATACTGCAGAATACTCTGAACAAAGGCGACCAAAAGGGGAAGCTGCTAGCGAGTAGATATGATCTGTCGTGGCGCCAAGAGGCACCCTTCTTCCTTCTTCATAGTTTTAATGAGCTTCAAGAAGGGATAAAAGTGTGCTCTGAAATGGTACGGTCCTGTGGATTTTGTGAGCCCAGGACGGCGCATGCTCATGGTTGCTTTCATGTTTAGAGAGTCTGAAAACAGTAAGTGGACTCTGTTGGTGTTTCTTTTTCGTAATTTTAGTCTCCGAGGCCCGAAAAAGTATAAAATGATGCGAATGGAGAACTCTTCTAGCCGATGTGACTAGAGTATACCTTTTTCGTAATTAGTCTACAAGGTCCGGAAAAGGGGTAAACTTATACCAGGTAGACGCCCTTTCAGATACGTTTATCGAGCATGAAAGGAAGCAAGATTGCTCGGCGATCTTTTCATTGTTTTAGGAGTCAGAAAAGAGCTTAACAGAAACTCCCTAAGTGCCTTTTTCGTAAAAGGGGTTGCTCGGCCCGAAAAAGGGGTAAAATCATACCGAACAAAAATGGTTTGACGAGGACGAGAAAAGGTCTCAAGCATCGTCATCTGTGCGGAAAACTGGATCCGGCGACATAAGATACATCGAAAACGGAGAACGGCCGATGTGGCACGCAAACCGAGGTGACGAGGGGGCGTGGAAAAAATGCCCGGAAAATCTAAAGGTGAGAGCGAGAAATGGTCTCTAGCATCATCAAGGGCGCGGAAAACTGAATCCGGCGATATAAGACACATCGAAAACGGAGAACGGCCGATGTGGCACGCAAACCGAGGCGACGAGGGGGCGTGGGAAAAAATGCCCGGAAAATCTAAAGGTGAGAGCGAGAAATGGTCTCTAGCATCATCAAGGGCGCGGAAAACTGAATCCGGCCATATAAGGCACCTTGAAAACGGAGTACGGCCGATGTGGCACGCAAACCGAGGCCACGAGAGGGGCTAAAAAATGGTCAAAAATGGACCCCAAGAAAAACGGGAAACGGAAGGAACCTCTATGAAGTTCTCGCTGTGCTGATCCCAACGGTACCAACGGTTTGAGAAATGGACTTCGTATGACACCGCAATGGTTGTTTGAAATTTGTGGAATTTCTATAAATAGGACGTGGGGCCCAATATGACTTGTCATTGTCACGTGCGAGTTTGATAGAGCAGTCAGAGCTATTTCTCGATTTCCGGGAGATTTCACCGTTGGTTTTCGATTTAGCGAGTTGCAGGTAACTCTATTCGCCTTAACCTAGTCAATTATGTCTTTTTTAGTTGGCGGTGGGCCCCCGAAAGCCGCGAAACTCCACGTTGACTCTCCAACGTGGAACCGCGCGGGTTTCGGGGCGGAACCCGCGATGAACCGCGCGGGTTTTAGACTCACAGTCGCGATGTTCATCGCGACTGTGAGGTCGGAACCCGCGATGTTCATCGCGTGTTCATGGGTGACAGTCGCGATGTTCATCGCGACTGTCTGGACGAAACTCGCGATGTTCATCGCGGCTTTTGTGAAAAAGCCGCGATGAGATTTTTTTTTTTTTTTTTTTTTTTTTTTTTTTTTTTTAATTTTTATGCTGGGGCTAAAATTTTCTGTGTTTTCTTGGCAGGATGTTGCGGAGGGCTCAGTCCGTATGGCGGGAGAGAGATATTGATGCCGAGATTGTGGCGAGGATCGAGGATGATGGGGGGGTGAGACAGACCTTAGCCATGAGCGGACTCTTGAAGTTCGCTCAGATACCTTATATTCGTTCAGTGAGGAGACTCCTGAACAAGCTCGTTCAGTGGTGGGTGCCGGCAGAGGGTGCCTTTATTATTGGTGGTGAGAGGTTGGAGATTACTCTCACTGATGTATATTTTTTGACCGGTTTGCCTCGCTTGGGTGAGGTGGGTGATATCTCTCCGAGGTTGCCTCCAGGCGTGGATATGGAGGACCTCTTACAGACCTTTTGTGGGGATGACGCTGTTTTGGTAAACAGCTCTATTAGTCTGAAGTTCCTACGTGAGTGGGATATGCGGGCCGTTGGTGCCTGTGTTCTGAGGGTTTTGGGTGCTGCTGCACCACATCGTATGTCTGGGGGGCAGACGGTGTTGGTGGACTCCGTTCTCCGGGGTACTTACTATGCTTGGGCTCAGATGTTCTTGGCCGGTGTCCGGAGAGATCTGGACAAGGCCGTGAGAGAGGGAGGTGAGTTCTGTTACGCCTCATTTTTATGTTGTTTTTTCTTTGAGCGGGTGCCGACCCTACGGCCACACGTACAGGTTCGTGCTGGTCTACCTAGCGAGCCTCGTATGATGAGGTGGGGGCAGATGATGCCTCGTGCTGGCGGTGGTATCCGTGGCTTCTTTACAGAGGATTTTTTCCAGCAGTGGGAGCAGATGCCACTGGTGATCGAGGACTATCCATACGCCGGTATGGACTACCGGGGAGACCCGGAGATGCCACGTGCCCCAGGACAGGCCTGGAGCTTAGATAGACCCGCAGGATATGGACCAAGTCGTGAAAGCAGTAGGTCATGGCTCGCTGGAAAGTGGCACCAGCATTTTTAAGGCCAAAGGGCATGACTCGATAGGCAAAGGTGCCCCATGGGGTGGTAAAGGCAGTCTTGTACTGATCCTCCTTGCGGATGTGAATCTGGTTGTATCCGGAAAACCCGTCCATGAAGGATAGGACCTCATGGCCCGCACATTCATCAATGAGTTGGTCAATGAATGGCGTGGGGAAATTGTCTTTTGGACAAGCGTGGTTTAGGTCGCGGAAATCAGTGCATACTCTAAGGGTGCCTTGCTTTTTGTTGACAGGGACGGGGTTCGACACCCATGTGGTGTACGGAATAGGGTAGATGAAACCTGCTGTTCGAAGTTTCTCGACTTCAGCCTTGACAGCGGGGAGCTTGGCAGGGTGAATAGGTCGCTGTTTCTGACGAACAGGGGGTACTTCCGGCCATGTATCGATGTGGTGTTCAATAATGGAGGGGTCGAGACCAGGCATCTCGGTATAGGACCAGGCGAAGACGTCTCGGAACTCTTGAAAGAGTTTTTTGTATGCCTGAGTTTCTGCTTGAGTGCAAGATGCGCCCAGCGAGATGAGCTCAGGTTTCCCTGGTGTTATGGAAATGTCTATCTGTATGGTGGGGGAAATGTTGGACATGTTCCCTTCCTCAAAGGCATCCGGTGCTGGGATGGGGTCCTTTAACCAATCGACCTTAGCAGGAATGAAGTCTTTCGACTCGACTGATAGCTGGTTGGATGCGGTGGAGGTAGATGCTTCCGGGAGGAAGTACGAGCGATGATGCATATCATCCCAAGGGTAGTCGGGTGCAGTGAGTGTTTCCAAAATCTGCTCGTCAGTATTGAAGTAGTCAGACCATAAATCAAGGGGTTCTGGTTTGAGGGTTGTCGAAATCATATATATCGTATTGACTTCTTCTGACGAGGATGATGGTGGAGGGTGAATCTCCTCGATGAGGGGAGGAGATATCTCTAAATCGGCATTGTTTAATTCGTACAGCGCTGCTCTATAGTCTGGTAGATCAGGGCAATGGTGTGAGTAGTGGCCGTAGACACTGCATATAGCACAAGGATGGTTAGTGCGCAGTGATTTGTCGCGAGGCTGTAGAGGTGGCTCTAATTTGACTACTGGGATGCCGATGTCATCGTCCAACATATTCATATGTTCTTGGAGTGCCGGTAAATGTGGGCATTGATGAGTTGGATGGCCAATTTCATCGCATAATGAACATTTGGGGGGAGCTCGAAACACCGGTGGGGGTTTGGCTGTCTTAGGAGGTGGTATGGCAGTGTAGGGTTGTGGACCTCTGCCCCCAGTGGGCTTAGCAAGGAGAGGGGGATCCTTTGACGTCGACGCAATCGTGAGACCCGGAGGAGGTTTCATTGACGACGAAGGAATATGGGGGTTAGGAGGAGGTGTCGTTGCCGACGAAGGGATCGCGACGCCAGGGGGAGGTTGATTTGTGGTAACAATAGGTTGTACCGGTTGGAGGATGACGTCTGGTGTCGGTAATCGAACGGGAGGCGGAATATACCACACGGGTAATCCCAATGTTAGCCCGGGTAGGCTAAGGGTAGCCATCACCGGGGCGCTTACTACACCCGAAGGAGGAAATAGGAAGGGGATGGTGTGGATGGGTGTAACACCAATGTGACTGGGGATCAATGGTGGTTGACCGCCGGGTGTTTGCGTATTCTGCGAAACAGTACAGAGGTTTGCGACTTGGGTCTCCGGTGACGGTGGTGGAATGGCCTGGAATGTAGAGGTCATTGGTGTATCCGAATACAGTCCGGGTGCCACAGAAGACACATAGGAGGTAACAGCACTAGAAGCGGGTTGTTCAATCATGGGGAGAACATTCTCCGGTGCTGCAGGGGCGTTGGGGTCATAGTAGGTGAGTTGGTCAATTTTGACCACGCGGCCCTCATGGGGGAACATCATGGTGCGGAAGACGGAAGAGGCGACCGCTTTCATGGCATACATGTAACTGCGGCCAAGTAAAAGGTTATAGTCTAGTTGGGCGTTAATGACCTCTATGTCGATGAGCACGGTCTTCCCACCTAATTGGACGGGTACCTTGGGTAATAAACCGTGAGGTTGAGCTGACCGGCCGTCGTAGGCCCGCAATGCAGTGGTGGATTGCTGGAGAGCAGGGGAGCCCAACTTTTGCCAAACAAAAGTGGACATGACGCATGTGGAGGCACCCTCGTCGATGATACATCGATGGATGACAAGATTCCGAATAGAAACGGAAACTTGGACTGCTATGGTAGAAGGCAGCCGTGGTTCAGATTGGTCTAAGTCAAAGGTCATCAAGTTCGAATCATTTGGGTCAATAGCCCCAATGGCGGAAAGTAAAGTCTTGCGCTGAGAAGGACAGGTTTTTAAGACTTCTAACGCAGACATGGCTGCGGGCGATTGAGCTAAGTCATCTACGATGTTGTAATTGGATGCAGCTCGTGCATTGGGGTTGTTGTTGATTCGGCGAAGGGGGAAGCGAGGTGCTTTAGAAGCGCCATCGAGTGGAACCTGAGGTATACGCAATGTCTGATCAGTGGGATTAGCAGTGGTATCCTTTTCGGCGGGGGGGGCTTCAGAAGTCGGTCCGTATTGATTTCGACGGGTTTGGACATTGACGTCAGCGGTGGACATCATCAATAAGTGGTGGGTACCTGAATCAAACATGGGTTGATCAGGAGCTGTGTAAGTTATTTGTTGTGGTTGCACGTTGCCCTGTTGGGGGGCTAACGGCTGGGTGTTTACCACTCCTTGTGTTGGAAAGGGGTTTTGGAGAACCAGAGGTTGTTGTGGAGGTGGTGGGGGGTTGGGTGGTGGCTGAGGAGCCGCCTGCCCTTGACGATGGGCGTCATTTGTCCATAGTTGTCGAGCTCGCTCGAGATGTGGGCAAGCGTGGGTATAGTGTCCATAGACACCGCAAATGGAACAAGGATGGTTTGTCCGTAAATTAGCATTTTTAGGTTGCTTAGGTGGCCGATCAGGATTCTGATGAGCGGGCGCTGCGTTATTGTTTTGCGGGGGCTGGGTAGGCTGTGGAGCTTGGTTGCGGTTTTGATTGTTTCCACGGTTGCGTCCTCTTCCGCGGTTGGGTTGTCCACCCTGGTTGCGTTGGTTATTTTGATATTGGGGCTGCTGTTGTTGTGCGTACACATGCCCTTGAGCATTGGGGGGATTCTGAGGAGCCGCAGGTGCGGGAGCAGGTTGCGGTGGATAGTATGCAGGTGGAGCTGGAGGTGGTCCAGTTGCCTGTTGGGGTTGTTGGTACCCCTGCGCTGGTGGAGGTGTGAGGTTAGCCGGTGCAACCGGTTGTGGGTAATGCATGGGCTGTTGTGGAAACTGCATGGGGTTTTGTACCGTAGGTTGAGCATAGTATGTAGGAGGTACATATGCTGATGGCGCTTGGCCATAACAATGTTGTGGACAAGAGGGTCCATGAACATGATGGGTCTGGTTTATTGGAGCATAAGAAGTTGTCGCTCCAGAACTGGATGTAGCCCTAGAAAGGTCTGGGGCGGGCATGATGCTCACTATACTGAAAGGTTTTGCTTGCGGTGTAATTTGGCCAATAATGCCATCAGCGGCATGTGATGCCCCCGGTGTGTCACCGCGTGCAGAGTCGCCTCGTGGGGCGTCAGGTATGATGGTGTATAGGTATCCTGACTGGGCATAGATAAGGTCAAACTGTTGGGCCTTAAGGATGGCCTCCTCTTCAGACTGGGGTCTTTCAGAAGCTACATCCTTCGCAATGAGGGGAAGGAGGGATTTAAGGAACCAGTCTAAAAAGATTCGGTCGTCTAATTTGATCTTGCATAGGCTTCGGCGCCGACGCCAATCATGGATATGGTCAGTGATGTGCGTGGCCGTGTTCTGTCTGCAAGACAGTAGGATCTCGACGCCCGCATCATAGCGGACCGGTAGCTGAAAGAACTGCAGGAAGGTCGAGGCAAGGGAGGTAAATGAGGAATGCGTCCCGTGGGGTTGCTCGATATACCATTTGGCTGCAGAGCCAGTGAAGGTGCGCTGTAATAAACGGAGGCGGATAGAGTCGTCCACTATGGAGTTGGAGGAACACCATAAGTGGAAAGACATGATGTGGTTCTGGGGGTCTTCTCCGGCCTTTCCCTCAAACTTAGGGATGTCAGAGGGAAGCTTAGTGGGCATGTGGGGCCAAGCAGGGTCATGCCTGATGGGGTCGTTTGTGAGCCTAGCTAAATCTGGCAGGTTGAGACTTGCCATGTATGGTAGACTAGCGGATGTAGTGACCGGAACCGGGACCTGCCTAGCCATTGTGGTATGGTGTAGGGGTCCAGTAGCGCCTATAGGTATGCTAGGTATGGAGGGTATGTTCCCTCCAAAAGGTGTGGCCTGATATGGGTTAGCACTCCCAAGTGCAACCTGGGTTACACTTGGGTTAGGAATCGTACTAGGGATTCCTGGTATAGCACTACCGAGTGCAACATGGGTTACACTTGGGTTAGGAATCGCACTAGGGATTCCTGGGATAGCATTCCCAAGTGCAACAGGAGTGACACTTGGGTTAGGAATCGTACTAGGGATTCCTGGGATAGGGTTTGTGGAAACCGAAGGGGGTATGACCCCCATGTTGGGCATGCCCATGACAGGTGGTGGTCCTGTGTTAGGCATTCCTGAATGTGGAGTGGTACCCATATTGGGCATACCCAAGGGGGTGGATGTTTCCATGGATGGTACTCCCGCAGAAGGGTTTGCGGATGTCTGACCTATGGTTAATGTAAATTGTGGATCATCTGGTGTTCCAGACATAATTGTGGTCGGTGGTAACTCTGTGGGGTTTTCGGATTCTACCTCCAAATCAAAGGTGAAGTGGGGTATGTCAGAATCGGATGACCGTCTAGATGATCGACGATGTGTCGAATCAAGGGATAATGCTCTGCGTCCGTGACGTGGAGAGCCAAGTGGACTAAACTCTGGGAGTTCGCCCTGTAGACGACGAGAACGTCTAGAATTCTCAATGGTGAGAATATGTTTTTTATATAAAATATTGTTTTAAGTATCAGGTGGTGATATATGTATGTAAAAGACTCAAAACCCTAATGCAACCAAGGGTGCAAAAAGGGGAGTGAAAAAAAAAAAAGAAGGCTCACAGGCCAAAAAATCGATCCTCAAAAAATGCACTTATTCTAGCAGCTGTGCTACAATAAGTGGAGGAATGCAACAACCGGTCAGAATACCAATATGCAAGCGGCTCCTAGAAAAAATAGGTGTAACTAGACTCAAAAGGTGGTAAAGATCATGCAAACACCTAATCTAAAAGTATTGTGACTCAAACAGACGATATCCCCTGCAAGGTGATGAAATCCAAGTCAGACAATATGAATGTAGAGACAACGGCTAGATATCCCCCTACCGGGAGGGACACCGGGTAATCAATCCTAAAAAGACAGGCTACTAGGATACTCCGTTCATGACGCGTCGAGAAAAGGTAAATCTGCCGTTTGGTCCTTTGATCGCAATATCCCAATACAGGGATATCCCGAGAACTGCGAATGGTAGCCCTTCGGTTACTGAATGGGTTTCGGTATCCCACTCAGGCTTCCGGAACCATCCTCGCGACTTCAACCCTCCTAGGGGAGAGGCCTTCCCACAAACCGGTTGTGACCGCGCCAAAAAGTACTAAGAGATTTTAGCTCCCTAATTGGACAACTTCTATGTCTCAGATGTATGAACTGAGGGGTGTTATTGGAACACCTATCCCCCCAATACTACCTAGCTACAAGAATTCTTTTCGTGTTCCCCAAGTGGGGTTAAGAGTGTGTTCAAATTAGGGTAAGTTTTAAGTCTTAGTTCAATTTAAGTGATCGTGTGAGTGCACGTGAGGTGTTGTAAACTGAACTTGAAAAAATTAAATGCTTTAAGGGAAATTTTTCAAAAAATAAAGGACTTTTCGAAAAATAATAAGCAAATATTTAAGACTTTTTTTCACTAAAAGAAATTAATTTGCTTTTTCAAAAATAACTCAAAAAATAATGGATTTTTTGGATTTATGAAAGCAAATAATAAACTTCTAAAAGAAATAAATGGATTTCTTCGTTTCAATAAAATTTGCTAAGGGCAAGATTCTAAAGAAGTAAACAAGAAAAAATTTGAATCTAGATAAAGAATGCAAAATGAATCTTTCTTTCACTTTCTTGAAAATTTTTAAAAAGATTTCTATGTATGCACTTTTAAATAGTAAAAAAAATTTTCTAAATCTGGAAAATATGCAGAATTTGATACTGTAAAAAATGTGCTATGGGCAGAAAGTACAGTAAAAAATATTTTTCAAAATCGGGATGGCCGAATGAAAAAATTCAGCCGCGCGGGTTTTGGACGAACAGCCGCGATGGGCCGCGCGGGTTTTGGCCGAACAGTCGCGATGGACCGCGCGGGTTTTGGACGCACAGTCGCGATGGACCGCGCAGGTTTTGGGCGCACAGTCGCGATGGACCGCGCAGGTTTTGGGCGCACAGTCGCGATGGACCGCGCAGGTTTTGGGCGCACAGTCGCGATGGACAGCGCGGAAAAAGGCCGCGAAGCCGCGGTGTGCAGCGCGGAAAAACACAGAAAAGTCGCGATGGACCGCGCGACTGTCTGGAAAAAGGGCGCGATGGACCGCGCGGAAAAATGCAGAAAAGTTGCGATGGACCGCGCGACTGTCTGGAAAAAAGCCGCGAGGCGGAAGCCGTGCACGGAAAACGAGAAACGAACTCGAAAATTTAAAATTTAGGGCTGTTTTTTGGGGCCAAATCTCAGAACAGCAATGGATCTGCTGTCTAAGATGGCAGATCTATGGATCTAATGGTTAAAAACTCATAAAAACTAAGATTTAATGGCAAAGCTAGAGATCTAAAGTTCAAACCAAAGCGGAGTCGCCAAAAACTGTTGGCCCGGTTTTGCAACCAGGCTTAGTGCTATGGGCACCTACTAACTAGTAGTAGCAGTTTCAATAGAAATAAAAATCATAAACTAAATAAACAATACTTTTCATGGATCTAAACAAGAATCTAAGCAAATAATGTAAATATTTCAAAATCAAGAACAAGAAACATAAGAAATAAATTTTGTATTGAAAAGTGGGGGGCAAGCAAGTGCTTGCGATATTACCTCCAATGGTGAAGGTTGATGTTGAGCAACTCCCAAGATGAGTAGCTCCAAACTCCAATAGGTCTCTTTCTCCAAGGTTGCTTCAATGGCTAAAAGTGCTCATGGGAGATTTCAGCAGCATAAGGATGAGATAATGGAAGGATGTGAAATGAGGAGCCCCTACCACCTTTTTATAGGTTTTGGTGGTGAGGAATACCATTTGTGGTTTTGTGGAAACCAATGGTATTGACCAACATGGTTTAGGTAATTTTCCCTCCTTTTTCCTTTTTTGAATAAAAATAATATTTTAATTCCCTTTTTAATATTTTTGGGAATTTGGACCCTTTTTGAGGGTTTTTTATGATTTTCTTGGAAAAATAATCTTTTTTAATGGAAAAAGGGGTGTACCAAGGTCTTTTGGTGACCTTTTGTTGGTTTCAGAGGCTCAGATGGTGAAAAAGTGGGCAAATGGGTCATGTGAATAGGGGAATGAGCTAGTGAGCACTTTTTAGGTGTTAACAAGTGTAGACTCAAGATAGGGAAAAAATCCACTAGAGTTCTCTTGATAATCTCTTCTCCTCCCATCCATAAGCCATATGTGCTCAATATATAGTCCTCTCAAAGGTAGGTGAAAGGATACATTGAGGCATTACTCGGGCAAATGGAGAGCCAAAGGTCACCCAATGATCGCTTTCTGGGAGTAAAAAGTAATAAATAATGATTTTTACCATTTTACTTGATACTCGCGGGCTATAGTGACGCAACTCATGGGTATGCATGATATAATGATGCAACATGCACGTAGGAATAAAAATAGGGAAAAATAGTGTCTGAAGGATATAAGTGGATCTGAGTCACTAAAATGGATCCTACATGCCAAATAATGTTGATGCTCACAGGGTGAAAGATTACGATGTAACAGATGCCCCCTAATGTGTGAGGTCAGATACTGATGCTACGATGGATGAAATACATTATAAAACTCAGAAGTGGAGTGATGGAAACACAAGTGGAAAGAGCATGTCACTCGTCATAATACAATAGTATCCTTGAATACATGTCAGTATAGTACAACAATCTGATACAATGGACATGAATAGGAAGTATATAATGGATACATGTCATAAGTGATCATAGACATGATCCCTCTACAGTAAGATATGGTCTCCTGCTGAAAAGGAAACAACTGGTGCAAACTAGAGGTATAAACTACTGATATCTGAGAGGTGATATCTCAGATGTAAAGTCAAAGTCATATGTAGGATACTGAATGCCACAATCACCTGGGGTCTTCTACACAAGTATTCAACGGTGCAAGTCCCATCAAGTGAATAAAGGAGTTAGGGTCGAACTTGATGAGACATCGTCTGATTACCGGTCAATGATGTATATTGTTAACAAACGCAAGATGACCCACCAATAATGAAAATGGGCATCAAGGCGCAGAGCACAATCATCAGAGTGTGAATAAATGGGTTGAAGTCGAACACTAGGATGAATCCATCGATCAGGGGACATTGATGTATTCGCAAAACTATCGATGGCGAGAGAACCTGCCACTAATGACTACAAACCTCAAGGTACTGAACTAAACTCTAAGCCTCAAGTCCCAGAATAAATGGGTTGAAGTCAATAGAATGAGCCTCACTGGAAGGAGGGAATTAAGGCATCCCCCATCAACCAACACGAGGTACCAGCTACGCTGAAAGATTTGGATGAACTCAGATAAAACAGACTGACTCAATAAGGATGGTCGACATGCAATAGTTAAGAGATTTGAGGAGTGGCTGACACTAGTTTCAGGACTTCCTTTGAACAAGAGCATGAGCAGATGGATAGCCTCAGGCAACATAGACTTGGCATAAACTGTGCAATGCAGGAGGTAATACAGAGGGCTCCATAATGACTGTAAGCTTAACCAATCAATGGAGAGAAATGAGAAACAAGTACAGCTCCTAAGGTCCAACTATAGTCCCGACTCATAATGTACGAAGTGGAACGAATGCTCTATTCAAAGGCGACACAACAGCTGCCAACAAGAAGTAGTAACCATAATCCCGTCCATCTTTTTGGAATATTTGATATTTTTCATCTTTTTCATATTTTGGAAAAACTTGAAAAAGAATAAAATTGCTTATAGTACAAGAAGTGAGGGAATGAGTGTCAAATAGTGAGCAGACTAGTTCCAATCTGTGGAACATACCTATGATCAATGCAAGGAAGTGCATGCAGGATGTGGACACTTGGGGGGGTGTTCCCTCAGGGTCAAAAGGTCATCAAATTGTGAAGGGAAAATATAAGCTCTGCAAGGATTGACAGGGAAAAGTGCTCAGGCACCAGGCTAACAATTGAGTAAGCGGGAGCCGACACAAGGCTCAAGTAGCAAGCAAGATAATGCAATGCAATCACAACTTGACATAAAAGGGAAGTCCTTTTTCATAAAGTTAGTATCCTCACCCGAAAAAGTGTAAAATAATGAGAGAAGAACTCTTCTAATCACGTATGACTAGAGTATACATTTTTCGTAATTAATCCACAAAGGTCTGGAAAACGGGTAAACTTATACCTAAGTGGATGTCGCTTCAAATCCTTTAATGAGTCTGAAATGACAAGTATACTCGACAATCTTGTTTGATTTGGAAAAGTCTAACAAAAGATTAAAAAAGACTTAAACAAGTATAAGTCCAGCCAAAAATCCTGTCTCCAAGAAACATAAGTACCAAGATCATCTCTAAAATGTACATAAAGAAAAATCTGATACAAGTCACTGTGGTAGAAACATTTTCAACTTCACTATTGTTAACCTTAGACAACATGTAGGTAGAGCTAACCGCTAAAGGTGCCATAGTACCAATACCTGAGGGATCAAAATGATCATCTTCAAAATGAAGAGAAAAGCTAAATGATGTGAAGGAATATGCAAGAGTAAATTCATCATCAGAGGAGTTGGAAATTCTTGAAATAGAATCAAACTCTTCAGGAGTGCTAATTTGCGGATCTATAGGAATGCTCAAAGACTCATCAGACTCAAACATCAAATCAGGGTTGGACGAGACTGTGAATGGATCCAAATTCAAATGGATGGCAAGTTGTACTCTAGACTCATATTGTTCAATAAGATCAAGGGTAGGAGGGGAATGAGATCTATGATAAAGAGCCCCCCACAGCTTGTCATCACCACCCATGGCTCCAATAAAAACTTCATCTGAAGGTAAAATACCATCGAGGAAACCATGTGAAAAAGATAGGTTGACTGCACACGCGGGCAGCATAACGGGATCTTCCTCTATTGTCCATGAAGAAGAGAGATCCAAATCTGCAATGGCTTGTTGAACATCTTGAGAAGCAAGATTGATTGCAGACAAGGGCATATCCATTCCGATGTGCTAAATGTCTCCAGATGGGGAACTCGTGGAAGGTGGATCCCACGGATCACTAAAATATGAGGTCCGAAAAGGTACATTATTCAATGGAGGAGGTGCATTATCGGAAATGGTTTCAATAAAAGGAATGGGTGAAGGGAAATCATAAGATCCCATCAATGAAGGGTACATACCGACACCCATGTTCCCAGTTGCCAGCTGAGAATGAGTAACCTATGGGACTATAGGTCCCGTGGATGTTGTGGAAGAGGAGTTAACATAATCCAGCTGATCGATGGTCACAATCTTGCCTTCATGAGGAAAGCAGATAACTATGAATATAGTCGACGCGACAGCTTTCATGGCATACATCCAATTCCAACCCAGTAAAAGGTTTTAGTCGATGGGCGCATTAACCACCTCGACTTCAATAGGCACAGACTTACCTCCCAAGGAGACAACAAGGGAAGGAATAATTTCATGCAGCTTAAATGAACGACCATCGAATGTAGTGAGCGTGGTTCTAGACGTGAGTAGGGGAGGATAGCCAAGAGCTTTCCAACAAGCTAACTACATTACTAATGCAGAAGCACCTTCTTCAACCATAGTATGTTTGACAAAACTCTGAAGGCACACCACCTGGATTTGAAAATCGACGTGGTAGGGTAGGCAAGGTTGGACATCAGTAGTATCAAACATGATAACAGTGGGACTTCCCCATCCTGAACTCCTAATGCACTCAAAAGAGCATGCTTCTGAGAAGGACAGGCTTGCAAAACTTCAAGAGCCGACATGGCACACGGAGTTTGGCCGAAATATTCTACGATGGAGTAGTTGTGGGTGGCTCGAGCATTAGGATTATGCATAGAGTGCTTAAGAACACCTTTCAGTATCCGTGGCATAATAGAAGGCTTCTCGATATGAAAGGAATTGTCAGGAGGAGGGGGAGGATCACTCCCCAAATTGGGTTGTGGTGCATCATAATCGCGCTGACGAGTGGCAACACTAACCTCTGACTGAACTATGTCCACACATCCATAACCACTAGTATTGGAAGAAGATGTTGTCGTCTTAGTACGTCCATAACTAGTGGTGGGAGCATGCGAAGCATGTTTTGGTGATGAGGTAGGGGATCCTTCAACACAGCTGGGCTCTGTGCCAAGTGCTTCTACGCTTCTTCAATATGAGGACATAAGTGAGTAAGATGGTCTTCCCCATAGAGCTTGCAAGGAAACTTCACCTTATGCCTAGTTTTACGGTCCTCACCAGCATTTTTGCCTTCCCGAGGAGGGTTGGCATTATCCTTACGGGGGGTATTGCGATTGCTATTGTTATTCCCATTGTTTCCACCCTTACAATTATTTCTCCCCTTTTTCTTACCACCAGGTTACTGGTTACCTAAATGGTTCATCGTTTGCACACTGTGTACATCAGACGATGGGGTGGAAGTGGATAAGGTGTGAACCTGTCCAGGAGTAGACAGGTTTAGCAACAAATTTTGCATTTGATTAGCTACCAAATTTATGGGACGAGTGCCTGCAGATCCAACGATTCCATCGGCATGCGGTAAAGGAACTAACGTAGGCTCATGGCGTGTACGTGGTGTGTTAGGAATGATGTCATACAAAATGCCAGACTGAGAGTATAATAAGTCTAACTGCTGGACTTTCAAGATGGCTTGTTCCTCAGTTACAATGCTGAACATCGAAACATCCTTCACAATGTATGGGAGTAGAGACCTGAGGAACCATTCCAAAAGGAACCCTAGAGGAATGTTGGCTTTCACTAACCTCTTACATCGACGCCACTCTTGAACGTGGTCAGAAATATGTGTGGCCTTATTCTGACGGAAGGTAGATAAAATTTCAGTGCCAGTATCATAGCCAACCGGCAACTAGAAATGATCTAAGAAAACCAAAGTGATCTCATTAAAGCTCCTATAGGTGTTTCAAGGCAACTCAACATACCACTTCGCATCTACCTGTGATGCACCTGCATCAATTACTTAATAAAAATATGCGAGATAGCAGAAATGACAGAACTCAGAATCACTTTTATATTGATCATAGGCCACTTCGAGGGGGCAACCTCCTATGAGCAAGCTCAATACAAATAACTTCACCATGCCTTCATAGGTCTGAACACACGCTTATATACTAATTCTAGGCGCCAATACTATGGGTCGAAACCATGGGTCGTTACAAACTATGGATCAACAATACTACGGGCGACTTACAAAGCATATGCGCCAACAACAATAACACAAACTATTGATCAACAAATACTACAGGACGGCTTACAAAGCATATGCATCCAACAACAACACACTATCAAAGTAAAGACATGGGTTCTTAACATCCCCTCCCCCTAAGAAAAGCTTTGTCCTCAAAGCTTTAGATGTGGAAATTGTTGTTGAATCTGAAGGAGTGGTTCCCATGTAGCATCCTCTGGTTGCATGCTGTGCCACTGAATTAAGACCTCTGTGATAGAGCGAGAACGAAGCTGACACGTGCGCCGATTGAGGATGGCCTCTGGCTCCAAAAGGATGGATCCTTCATTATCCAGTTCGGGTAAAATTGTTTGGCCGCTGATGTTGGTGCCAAGAACTTTCTTCAGACAAGAGACATGAAAGACTGGATGAATGCGGGAAGAAGGAGGAAGTTCCAATTTATAAGCAACGGACCCAATCTTCTAAAGAATCCGATATGGCCCATCGAACTTTGGAGTGAGCTTATGACGTCCTTTGAGTTTCAAGGAGGATTGTTTGTACGGCTGGAGACGAAGAAAAACCATATCGCTGACTTGAAAAGTGCGCTCCGAACGGTGCTGATCAGCTTGTTGCTTCATGCGATTTCTTGCCATGTGAAGATTGTCCCGCAAAATGCGAAGAATCTGATCGCGGTTGCACAGGACCGTGTCAACTTCCTGAACTGGTGAACTGGTGGGGGTGTATGGAAGAAGAGCTGGAGGTGCCTGACCATAGACTGCTTCATATGGGGTAATTTTAGAGGCAGTGTGGTAAGAGGTATTGTACCACCATTTAGCGAGAGGGAGCCACTTTGCCCACTGATGTTGTTGTTCCGAGGTGAAGCAACGAAGATAAGTTTCCAAGCATTTATTGACAATTTCAGTCTGACCATCTGTTTGTGGGTGATACCCTGAACTCATCTTCAGTTTGGTGCCAGTGTGGCGAAATAGTTCTGTCCAAAAATGACTGGTGAAAGTCGCATCACGATCTGAGACAATGGAAGAAGGGATGCCATGAAGACGAAAGATCTGGTCCATAAAAATTTGAGCGACGGAGGAGGCTGTATAGGGATGGCTGAGAGCACAAAAATGACTATATTTGGAGAGGCGATCAACGACAATGAGAATTACTATATTCCCTCCAGATTTAGGGAGCCCTTCAATGAAATCCATAGAAATATCTGTCCAAATCCGTGTAGGTATGACCAAGGGTTCAAGCAATCCTGGAAGTAGTGTTGTTTCACCCTTATTGTGCTGGCAGGTATCACATTCGGTCACCATCTGTTGAATTGTCCTTTTGATTCCCTACCAAAAGAAGTTACGCCGTGCTCGTTCATATGTTTTGAGGAACCCAGAGTGCCCGACCGATGGAGAAGCATGGATTTCACAGAAGACAGCCTGTTGAAGATCTGTGCTCTGGGGAAGCACTAGACGACCCTTGTATCGCAGAGGAGCACCATCCCAAGAGTAATGTGGTACAGCAGTAGGGTTGTTGGTCAAGCGTTGGATGATCTGAGATAAGGAAGAGTCATTGACATAACCCCGTTGAATAGATTGCAACCAATTTGGAATAGGCATAGAAATAGCTGAAAGAGAACCTTGGGCATCAAATGTGCGAGAAAGAGCATCTGCCACAATATTGTCTTTACCCTTCTTGTAAGTGATCTCATAGTCATAACCCATGAGTTTGCTAACCCATTTCTATTGTGCCGGGGAGGAGACACGCTGGTCCAAGAAATATTTCAGACTCTGGTGATCAGTCTTGATGCAGAAATGAATCCCTAATAGGTATGGACGCCACTTCTGTACTGCATGCAAAATAGCCATCATTTCCTTCTCATAGGTAGAGGCAGTTAAATTCTTACTTGAAAGGGCTTTGTTGGTGAACGCAATGGGGTGTTCATCTTGAAGGAGAATAGCACCAAGTCCATTGCCACAAGCATCAATCTCAATAGTGAAAGGCTTGGAAAAATCGGGCATAGCTAGCACAAGTGTAGTACACATAGCTTGTTTGTGTTTGTCAAATGCACACTGAGCAGCAAGTGTCCATGTAAAAGCATCCTTTTTCAATAGAGCAGTTAATGGAGCTGCAATCTTCCCATAATCCTTGACAAACTTGTGGTAGTAGCCAGTCAACCCCAAAAAACCACGAAGGCTCTTCAGTGTCTGAGGATGTGACCAATTGTTCATGGCATCGATTTTGGCAGGATACACGCGAACCCCTTGTGCTGAGATAATGTGCCCGAGATACTCAACTTCCTTTTGTCCAAAAACACATTTAGACTTCTTGGCATGGAGATGATGGTCAGAGAAAAGTTGCATGACAAGATCCAGATGCTGGAGATGTTCATCCCATGTTTTACTATAGATGAGGATATCATCAAAGAATACCAGAATGAATTTCCGCAAGTAGGGTCGAAATATTTTATTCATTAAGGCCTAGAATGTGGAAGGAGCATTAGTGAGGCCAAAGGGCATGACCAAAAACTCATAATGGCCATCATGTGTGCGGAAAGCTGTCTTAGGAATATCATCCTCATGAACCCGAATTTGAGGATACCCAGAACGAAGATCTAACTTGGAGAAAAAGTGAGCCCCATGAAGCTCATCAAGAAGCTCATCAACAACAGGAATTGGAAACTTATCCTTGACGGTGAGGTGATTAAGTGCTTGGAAGTCAATGCAGAGGCGCCATGACCCATCTTTTTTGAGGACAAGAATAACTGGAGAATAAAAGGAACTAGTGCTTGGGCAAATAATACCTTGCTTCAATAAGTCCCGAACGAGCATTTCAATCTCCATTTTTTGGTGAAATGGGTAGCGATAGGGCCTAATGTTGGGAGGAACGCTGCCAGGAAAGAGCTGAATACGATGGTCTTCTGGCCTGGAAGGTGGTAATCCCACTGGTTCAGCAAAGACACCTGTATATCGATCCAGAATTTGTTGTAGATCCAAAGGAGTAGTGGAGACCGCTGATGGTTGCATCTGGATGGAATGGATCTGAGAGATGACACCATATGAATTCTTCTTGAGGATTTTTTCCATGTGATGTGAACTGATGATGCTGAGAGAACCTGGTTGTAATCCTATCAATGTGTGTTTGTGTCCATTGAGTGAAAACTGCATCCAAAGTTCGGCAAAATCCCATAAGATAGGGCCGAGTGTGCGTAGCCATTGAGCGCCCAAAACCACATCACATCCGCCTAAGGGCAAGGAAAACATGTCAGAGCGCAAGGTATAATCTCCCATAGAGATACGCACATTTCGACACTTCCCTTTGCAAGGTAAGGTGCCCCCATTTGCAACCATGACTTCAAAGTTGGAGCAAGGATGGATAAAACAATCAGCTTGTTTGGCAATTTGAGGGTCAATGAAATTATGAGTGCTACCAGAATCAATGAGGATTGTAAGAGGAAGCTTCTTGAAGTAACCCCTAACCCGCATTGTTTGGGGAGTGGTGATTCCAGCTAAAGCATGGAGAGATATCTCTGGCTGGTCATCCTGAGACAGAGGGTCAATAGGCGGTTCCTAAATGTCGACCGGAGCATCCAATGTTTCTGGATCTTCGTCACCCATTTCAGAGGTAGGCGGAGACTCCACATCCAGGAGATAGAGCTTTTACTGAACACATCTATGTCCCCGAGTGAATTTCTCATCACAATTATAGCAAAGCCCCTTTTTTCTGCGTCCTTCCATCTCTGTTTCAGACAAATGCTTGATAGGAGTTGGTCGAGGAGCCTGCGGTATAGGTGGTCGCTGAGAACCTATATTTCGGAAGGGAACAAAAGTGGGCTTGGAGCGTTGTTGGGCTGCAATCTTGTCTTCTGCCAACTTAGCCAACCCTAGTGCTTCCATCATTGTGTTGGGACAGAACATTTTGACCTCAGAGCGGATGGCATCCTTTAGACCACTGATAAAACAACTCCAGTAAAATTCATCAGACAATCCTTCGGTGTGGTTTGCTAGATTCTCAAATTCGGTTTGATACTCTCTCACAGTGCCAGTTTGGCGAAGTTTAGTGAGGGCTCCTGTGAAGTCATCAAAAGCACTAGGACCAAATCGTTGCAAAAGGAGCTGGCAAAAGTTTGGCCAGTTGGGCTCTGGATGAGCCTTGATGTACCAACGGTACCATTGAAGAGCTTCCTGTTCCAAATGAAAGGATGCCAACGGAACTTTGTTGACATCAAAAGTATTATGCAGACTGAAATACTGTTCTGCACGATAGATCCATCCAGTTGGATCGGTACCATTTAAGCGAGCAAAATCAAGCTTCGGACCACAGAAATTGCTAGAAGAAGAGAACCCATTTTTTGCTGAAGACTCAGACTGCCGTTTGTTGTTCATAGTTGAATGTTCAAGATGGAGACCGAGAAATTTTTCATCCAGATCCTGGAGTTTGGCTTGGATGGCTGCAAGTGCTTCCTCCATGGTTTTTGCTCCTGCACTGGTGACAACAATAACCAGGATTTTTTTTTTTTTTTTGGACTGTGTAGGAAAACAAAAACAGGAACTACTTCAATAAGGGAAAATTTGGATTTGGGAAAAAATCAGAAGGGTAATTGGGGTTTGACTAGGTTTTGGACATTGTTGGGTAGATAGGGAAGCAAAAATGAGGATTTCAAAAGCGAGGTGAAAGAATGGGAAAATTTGGCAAAGGGAAACAAAGAAGCAGAATTCAGAAAGGAACTCTGTGGTAAAATTTGAAGGTGATTGGGTGAAATCTGAGGAAGTTATGGCAAACCCTAAAAATAGACAAATGTGGGATTTCGGGCTGTAGGAAGGGGAATTGAGGATAGGGTCCTCAGGAATGAAATATGCAAAATGATATGACAGGGGTTCCCTGAAAATTTCAAGGGAAACAGAGGTAAAACAAGGGAGATATGGAGAATTTTTTTTTTTTTTTTTTTTCCAGACTGGAGCGGCTACGGCTCATTTTTTTATTTTTTACAGACTGGAGCGGCTACGGCTCGGAAGGAATCTGGAACAACGCTGAACGGCTGGATATGGAACGGCTTGCAAAATGAATCTGAAATGGCGCAGCAGTGATTGACAATAGTTTAGCTGAAAGTAGATATGGACCCCAGGTATGTGCGGCTTCCTAACAGTTCAGGGTTTTCACTCGGCCACCAATGCTGTCTGACGACTTGTGTATTGGGCCAGTACCCCTCACTCCACGGCTCAGGTAAAACTAATAACCGCTTTGCCACAAACGACAGCTCTTGGTTTACCTCATGGGTGGGAACTAGTCAATCAGGTAGGGGTCGTTGCCCTTTTCGCTGGCAGGTCCTCTCAATGGGCCAGCTACTTCAGGGTTCCTGTGGTACTCCTCACAATGAGTTTTAGGGCTTATGCCCAAGTACTTCCCACAGTTAAGCGGATAGGGATTATTCCCAAATCTGAACCTGCAACAGATGCGAAAAAACATTTTGGCAGAAATTTCACCCAGCGAGCCCAAGAAAGTGCTCAGATACCAGATGTGATGCACCTGCAACAATTACTTAATAAAAATATGCGAAATAGCAGAAATGACAGAACTCAGAATCACTTTTATATTGATCACAGGCCACTCCGAGGGGGAAACCTCCTATGAGAAAGCTCAATACAAATAACTTCACCGTGCCTTCATAGGTCTCAACACACACTTATATACTAATTCTAGGCGCCAATACTATGGGTCGAAACCATGGGCCGTTCCAAACTATGGATCAACAATACTACGGGCGACTTACAAAGCATATGCGCCAACAACAATAACACAAACTATTGATCAACAAATACTACGGGACAGCTTACAAAGCATATGCGTCCAACAACAACATACTAACAAAGTAAAGACATGGGTTCCTAACACTACCCCTGTGAGGGTGCGTTGAAATTGTCGCAATCTAACAGAATCATGATTCAATGAGTTGGAGGAGCACCAAAGGTGGAATGTCATGACATGATCTCCTGGGTCTTCACCACCTTTCCCCTCAAACTTAGGAATGTCTGAAGGGATCTTGGTACGGACTAGGGGCCAAGTGGGGTCATGAAACACCGGATCATTCATGAGCTTCGAAAGATATGGAAGATTCAAACGTGCAAGGAATGAGAGATGAGGTGGGAAAGCTTGATTATAAGTCCCCATAAAAGGTTGGTTAAATGGAACCGTGTTATAAGATGGACCAAAAGCTTGACCATGAGGATTATACTGCTAATAATAAGGACCTGACGGACCATAAACTTTTCCATGGCCATAGGATTGATAACCTCCTCCTGCCTGACCCATTTGAGAGTAAGCAGGTATGTGCGTGTTTTGGGCACCATATTGGGGTGGTGGGTTATACTGGTGGCCAGCACCGACAGTGTTGTAGTAAGGGTTGCCACCATGAGTATGGGGCATGTATGTACTATTAATAGCGGGAACCATGTTGTAATGACCATAATGGCATGGTATGTTCCCACCCCCAGCATTATGATTAGCTTGAGCAGTCGCGTGGTGACCAGAAGCATGAGAAGTATTCCCAACTTCAATATTGGTGTTACTAGTAGCAGGGATGGTGGCGGGATGTCCATGTGGATAGGATATATTCCCACCCCCTACATAAGAATTACTAGTTGCGGTAGTGGATGCAAAAGTATGCAGCATATGTCCACACCCATATTTGGGAGAAGCATTAACATCCGTAAAAGTAGTCCTGGGTTGACGAGTAGTGGCATGTGTATTAGGTGGTGGATGGTGAGTTGTGTTTTGAACAACGTTCCTATTGGTTTGGGAAATCGTAGGAGGTGGTATTCTTCCAACATTTGCATTGTTAGGAGGAACTTGACTAGTCCCCATACTATGTGTGTGAGTGGACAATGTAGTGCCCCCAGCGAGGGTAGTGCCCCCAGTGGGTATAGTATGGCTAACACCATGACTGGTGCCAACGTGACTACCAAACGTAGCAGAAGGTTTGATAGTACTATGACTAGGCATACCAAAAGAGAGTGTGGTTTGGTTGATCGTAGGACCAGTATCGTCATGTAACTCAGGAATTCCGTGTCTATAACTACATGGGAACAAAGGAACGAAAGGATTTCCCTGTTCTTCATCCTTCGGGTAAGTTGGGTATTCCGTAAAGATAATTATCCGGATTAGAAGGATCAAACAGATCTCGTTCAAGTGGATTAGGCCAAATAGAACTAGGTTGAGTCTCAAGTGGATCACCTCCCCATGCCTCATGAGGGGTATGGGGATCGGAAATGTGTTCAACTTCACCAGATGGAGTGAAAGGGTTTTCCTCAGTATCGAAATGTGTAGCAGTCATAATGTCTTGGACGTAAGTCTCGTAAGAATCGGAAGACTCAGAGGGAGCCCTCTGGTGTCCTCTAGCAACACGGCGTGAAACCTTGGCTGGCTTTAAACCAGCCAACCCGCAGGATCGACGGAGAGTAGGGCTCTACGCCACGATATCTCTGGAGAGAATATATAATCAAAATGTCCCCTAAAGGCCGGTTATCGATCAAAAATAGTAAATCAAAAGCACACACCTAGAGAAATTACAACCAAGAGCAGACAAACAAAGTGGCTAAATGAGCTCCCAACACTAGAGCCAGTATGTCTCGCCTAGGAGAGGCTTGAGACTCCCAAACTATATCCAGAGGTAACAGAATCAGTTATAGAGACACCCAGGCTTCACTGCGTGTACAGGTTCAAGTCCACTGCACAAACACAATTGTGCTGTCCAATCCCTATCTGACTCAGGACACAAATAGCATAACCACTGCAAGTACCCTGTGAGATACCTAGGTAAGGAAACTATGGTCACCACAATATAACCAATGCTCAGGGGGACAATCATAGGCGGGACCCATCGTATGGCCAGGGTAGCTAGGGTGAACCTACGGTACCCCCAGATACGAACAAATCCTGAATATATCTCCCACGTTTAGTTGGTATCAGAGGGATATCTCCTCAACCAACCTCCCGTGACCTCGTGCTTAAATTTAGCTTGAGTAGAGCTTCCTGAGAACACCGATCTATACCATGGATTCCTCCACTCCCTAGTTAGACACCTAATGTTTCGTCTAGTAGTCTTGGATTGTTTACTCACAATGATCTATTCCAAGACTCTAAACCTATGCTAGTTGGTGTACCCTATAAATAAAATCAATCGAATCAATTTTAAAATTAAGCGTTAATTTTAGTGGCTGTGGTTACTCAAAGGATATGATCATAAAACTAGTGATGTGTAGACTCAATAGTATGCAAAATCGTCCAATCCTAGACTCATCTATCCAATAAAACAATGTCACTAATATATAAAATCAACCGACCATTCCGAAATAAAGATGCAATCTTTTATCTTTTCGATGCACAAGAAGAACCTAAATGAAGGCAACAAGCACTCAATGCACGATGCAGTACATAAAAGTATTTTTTTTTGTATTTTCTCTTATAAACAAGAAGGAAAATGCAAAAACTAGATGTATATTTTTGTATTTTTTCAATATAGATGGAATGAAAAAATGCAAGCAAAATCCTACTATTCAGTCATTGAAGTGTTGAGAAGATCACTAAGACAACCCAGCAGATCCTAAACAGCAAGACTTAGCCAAAGGAATGAGCTCAAAAGAAAAAAACCAAGAGGCTAAATCCAAAGATTGGTAAAAAACTAAGAAGGCTCAACCAAGAGAAACGAAGGGTTCTGGTCACAACCAAGGCATGAAACAGTCAAGAAAGAGGCCAACAAAGACTCAGGAACAACCAAAGCCAACCTAGCAACAACCAAAAGCCATTAACCAACAAAAGCTGAACTTGTAAGCTACTATCAAAGGAATACCTGCGGGTACCCGCGAGCAGTAGAGTAAACATAGGTTGGTATATGCAAGCTAAGCTAAGCTAGCCCACGGGTGAGGAAAGGAAAATGGGAAAATAAAGAGTCCAATGGCTCAGAAAAAGAAATTTTTCTATGGTGTATCCTAACATCCAATCAGTGACACACAGCTTCGATAAACAACAACTCTAATTAAGGACTAATGCTTAAAATTTTTACCAAACATGGATGTTTTCCCCAGTTGAGTCGCCATTTCTATGTTGGAGAAAACTCACTATGGCTTGGGAATACCACAACAGACAGATGACTACCAAAGATCAACTCAATTCTCAAAACAATGCTATTATAAATGACAATGTTAAGATAATGGAGAAATGTAACCAACCTCGATCCAAACATTTGATGTAGATCCCCATTGGATCTTTCAATCCATGCACTTGAAATATGCAAATTAGTCTTGACAACCAATATCCAACAAGTAAATATTATATATAAATAAAATTAACATTATCAATAACAATGGTCCATAATATCACAAGCAAATGTAACCCAATGTATAATAAACAACATTTACAACATGATGGACGAGAATATGAGTATTTCTATTAATTAACAAGAAGAAGTACAAGGTGATACGACCTCTTGCAAGAAACCAATATGAACCAAGATCTGGATCAATCCACTTGTTCCTCCACCACTTCAATCCTCCATAAATGGAAAACTCAAACTAGATAGGAGTTTGGAAGGTGAACATAAAGGGTTCACAACTACAAGGATCAATGAGTGTAGACTCAAGATAGGGAAAAAATCCACTAGAGTTCTCTTGCTATTCTCTTCTCCTCCCATCCATAAGGCATATGTGCTCAATATATAGTCCTCTCAAAGGTAGGTGAAAGGACACATCGAGGTGTTACTCGAGCAGATGGAGAGCCAAAGGTGACCCAATGACTGCTTTATAAGAGTAAAAAGTAATAAATAGCGATTTTTATCATTTTACTTGATACCCGTGGGCTATAGTGATGCAACTCGCGGGTACACATGATATAATGATGCAACATGCGGATAGGAATAAAAATAGGGAAAAATAGTGTCTGAAGGATATAAGTGGATCTGAGTCACTGAAATGGATCCTACAGGCCAAATAATGCTGATGCTCATAGGGTGGAAGATACGATGTAACACTTATCTAATGTTGTTTGAATCTTTTGCAATTTATTTAACACAACGATTCATAGTTCTGGTTTCTCTTTGCTAATGATTTGTGTGTTCATGAGGTTTTAAAAGAGTTTATTCAATTAAAACTTTTATCGATTTCTGCAAATGGTTTTCTCAGTAATTATAATTGATGTTAAATTTTCAATTAACATATTAGTTACAGGTTAAATCTTGAATGCATATAACCCTCAATTTTCCATTCGTTAATTTTAATTGATTAATTGTAACTTTGGCAGTTAAGTCATTGATCTCTTTCACATTTCTGTTTAATTGATGAATGTGCTTATCTATTTCCATATCAAGCTAACCTACACTTATCTGAAGACACTTTGTTAGAGTAGATCTAACTTAGTTTAGACTCTTTTAAGTAGATTTGTGTTTACATATTTTACACACTTTGTTTTTATTCAAAGGAAAATTGATCCCTAGGATCAAAACTCAGCAACTCATAGAGTGCCAACGTAGGCCGAATATCCGTGGGAGATTACTATACCAAATAGGTTGGGGATAGAATTGTCCTTGTGTAGGATCTTTTGAATCCTTTCAGCCTGGGTTTTTCCCCTATGTCGGATGGCTTGGAACCCATTCCAACACCATGCACTTACCCTGCACACCCGAGGCCTCAACACCCCTTTTTGACTATTCTCCAATTATTGAGTGCATGTCTGAGGTTGGTGGGAAAAGTCACCTCATGGGCTTATTGAACCATGTGGATGACTACACTTTTGTGACAATTCTGTCATGATATAAGTCATTTTGTGTAATGTCCCCAAACCCCCTCGTGGATTTCAGAGGTGATGGGAGACCACTGAACCATTTTTTTCTTCTTCAATTCCTTCCATTTTCACACATAGCCGCAATGCTTGTTGATCCCCACATTCCAAGGTCCGCAATCCACATGCGGAACTCAGGAATCGGATTTCCAAATTCACCACTCTGAAGAAATTGCGCTCCCGAATTTTGCAACCCGCAATGCGGAAGTCGGAATTTAGAAGTTATTTGTGGCCTCAAAAATTTCCCACCCTACTTCCGTAGTTTTGCAATCAGTATGCGGAACTCAAAAGTCAGAGTCCTCCATTCTCTGTCCTGGATATTTACTCCTCCACAATTCCGCAATACGCAACCCGCGTTGTGGATGTCGGAAAGCGAAAACCTCATTTCGTCGTCCTGGGAAAAAATATCCTCTCACAATCCACAATTCGCTTTGTAGATGTGGAATGGAGGAAATACAATGCGCCAACACCATGGAAATTGACCTCCCGATATCCGTAATCCCCATTCTGCTTTGCGGATGCGAAAAGATAGAAATCCCACACACTGCCTCCATGGAATTTTCCCTTCCGAATTCTCTAATACGCAATCCGATTTGCGGATGTGAAGAGGTGGAAGGCTAATCCGCAATACGCATTGCGGATGTGGAAAGGTTGGGAAAACAGACCTCTGCAACTGCCAACTTCTGAGGGTGATAACTCCTCCATCCTAGCTCCAAATTAGACAAGGCTGGTACCGTTGGAAATATCTTGGAGAGATATATCCAATGTTTGGATTCCCCACCACACCTCAGCGATCTAAACCTGTCAATTTTCCAACTAAAAATATGTCCATAACCTCCTATATGTTCCTTTACTCTTCCACAAGGAACTCTATTTGACCTTTGCCATCGATTCTCCCTTCACTTGACCCACAGAGGGTCATTAAACATAGTAGGGGGTTTCCTAATTCTCTTTCCCCAATTCTATATGTAGTCAAGAAATCCTTCTCAAGGGTGAATGCAATGCATAAACAAACACATATTATGAACTAACACTAACTATTGCATCTACAACCTGCAAGGTTAACAACCTATTAAACTCATGCAAATGAAGAAGTATTCAGACATGACCTAAACCTCATACTCAGGCTTATAATTGGTCTTCACATTGATCAATTTCATGTATTCATTCATTCAATAAATTAAACATAACAAGCATATCATATCATAGGTAAAAATACATAATTTTAACACCACAAATACACTTATCTTGGAATAAATATGCCCCAGGCAACTGGCTAAGTGAGAGCAACTTTCCACCCAGCCTTAGGTCTTTGTCTAGCATATACTCTTTCAGCTGAGAGACCACCCTCGAGCTGGCTTGTGTATCCACTAAGGAGGGATAACTAGGCTCTCTCAAAGTCAAGGTTCCATCCCAATGCTAAGTCAACCTACAGTTGGGTTTATCAATCATACAAGGGAACAAGGGGGATGCTGCTAAGCCAGTGAGCTCACCCACAGAGCTATAGGCATCTCATATCACTCAGCAAACATGGTACCCACATTACCTACCTCACCCAACACAAGGAAGGCCCTCTTCTCTGTTGCACAGTCCCTCAAGGCCCCTTCCCTCCAGTGCTATTCAGGGTGGGCATAGAAAGGTCCAACTACTGCTTCCATGATACTTTTTCCCTCACTGGTTTTATCAAGCAGATCCAACCCTAGGTTGACCTGCTGCTCTGTTAATCAAGCTGGAAGCTTCTAAGAGTTGCGGCCTAAGTTCTGCATTGCAAATGAATTTAAGTGTTCTCACAAATTCATTAAGTTGTTCAAGCTCTGTAATTCAACCCCAAGGTCTGATCCATGGTTGTCCCAACTGGTTCACCTCCTACAAAGGGTTTTCTTGTGCATTCTTGTCTCTGCATATTCGCACACACAGAATCACGATTTCTCTTGTTTTCTTTTTGGCTGGGCTCTGCAAATTCATGTAATGACTTGGGTTGTTGGCCAAACAGGTAATAGGAATCAGGATGATCAAATTCCCAGGTGTAGAGTGGATTAAGGGACAAGTAAAACACAGAGTCATACCCTACCATACGGATTGTAGGGCCGCTCCATACCCATCAAATTCATGGACTGGTTTTCTCAACCACCTTCTTACAGTAGCATTAATGTTAGCATGGGGAGTTCAAATGGGTTCAAAATTTTCCATGTGGTAGCATGGGTTCCAATCCCACAACCCCCTCACCTCTCCCTAGTGGATACACATGGCCCCTTCTCATTGATTGCCTCCTTAGCTATTTTTCTAAGTATTTTATTGCAATAAGTAATAATTACATCATTTACATTATCTCATGTCTTAACAACACATGGATTATCAAAATGTCAAATTCTTTCCTATGCCAATAAACCCAATCACCCACTAGTGGGGCCTTGGCCTTGAGCACCACACTAGGGAAAACACACATTGCATTTATACAATATTTACATTGAATCCAATAAACTCTAAGGGTCAAAATAGGGGTATTACATTCTGCAGTTTCTAGGAGTCCTTTATTCTACTGTTAGAAGCTATGTCAGTTGTCTTTTCACAATTTTACTCATATCCCTTGGAGTCAACCCTCATTCTCTCATTCTTTCATGCAGATTTACATTGGGCATAGCTCTCCATTGTTGTCCATGAACTGAATAGATTGTGTTTAACCCATAAATTTGAATTTGGAGACAGTGCTACAGATTTGGAAGGGCAAATTGATGGTTGTAGGTGAGCAAAGAATTTGGGCAAGCTAGGAACCCTTACCCATTGAGTTTTGTTGTTCGTAGGTGCTTTAGAAGCCATGAATTGTAGCTACAGTTGGTTCTACAACAACACATATCATATTGGACTTCTTCTACGCACACACTGGAAGCATCTGGAAAGATGGATCGACTAAGAGAACCATGGATCTGTGAAGGGGATTCCTGAGCAGAGAAGGGTGTTGTGTGGGGCAGGTATTGTGGGAGCCAAGGCCGTTATGGCTGAGTGTGATCCCCATAGAGCTTTGTATGAACATTTTTCTAAGCACAGAGAGAAGAACAGGTTGTGGGCAAAGAGAGATAGAAGCTTGTAGGTGTTCCCTTCACCCGGGTTGCCTCATAGCCTAGTTTGGGGGTGGCCTCTTATTAGAAAGAGTATATGTTGGACAGAGTTCCTATGGTTGGGTGGAAAATCGATATTACATAGCCAGTTGGTTGGAAATTTGTTCGATAAATATAAGTATTCTCCTGTATTTGACGCCAAATTTTTTTTATTTGATTCCTGTGATAATTATGTTGATAAATGCACATTGTTTGTGTGGATCGAATTTTATTTATGTTGTGTGTTTTTATTTTTCATCTGCACACATATTTTTACATATTATGAAATTGTAATTTGGTTATGGGGTGAAATTTGAGAGATTGAAATTAGTCAATGTTCCCTCCTGATGGTCAGATTGGATGAAGGGGACATTATGCACTTTTTATGAATTCCTTTGAGTTATGTATCTTGTTCTTCAATGTACACGACCTATTTAGTATCTCCCACAAATCAATCGTGTTCTCCATTTTGTCCTCAAAGTTATTGGATACAATATTCCTTACTCTTATGATAAAGATTTAGGTTCTCTTAACATTGGGACTCTTTTCAAATACATCCTCCTATTGATTTTCAGGCTCTTGAATATCCAAATGCTTGGTAAATAGGGGTATTGGATCCAAGGTAGACTCAAGTTCTAGAATACTCTACTTTAGTCTATTATTATCCTCTCATTTCTCTTATATCAAATACTTTAGCATATATATAGTCCCTTGATGTATATTCTAGGCCCCATCAGTCCATATATCCTTTGCGTCGAAGTCTACATTTTCCTCTTTCATGACCCTTTTTCCCTTTAGCCTGAAATACTTGATCTACAATTTTTCGGTATCTAAATGGAAAATGGCCTACTGGAGTGAGATCGAATTATCTTCAAAGGTAGGTAAATATGGTTGTGTCACTTCCTTATTAATCACCCTATTGTTCTCTAATTGTATGAATTCCTAATCAAGAAAACCTTATGGAGTATCATCAATGTCCATGGATGACTTCCCCTTTGTGAGATCAAGGAATCTCTTCCTTTTAAAGATCAGGGAAGAAATGTGCCCTGACAGTAATGTTTCCCTAGGGGTATCCTCACCATCACCATCCCCTCCATGATTAACAATGGTAGTCTTAATATCTCCATCCAAGATGGTGGCAGAGGGGTTCCTATAACATCCCAAAATTTCGCAATATTTAATTTTTTTTTCTAAGCATTAGATTTAACATTTGATGTTCTGCAGAAGTAATAAATGTCTATTATATAACTAAACTGGATAATAATTAATTACAACATGTAATTATATTTAACGATTTTTAATTGTCTTTTGGACAATTAAATGCATTAATACTCCTATGTCAGTTGCAACTATCGTAGTTATTAATTTGAGTCGACATTTGTTGATCTAGGCATACTATTCCATGGAACATAGTATTGCGATACTATAACTATAATTATGATTACGTCATCTTTTTAATATGATGCGTGATATTTATGTTATAATCCCACATACAACTGCAAATATAATATGACTTGGTTGTTCTTTGTGTTAAGGTATGATAGATGGTACTTATGATATTAATTATTTATTGGTACACTCTCATTTATAAATTACTTCTTGCTGGCAATTGGATTCTGGTGAACAACTTTGAGACTTACTTAGCTTTACGCTAATGTATCGTCTCTTTAACTGTCCAGGTTACAGGTTGCATACTTTTGGTTTTTTTTAAGATAGTGTGATGATTTATATTAGCCTATGTGAGAATTATTATAGACCCTAACTTAATTAAAAGTGGTGACTTTGTAAGTTCAAACACCAAGGTTGCAAATTACGTAGCGTGTTCATAGGTAATGTGTGATGTGGAAGTACGCGAAGACTATGGTGATCAATAATACTCTTCATTGTTCTAGTTGATTACACTTAACTTAAAGTGGGAGTCTCCATACTAAGCAAAGAATGGTGAAATCGACCTGAAACTTCAAAGCAAGGGTGAACTATGGTGTTTTCCATGCAATACTTCAGGCTATTAACATTGTTTATGGTTTAAACTATGGAATAGTGGGTCGTGAGCTTTCATCTGGGGCTACATTAAAATATGTAATGGGAACTATGTTGAAAACTATAGTAATGTGGGTTCTTGTATACCAATGATGTGTCGATAGCTGGCACATTAATTGTGACCACGTGAAGATCGTAACTGCATCTCAATAGTGTAAAAACCCTACTTGCGAGGTTTGGGGTTTTGGTATTTGGTTTAATGTTGCTCTGCGTTATGGATGAGGAGGATGGGCCTTCTCGGATGCCATAGCTGTTAGCATTCATGCTCCACTTGTCATCTTAGTTGGGAGTTGGAGAGTGCTGGTTCGCGGTGCGTTATGGTTTGGAATCGTGTACAGGGTTTCCAAAAATTAGTTCTTTCCTCGGCTTCGAACTGGTTATTGTCAAGGTAAGCTATAACACAGTATGCAAACCCTTGTTTGAATTTCAATTATGTGTTGAGGTTGGCAATAGTTTTTAACTTGTTTTATATTTTCATGGCAGGGTAGGATATTTTATCCATATTGAAGTTGAAGGGATGAGCCCCCATGGTGTACATTCACCGGTAATCCTCAGTCAAACCGGTTTCCTCTGTCAACAAGGAGTTATATTTTGTTTCTCTTCGTCGATGTAAACTCCATTTGTAAATCAAAAGGTTGTCGAGGTTACATTACTGTATTGGTTGGTTTCTGGGCAATGACCCGAGATGGGTTTCACCTGTAATGTTGGTAGGAATTTGTCTTTACAGGAGTATTGTCGGTTTTCCTGGAAGTTCAACTGCAACGTATTACTATACGTTATTAATAAGAAATTATGGTTTGCTCGTTTTTAATGGGAATGTAATGTAACCCTGCGTAAAATGGTTTTGGAGATTTCTTTTTGGTTCATGATGAAAGGGATAAACCCTAACTTTGATTTATGAAAATATATGAAGAATGTTACAGGGTTTAAACCGTTGATCCCGTCGATGAAGTTTAGAATATAACTTATATGTTCTTAATCTTGATTGTTTTAAAAGCTAAAAGCCTGGGCGATTTGAGACTCTAGCCCATAACCTTTGCGTGTTCCTAGAATAGTTATTTTGAAGGATTTTACTATCAATTTTCTAAGCCTGTTAACAAAATGAGTTGGTTCTGCAAAATATTGGTTGAAATGTTTAAAGCCGTGACTTACAACTTTGGCTTGGGCGAGCTCGTATTGAGACTTGAATCCTGGATCACTTGTGAAATGAACTATGTTTCGTTGATTACTTTGATATTGTACTAAGTGTGGGTTTTGATTTATTAGGTAGCCTGATTTTCTCTATAGGGTTTAAATGTTAAGACTTGTACAAAAATTAAACTTGTTAATTCATTGATCCTTACACTCATCGTAAAGGTGAGCTCTCCGAATGTAGACCCGAATCCTTGTTTTAAGTTCGGGTTCTTTATAATGTTTTATCGTAGGAAACTAGAATTTTATTGAAGTTTTGTTATTGTTTTTAATACGTGGGTTAAACCCTCGGATGAGCCTATACGGTCTCGATCCTAAAATGTGCTTGTATTAAGTTATTACTGTAATGAATACATGTGTTACCTTTAAAACATATGTTTATACATTTTTACAGTGATAATGTGAAATGATTCGATATTGGTATAAATTGTTTGATCAACGATTTAGTGTATATGATATTTATACGAATGTTTGCACTACTGTGTTTTTCCATACTTTGGTTTAATACTATTGTATATTGTTTAAAATATTACATAGATATTATGCTATGTTTATTTGAGTGGATTGCTTGGAAAAGAGATTATAATTTCTATGTATGAAATGCTACAATAGTTTATGAAAGTTTTTAAATGATGATCTACAGTTTTGCATTAAAGTATAGTATAGATATATGATAAGTAAGTATGTATATTCTGTTCTTAAAAACAATATTTGAATATGATAAGACGATTAGTAAATGTATAACTTATATATTTCAGTTTGCATTCTGAGATGAAACCCTATATCATTATGCTAATTGTTTTATGGAAACTAGCATAAAAATCTAAATGCATTTACATTGATAACAAAAACCTGAAACTGCTATAGTATATAGTATAGATTTGTTATGTTGTGAAAGTAGAATATCATAAAAAGACATATTCTATTTGAAGTATAAACTTACTGTTATTTTCAAATCTCATCTTCAAAGTTAATTATACACTTCTTGTACTAGAGTACATCATCTATGACGAAAGGAAAAATACAAGAAGATATTTTTTTCATTCACTTTTATAGATCTCATTCATTCATTAAATCTGTAGATTTTAACTTAATCGAAAGATCATTCAATAGTTAAGCTAACTGATAACCAGAAAATAAGATTTTAAACAATCTAAACAACATAGTTTAACTAGTGCAGAGACATATCCTTTTCTAATATGCCTGCTATATATATATATATATATATATGAGTTACAAATAGAAAACATTCAAACAGTTTTCAGAAATAGATAAACAATTACAGAAATGAAAAGAAATGAACAAGTAGAACCTGATAATTTTGCTAGGGTGGAAAAACACCTAAAGAGGCATGTTCCTCCCAACCTTCTCCAGAAGAAGCAGCCAAATCACTTTCTCCCTTTGGACCCCTGATCCTGTTTACTGAACCACTAGGAAGAAGACTCTGTGTAGAAGCAAGGCACTCAAGTTATACTTCAACAATCAATGGAGACTTGCATACACCTCACCTATGTACTTCGGCAATCAATGGATACTTTCATACATATAAAAAACATCTGCATTTCAGCAAGAAAAATCTACACTTAGCAGAAATTAGACAGACTTACACTACAACTCAAAACATATCTTCCCCTCATCGAATCTCTTGTGTGCATACAACAGAACCACAAGGTAAATTTTCTTGTCAGAAAAAGTGTGATCCTCTGCTCAAATTCGATGGCTTACAAAAGATGCTTAGGTCTTTTAGTGGTCAGTTTCAATAAATGAGCCTCAAGCTCTAGTTCCACATTCCAGGGAACTTGACCACAATTTAAGGGAGTTGTCCCATAACAACAACTAGTTACTGAGTTCATGATGCTGCCACTTGTCCATTTCCTTCTAACCCATACTGCATTCCTCCTAGTGGGTCAGTAAACAGTCTTTCAACAGTCTCTTTAGGTGAGTGTCTCCTATTTTATTTTATTAAATAATAATATTATGCATTTACAGTCATCCTTGACCGCTTGGTCAAATATAAAGCTTTACAATAAAAGTTAAGACAATGTTTTCCACAAACATAAAATGTCTCAAGTATTGGGTATGTTACAAACACCCCCACTTAATCTCAACATCATCCTCGATGTTGCTTATTCTTCATCGGAGCCTCCCTGGAAGAGAATTGGATATGATGCCCACATATTAGTTTCCATTTCCCAGGTAGCTTCATATGGGATAAGGTGATTCCATTGCACCTTTACCTGCCCTATGGTACGATTTCAGAGCATAATTTCCCTCTTGTCGAGGATACAGTCTAGTTCCACCTGAAAAACTCCTTCGGGCTCCACATGTATGTCATTCCAATTTAGCACATGAGTATCATCATGCACATACTTTTTCAAAATATAAATATGGAAAATGTTATGTATTCTCAAATTAGATGGTAAAGCCAACTGATATGCAATTGGTCCAATCCTTGACAAAATTTTGAATGGTCCACAATACCTAGATGCTAGTTTTGCACAGCTCCCAAGCTTAAAAGAAATTTTCTTGGGTTTTACCTTAACAAAAACATGATCTCCTACCTAAAATTCCTTTTTAGTTCTTTTTAGATCTGCATAACATTTTTGTCTGTCTTGTGCAATTTGTAAATTGCCTTGTATATGTTTCACTGTTAGCTCCATTTTTTTTAACAAATCTGGTCCTAACATTAATCTATCAACATGATCACTCCAATAGATGGGAGTATTGCATTTTCTTCCATATAAAATCTCAAATGGACTAAGTCTAGCAAAATATTGATAGTGATTATGTATCCAAACTCAACTAAATGTAAACAGTCTTCCCATTTAGTTGGCTCATCTTTTACATACATTCTTAACATGTCTTCTAAAATTTGATTCACCCTTCCGGTTTGTCCATCAGTTTGAGGGTGAAAAGATGTACTAAAATTTAACTTAGTATCTAAACCTTTAAACAATGTTGTCCAAAAATTTCCAGTAAACTTAGAATTACGATCATAAATTATTACCTTAGGAATTCCGTGTAAACGAAATATTTGCTTCATAAACACATCATCAATGTTAGCAGCTTTAAAAGTAGTTTTAACTAGAATAAAATGAGCTACTTTACTAAGCTTATCCACAACTACCATTATTGAGTCATTCTGTTTTTTATTTTTAGGAAAACCAGTTATAAAATCAATACTTATAATTTCCCACTTCCATTATGGAATTGGCAATGGCTGTAATAGGCCAGTTGAGTGTTGATGCTCAGCTTTCATCTACTGACATTCAAAGCACCTAGCTATGTATTTAGCAACTTCATTTTTCATGTTTGGCCAAAAGTAATCCTTTCTCAACATAGTTATCAGTTTATGATTACAAGGGTGTCCCGAATAAGGACTTTTATGAATTTCATCTAAAATCAACAACTTAACTTTTGATACATTAGGTACATAAAGTCTATTTTTAGAAGTCATTAAACCTTTTTCGTTAATGCTGTAATCTGTTATTAAATTTTCATATACATTTTCAGCAATTTTATCATGTAATTTCTGATAATTTTCATCTTGATTAATTCCTTCTTCGATATGATTTTTCAGATCTGTTTTATAAGTGCTGATTGCTGCCAAAAATTTAATTTAGCATTTCTGCTTAAGCCATCAACAACTTTGTTTTCTTTACTCTTAATGTTTTGAATCTCGAAATTGTATTTGCTAAGGAAAGATAGCCATCTAGCTTGCCTTGCGTTCATATTTGTTTGATCCAACAAATATTTTAACCCTTTATTATCTGTCATTAGTGAAAACTTTCTCCCAATCAAGTGATGGCGCCACATTTTTAATGCATTTATCACAGCTACCAGCTCTAGATCATAGGTTGCGTAGTTATTTTCATGAATTTTTAACTTCCTTGATTCATACACTATTACATGACCTTCTTGAGTTAAGACCCCACCAAGTCCATCATTGCATGCATCAGTCCATACAACGAAGTCCTTATTTGGATCTGCAATTTTTAATATAGGTGTTGTTGTTAATAATTCTTTTAATTTATTAAAACTCTCCTCACACTTTTGGTTCTATACGAATTTATTTCCCTTCTTCTGCAAAGAGGTAATGGGATTTGCAATTCCGGAGAATCCTTCAATAAATTTCCCGTAGTAGCCTATGATTCCCATAAAAGAACGTACATATGTTATGTCTTTCGGGACAGGCCACTCATTAATTGCTCTTATTTTATCTGGATCAACTGCAATCCCATCTTTAGATATTATGTGACCTAAGTATTGTATTTTATCTTTGTAAAAGTCACATTTACTGAACTTAGCATAAAGCAGATGTTCTCTTAACACTTGCAAAATTATTTTTAAGTGTTCGTCGTGTTATATTTTGAGCATTAATTCAACATAATCTAGGATCTTTACTGAGAGAATAACATGTACATCATATCAATCATATCAAGCATGTATCAAGCATATCAAGCAAGCACATAAGACAATGGACACACAGAGTTTCACTGGGGAAAACCATAAAGGTGAAAAACCCACAACTTCCTCAGAGATAGAAAGAGAAATGATACAACCAAAGTACTAGAGATAGTCTTCTCCTAGCAGCTGATCCTCCTCCTCACATGTGCGCCACTTTCCAAGTGATAGAAGAGTGAGTAATGAGATGCTCAAATAGATATCTCTCAATCTCTATTTATACTTGTCCTGTCCTGCCCAATAAACCAGTGGGGCCGACTTGTCTAACTTAGCCTAATAACCCATGGTTACATTAATCCGGGCCGACCCCTTACTAGATGGTCTAATAACCTATCAGCAAGTTACAACACTTGCAACACTTGTCAATACAAATGACGACACTTCCGTATAGAGGAATAATACATCTCTATAGGAGTACAATAAAATACATAGATGAAATACATTCCGAAGTTACATATACATCAACACATCGTGTTCTTCTTTAGTCTTAGAATACATTAGAATATCATCAATGAACACAATTACAAACTTATATAGATACTTATGTAGAACATTATTCATTAAACACATGAAGACTTCCGGTGCGTTAGTTAGCCCAAAAGGCATAACTATGAACTCGTAGTGCCCATAACGGGTCCTGAAAGTTGTTTTAAAAATGTCTTCTTCTTTTATCCTGACTTGATGGTACCCAGACCTCAAGTCTATTTTAGAAAATATCGATGCTCCACGTACTTGATCAAATAGATCATCGATGTGGGGCAGAGGATATCGATTTTTAACAGTCATTTTATTAAGTTGATGGTAGTCTATGCACAATCACAAGGTACTGTCCTTCTTTTTAACAAAGATAACCGGTCCTCCCCAAGGAGACACACTTATCCTTATGTAAGTTTTATCGATTAGTTCCTTCAACTGTGATTTTAGTTCATTAAGTTCCAAAATATTCATTATGTAAAGAGCCTTTGAGTTAGGCACCGCACCCGGTACTAACTCAATGATGAAATCTAGCTCTCTTTTTGGAGGTAGTCCTCGAATTTCTTCTGGGAATACATCAGAAAAGTCCTTAAGAATCGGTATGTCTTCCAATTTTAACTTATCTTCTTCAGATGAATGTTTTTCATTAATTACATTTACTGCAAACATTTTACACCCTTTCCTTATAGCCTTTTAAACTTGTAAAGCAGAAATTTGTCTAACAGAAGTCCTTCTAGGAATTCCCTTTACTGTTTTAGTTTCTCCATTATTATTTAAACAAGTAAAAGTATTTTCAAAATAGTTCAACACTACTCTATGCTTTTCAATCCAGTCCATGCCTTTTAATACGTCATAAGACCCCAAAGGTAAATATTCAATTTAACTTGCGTCTTTAACTGACTCATAAGCAAATCACAACTTTTAACAAATTCTACAACTTTTCTTTTGGTCCTTGTTTCTAACTGAACCAACCATGATTTATCAAATATTTCTATTTTTAACTTGCAACTTTTCACTAAATCAAGTGATATGTCACTTAAATGTGCACCTGGATCAATTAGAATAGAGATGGTTTTGTTTTGTATCATACCTTCGATCTCGACCATTTGAGTTTGATGGTCTGCTTGTCAATTTTACAGCGCTGCATTGATTATGGGCATCTCCCTTGCTACATCACTCACCATTGGTTCTGTCTGCATTGTATGAATGTTGTTGATTGTTCTTCTTTTGAGTGGGAAGTTTTCTCTGGTATGCGGTCCATTACAGTCATAACATTTTAAAGGTGGTCTTTGTTCATTAATCCTGGAATTATTATTATTATTATTATTATTATTGTTATTAGGCACATTTCTTGCAGATGTGTAATTATGTGGTGCATTACCTCTGTAATTATTACTTTGAAAATTTATGTTATTGAAATGTTTATTATTTCTAGAATTCTTGAAATTAAAAGTTTTCTTTTTATACTCAAAGTTACTTGGTTTATTATTCCTCCAACTCGATACACCTTCTCTTTTCTTATTCTGTTCAAAACAGAAGTTGGCCTTTCTCATGGCTTCTTCAAGAGTTGTAGGATTATCGTATTCAATTCTATCTTTTATGTGAAAGGGTAAGCAACTCAGAAACCTTTGTATCTTAGGTTTCTCTTCAGCTAAGTAAGGTACATACCTTAATAGACTGAGAAATTTGCTACTTAACTCCTTCATAATCATAGAACCCAATTTTAAGTCATAAAATTATTTTGCCTTATCTTCATAATATTGTTTGGACAAAAACTTTTTCTTGAATAATTTCTTAAATGTACTCCATTTTATATTTCTTTCTTTAATTCTTTTAACCCACTTAATATCCCGCCACCGAATGTCTGCCTTTCCGGTCAGATTGTATATGGCCATTTTTTCTTTTAACTGAGATGAGTAATCATAAATCTGAAAATACTTCTTCATACCAGATAGACATGCTTCGGCTACCTCACCCTTTTCATTTTCACCATTAAATGTTGGGGGTTTTATCTTCTTAAGTTCCCCTGAAATTTGTTCATAATATTTATGCTTTTTCTTAGGACCACAGTCACTATCACTGTTGTCTTGATCAAAATTATATTTTCTTCTATAAGTTTTATCATCAGATTCGGAAGAAGAGTCACTATCACTTTTATAGTATTTTACTTTCTTATCTCTGTGTTTATAGGACATAGTTCCAAACTCAGATTTTACTTCTGTTCTCTTATCGTTTTCATCATGATGATATTTTTCTAGTAAAATCTGGTTCAGTTCTTCTTGTGCTCTTAAAATCCTTTCGTTTTCTTCTTTAACATTTCTTATTTTAGTTTTTAAATCTTTAACCATACGTAAAAGTTCTTGGACGATTGATCATTCAATTCTACATAGATTTCTTCATTAATATTCTCATGTTCGTTATTATTATGTATACTACGATGAGATTTGTCCTATGCGGATTCTTCCGGTATTTCCATACCTGCAAATTAAATGTCAAACTATTCTGTATAGAAACAAATTAAAACAAAAGTTAGTAACTAAGTTTTTCTGTTTTGATTCTCTGTTTGCGCGCGTGAGCCTTTTTCAGGCCTAGATTTTGAACTCATGCTTTGATACCACATGTAACATCCCAAAATTTCATAAAATTTAAATTTTTTTCTAAGCATTAGATTTAACATTTGATGTTGTGCGGAAGTAATAAATGTCTATTATATAACTAAACTGGATAATAATTAAATACAACATGTAATTAGATTTAAAGATTTTTAATTGTCTTATCGACAATTAAATGCATTAATACTCCTATGTCAGTTGTAACTATCGTAGTTATTAATTTGAGTCGTCATTTGCTGATCTACGAATATTATTCCATGGAACATAGTATTGCGATACTATAACTATAATTATGATTATGCCATCTTTTTAATATGATGTGTGATATTTATGTTATAATCCTACATACAACTGCGAACATAATATGACTTGGTTGTTCTTTGTGTTAAGGTCTGATAGATGGTACTTATGATATTAATTATTTATTGGTACACTCTCATTTATAAATTACTTCTTGTTGGTAGTTGGATTTTGGTGAACGACATTGAGACTTAGCTTTACGCTAATGTATCATCTCTTTAACTGTCCAGGTTATAGGTTGCATACTTTTGGTTTTTGCTAAGATAGTGTGATGATTTGTATTAGCCTTATGTGAGAATTATTATAGACCCTAACATAATTAAAAGTGGTGACTTTGTAAGTTCAAACACCAAGGTTGCAAATTACGTAGCATGTTCATAGATAATGTGTGATCTGGAAGTATGAGAAGACTATGGTGATTATTAATACTCTTCATTGTTCTAGTTTATTACACTTACCTTAAAGTGGGAGTCTCCATACTAAGCAAATAATGGTGAAATCGACTTGACACTTCATAGCAAGGGTGAACTATGGTGTTTTCCATGCAATACTTTGGGGTATTAACATTGTTTATGGTTTAAACTATGGAATAGTGGGTCGTGAGCTTTCATCTAGAGCTACATTAAAATATGTAATGGGAACTATGTTGAAAACTATAGTAATGTGGGTTCTTATTGAAAACTATAGCTGGCACATTAATTGTGACCACGTGAAGATCATAACTGCATCTCGATAGTGTCAAAACCCTACTTGCGAGGTTTGGGGTTTTGGTGTTTGGTTTAATGTTTCTCTACATTATTGAGGAGGAGGATGGGCCTTCTTGGCCGCCTTAGTTGTTAGCATTCATGCTCCACTCGTCGTGTTAGTTGGGAGTTGGAGAGTGTTGGTTCGTGGGGAGTTATGGGCATCGTGTACAAAGTTTCCAAAAATTAGTTCTTTCCTCGGCTTCGAACTGGTTACTGTCAAGGTAAGCTATAACACAGTATGCAAACCATCATTTGAATTTCAATTCTGTGTGAAGGTTGGCAATAGTTTTTAACCTGGTTTATGTTTTCATGGTAGGGTAGGATCTTTTATCCACGATGAAGTCGAAGGGACGAGTCCCGATGGTGTACATTCATCGGTAAGCCTTGGTAAGACCGGTTTCCTCTGTCAACAAGGAGTTATATTTTGTTTCTCTTCGTCGATGAAAACTCCATTTGTAAATCAAAAGGTTGTCAAGGTTACATTACTGTAATGGTTGGTTTCTGGGCAATGACCCGAGATGGGTTTCTCCTGTAATGTCGGTATGAATTTGTCTTTACAAGAGTTTTGTTGGTTTTCCTGGTAGTTTAACTGCAATGTACTAATATACTTTATTAATAAGAATGGTCTGCTCATTTGTAATGGGAATGTAATGTAACCTTGCGTAAAATGGTTTTGGAGTTTTCTTTTTGGTTGATGATGAAAGGGATAAACCCTAACTTTGATTTATGAAAATATATGAAGAATGTTACACGGTTTAAACACCTGCGCCCGTCGATAAAGTTTAGAATATAACTTATATGTTCTTAATGTTGATTGTTTTAAAATCCCAAAGCCTGGGCAAGTTGAGACTCGAGCCCATAACCTTTGCTAGCTCCTAGAATAGTTATTCTGAAGGATTTTACTATCGGTTTTCTAAGCATGTTAACAAAATGAGTTGGTTCTTCAAAATATTGGTTTTAAAGATGTGACTTACAGCTTTGGCTTGGTCAAGCTTGTATTGAGAATCGAACCCTGGATCAGTTGTGAAATGAACTTTGTTTCGTTGATTACTTTGATATTGTACTAAGTCCGGGTTTTGATTTATTAGGTAGCCCGATTTTCTCTATAGGGTTTAAATGTTAAGACTTGTACAAAAATTAAACTTGTTAATTCGTTGATCCTTACGCTCGTCGTAAAGGTGAGCTCTCTAAATGGAGACTCGAACCCTTGTTTTAAGTTCGGGTTCTGTATAATGTTTTGTCGTAGGCAACTAGAATTTTATTGAAGTTTTGTTATTGTTTTTAATACATGGGTTAAACCCTCGGATGAGCCTATACAGTCTCGATCCTGAAATGTTCTTGTATTAAGTTATTCGTGTAATGAATACATGTGTTACCTTTCCAACATATGTTTATACGTTTTTACAATGATAATGTGAAATGATTCGATACTGGTATAAATTGTTTGATCAATGATTTAGTGTATATGATATTTATACGAATGTTTGCACTATTGTGTTTTTCCATACTTTGGTTTAATACTACTGTATATTGTTTAAAATATTACATAGATATTATGCTATGTTTATTCGATTGGATTGTTTGAAAAGAGATTATAATTTCTATGTATGAAATGCTGCAATAGTTTATGAAAGTTTTTAAATGATGATCTATAGTTTTTCATTAAAGTATAGTATAGATATATGATAAGTAAGTATGTAGATAATGTTCTTAAAAACATTATTTGAATCATATGATATTATTAGTAAATGTATAACTTAGATATTTCAGTTTGCATTTTAAGTTGAACCCCTATATCATTCTTCTAATTGTTTTATGGAAACTAGAATAAAAATCTAAATGCATTTACATTGATAACAAAAACCTGAAATTGCTATAGTATATAATATAGATTTGCTATGCTGTGAAAGTAGAATATCATAAAAAGACATATTCTATTTGAAGTATAAACTTGCTGTTATTTTCAAATCTCATCTTCAAAGTTAATTATACACTTCCTGTACTAGAGTACATCGTCTATGACGAAAGGAAAAATACAGGAAGATATTTTGTTCATTCACTTTTATCATCTCATTCATTCATTAAATCTGTAGAAACTCTTTTAACTTAATCAGAAGACCATTCAATAGTTCAGCTAACTGATAACTAGAAAATAACATTTTAAACAATCTAAACAACATAGTTTAACTAGTGCAGAGACATATCCTTTTCTAATATGCCTGCTATATATATATATATGAGTTACTCATAGAAAACATTCAAACAGTTTTCAGAAATAGATAAACAATTACAGAAATGAAAATAAATAAACAAGTAGAACCTGATAATTTTGCTAGAGTGGACAAACACCCAAAGAGGTTTGTTCCTCCCAACCTTCTCTAGAAGAAGCAGCCAAATCAATTTCTCCTTTTGTACCCCCGAGCATGTTTATTGAACCACTAGGAAGAAGAATTTGTGTGGAAGCAAGCCACTCTGGTTGTACTTCAACAATCAATGGAGACTTGCATACACCTCACCTATGTACTTTAGCTATCAATGGAGATTTGCATACATATTGAAAACCTCTGCACTTCAGCAGGAAAACTTTGCACTCAGCGGAAATTAGACAGACTTACACTACAACTCAAAACATAGCTTCCCCTCGTCGAATCTCTTATGTGCATACAATAGAACCACAAGGTAAATTTTCTCATCAGAAAAAGTGTGAGCCTCTACTCAAATTTGATGGCTTATAAAAGATGCCTAGGTCTTTTAGTGGTCAATTTCAATAAATGAGCCTCAAGCTTCAGTTCCATATTCTAGGGAACTTGACCACAATTTAAGGGAGTTGTCACATAAAAACAGCTAGTTACTGATTTCTTGATGCTGCCACTTGTCCATTGCCTTCTATCCTAGATTCCATTCCTCCTAGTGGGTCAGTAAACACTCTTTCAACAGTCTCTTTGGGTGAGTTTCTCCTATTTTATTTTATTAAATAATAATATTATGCATTTACAATCATCCTTGACCACTTGGTCAAATATATAACTTTACAATAAAAATTAAGACAATTTCCACAAACATAAAATGTCTCAAGTATTGGTTATGTTACAGTTCCTCTCCCAATTTGGGGTGGTTTGTTCATCTTGAGCAACTATGCCTCTTCTGCCATCATTACGAACTAGTGATCCTTCATAAGCTTCCTTATTTTCCCTTTTTGTGATTCTCTTATAGATCGAGGTATTCCTTGTAGAGAATTCATCCAATTTGTATGATTCCAACTTGTTCAAATCATTACCAGGTTTACAACGTGCTTCCTTGTTACCTAGACTCTCATTGTCACCTACATATTCGTTTGGTTTCTCATGCATTGGAAATGACCAACCATTATTGTTGGCTAACTCCCAACTCCCATCTTTCAACTCCCATCCCTCCATATCTCTAGTAAGTTCTATTAAATGGTTGATGTTTTTAAAAGTAAAACCAACACATTTGAAATGCATTGAGATGAATTTCCTTCTTTTCTTCTTGTCAAAATTGCATGATCAACTCTCGTATTTTTGACAAAACTCATAAATGAAAAATATCTCACAAAAAAAACATGGAAGTAGATATGATCTCCCTTCAAAGCCATACACCCTTATATAGGTGTAATAATCCTCTAAAACATACTCCCATTTTCCTTTGAGGAATGACCGACATGCAACCTTTAATATTTCAGGTTCTATACATGTTAGCATACCCTTAAAGGGCCCTACGAATCCATCTTGAATTCTATAGAAGTGAAAAGGATATTCATGTCGGTGCATGATAGGATACCGGCATTGAATGGGGTCGAATATAAAATTAACCTCCTTCTCGGGCTGTGATAATTCGAAGACATTACAGAAAACTAGAGCAATGACCAAATACAAAGACATAAAGAACCTCATAGCGACCTAATATGTGGCTAATTGGTGGAATATCTCGTTAAATATTCTCTTCCCAAGGGCTGGTGCAAGGTAATGATACCCAATTATGACACGTTAGTTGCAATGACATGCTGGAAAAACAAAAATATTATCATTAAAATGAATTATTAGAGGTAGCTACAATTTTTTTCGAATTAGGTATAAGAGGATGAAACGTAGAATGAAGGATGACCTTCCGGAATATATAACTTTTATTTATGGAAACGTGGTATAACCACCCCAAAATGTCATTATTTTAAGATTGGTATGTTATTTTTTCTCTAAAACATAATGCACATGTTTTAATTGAGCCACCTGTTTGTTATGTATATTGTCAATTTATGAGGAAAAAAATATGTAGAGGCGTAGGCAATAGACAAATCTTGTCCGGTGCTATTTTTCCAAAATTTTAAAAGTTAATTTTATATATTTTTTAAATTACGAAAGTCAGTGAAGCCTTAAAACGACATGGTCAAGTGTTGAGCCACCATATCATGGTTTGAACACAATAAAAAAAAAATTTGTTTATCTTGTAGGTATTCTTGTACTCTTATGCAGTTTCTTTTCCGTTCTTGGAATAGGCATGCCAAAAAAAAGTTATAGGCCAAATAAACGACCTATGTTTTTAACAAATTTGGCATGAATGCCGTTAAAAATGAATTAAAAATAGAAAAAAATAACAGATCTTTTCAAGAAATTTATATTTAGAATCTACACACAGAGCTTGAAAAGTGTGTGCAATTTCATCAGTAGTGCACAAGTGGATCATATGCGGAACTAGGCACGAAAAACATGAAGTTACATAAATTGTTGTGTTCTGCCACAAATCAGACCAAATCAGATCGAGCCTCAAGGTTTGGCAATCCGAAGCTAATACAAAACTTGCAAGGGCGCCAAAAAAAAATTGAATCCAGTCACGCACGCTCAAATACACGCATGCGCAGATGCATGCACACATCACTAGGAGCACACACACGTGATTGCGTGCACATGTGTCGAAGAGTGCACACGCATTGTTTAATTTCATGTGTCAAGGGGATACATAAAGTTGACAAAGTATATCAAAGAAAACATACAAAGAGATATGTAAAGTTGAAAAATGAAATTAAAGAATATATATAATTTGCAGCGAAAAAATAATAGGGTGGTAATAAACTACACTTGTGTCATCCATTGTTAGCTGCACTTCAAGCTTGAAGGTGGTAGCCTTGGGACTAGACATAGGTCGTAGTTTCGAATCTCCCCAGTTCAGTTCGATGATGAACAAGATGATGATGATGGAGATGTTGATGAGGAAGGGTGAGATGAAAATGATCATGAAGAGGAGGATGATGATGATGAGGATGAGGATGGTGATGATGAGGATGAGGATGACGATGATGATGGTGATGATGATGATGGTGGTGATGATGATGATGGTGATGAGGATGATGATGATGATGGCTATGATCATGATGATGGTGATGCAGATGATGATGATGATGATGATGATGGTAATGTTAATGAGGAAGGCGGAGATGACAATGATGATGACGATGAGAACGATGATGATGGTGAGGAGGATGATGATGATGATGGTGAGGATGATGATGATGATGGTGATGATGAAGAGGAGGATGATTATGATGACGATGATGTGGATGATGGTGATGAGGATGATGATGGTGATGATGATGATGATGATGATGATGATGATGATGGTGATGAAGATGTTGATGATGATGACCATGGTGATGAAGATGATGATG